>CM061138.1:36962197-37436934 GCA_030789695.1 Scilla litardierei
GCCCGCCTGTACAGGCGGGTGGACCCCGCCTGTAACAGGCGGGTGGGCCCGTTTATTATTGCAAGCTTCTCCTTATTCTCTCATAATCACCAGTATCGCACAAATTACATAGGAATATGTCATCGAACAATCCATGTAAAGCACTCTCCCATACTTCGCGGCCCAAAGCCCCATGTAAACATTCTTAATTGATTTTACAATAATGAATATATGTGTTCAATTAAATTTTGATGGAATTTTCACTTCAAATGGACATATAAATGGTTCTTGGTGAAAAACTCAACATTCTGTTTTTTTTAAAATGAAAACACTTTTTTTTGTGGTATATATAAGCAAACTATATATATGCAAACTATATATGCAAACTCTCTCTTTTTTTGCAAGCACGTCCTCCCCCCAACTAAAAGTAAACATAGTCCTCGATGTTTGAAGGGTAAGATGCACATTTATTTAGTAATATGTAAACTAACACTAAAGAGTTATGGAAAGAGCACACCTATTTAGTTACCACCCGAAGGTGGGTCTGTAAGTAGCATAGTTCCATTCCAATTGGAGCGTATGCTTCTCTCCTTAACGGGCAAATGACAATACTTTCCGTAAACAATACGGTAAGGAGACATCCCTAATACGGTTTTGTAGAACAATGCTTCAGAAAGTTGGTAAGGTGCAGAGACACCCCAAAGCGTGCAAAGATATGTTCCTTCATGAACTTGAGTACGACAGATGCATCATTTGTTCTGCAAGGGATAGCTTCAACCCATTTAGACACATAATCAATAACAAGTAAAATAAAAGTATGTCCAAAAGAAGGGGGAAATGGCCCCATAAAATCAATACCCCAACAATCAAAAATTTCAATTTCCAATATAGGGTTTAATGGCATCATATTCCTCCTAGTGATTCCCCCCAACTGCTGGCAAGGCAAGCATGACTTACAAAATGAAAAAGTATCTTTAAACATGCTTGGCCAATAAAATCCGCATTGTAAAATTTTTGCCACAGTTTTATGAGCTGAAAAATGTCCCCCACATGCACTCTCGTGACAAAAATGCAAGACACTATCTATTTCCTGGTCTGGTATACATCTCCTCACTATTTGATCATTGCAATATTTATAAAGGTATGGATCATCAAAGAAAAATGATTTTACCTCGTGATTGAACCTTTTCTTATCCTGAATTGACCAAGTTGAAGGGGTCTTACCAGTTACCAAATAATTGACAATATCTGCATACCATGGAAGTGTGGAGACGGAAAATAGGTGCTCATCTGGGAAGGAGTCTTGAATTGGAATGGAGGCGGATTCTGTACCAATGGTTAGTCGTGAAAGATGGTCCGCCACATGATTCTCAACTCCTTTCTTATCTTTTATCTGCACCTGGAACTCCTGCAAAAGTAAAATCCAACGTATAAGTCTTGGCTTTGTAGGAAACCCCAAAATGGCATAGTAAATGAAAACTGGAGATTTGTCTTTCCGTTGTCCAAGAACTGCGCCAACTGCAAAATTGCTGGCGTCACACATGATCTCAAATGGCAGTGTCCAATCTGGTACCTGCAAAATAGGAGAAGATATAAGTGCTTGTTTTAAAGTATTAAAAGAGTTTTTACGCTCTTCTGTCCAAATGAATTCAGTGTCATGCATAAGAAGTGTGCATAAAGGACGTGCAATCAAACTAAAATCCTTTATGAACCGCCTGTAGAAACTGGCATGACCAAGGAAGGACCGAATGTCCTTAACACATTTTGGAGTGGGTAACTTCTCGATGACTTCTACCTTGGCTTTGTCTACCTGTATTCCTTCCCTGGAGACTATGTGACCAAGGACAATGCCCTCAGTGGTCATGAAGTGACATTTTTCCCAGTTATGGAGCAGGTTCTTTTCGATGCATCTATGCAACACACTAGCCAAGTTAGTCAAACAATCAGAAAAAGAGTTACCATATACGAAAAAATCATCCATAAATACTTCTATAATCTTTTCAACCATATCATCAAATATACTTAACATGCACCGTTGAAAAGTTGCAGGGGCGTTGCACAAACCAAATGGCATTCTCCGAAAAGCAACAGTGCCAAAGGGACAAGTGAAGGTGGTCTTCTCTTGGTCCTCTGTGGTTATTTATATTTGGTAGTAACCGGAGTATCCATCTAGAAAGCAATAAAACTCGTGTCCAGCCACTCTCTCTAAAATTTGGTCTAAGAAGGGAAGAGGGAAGTGGTCTTTTCGTGTCTTTGAGTTTAGCTTCCTAAAGTCTATGCACATACGCCATCCAGTAGCGGTTCTCATGGGTACTAATTCATTGTTTTCATTTTTTATAACAGTCAACCCAGATTTTTTTGGTACAACTTGGGTCGGACTAACCCACCTACTATCAGAAATGGGGTATATGATACCCGCATCAAGCAATTTTAAAACCTCACCCTTAACTACTTCTTTTAAGGTTGGGTTCAACCTTCGTTGTGGTTCACGGGTAGGTTTGGTATCATCTTCTAAATATATATGATGTGCACATATAAGAGGGCTAATACCTTTGATATCAGCAATTGTCCATCCTATTGCCCCCTTATGTTTCTTCAAAACATTTAACAATTCATTTTCCTGTTCTAAAGAGAGTTTGGAAGATATTACCACAGGAAATGTATTGTCTTCTCCAAGATAAGCGTATTTCAAATACGATGGCAATGGTTTGAGCTCCAGCTGTGGATGCTCAAGGTCGGATGGCATTTGGCACGGTGTCTCCAATGGTAGTGGCTCAAAACGTGGCACCCAGGTGGTGCGAGACACCTCTCCAGCTTCCTGCAAAAAAGATTTATCGTCAATACCGTCGCATAGTTGATCAACAAAATCAATAGCAGAAACGAATTCTTCATCAAAATGATCAACAACAAGAGCGTCAATCATGCTTACTTCCTCATACTCCTCTACCCCTGTTGGCATTTTGCAAGCATTAAAAATATTTAGATCCAAAGACATGTTGCCAAAAGTAAGTTTAAGTTGACCATTCCTGCAGTTAATAATAGCATTACTAGTAGCTAGGAAGGGTCGACCTAAAATAATCGGGGTTGGAGTGGCAGACTGGGGTCCCTGAAGATCTAATACAATAAATTCCACGGGGTAATAAAACTTATCCACTTGGACAAGTACATCCTCAACACATCCCCTCGGGATTTTCACAGATCTATCAGCTAAATGGAGAATAACATGTGTGGATTTCAATTCCCCAAGTCCCAATTGTGTAAACACAGGATATGGCAAAATATCAACACTGGACCCTAAGTCAAGAAGAGCCTGGCCTATCTGTTTGGTGCCTATGGTGCAAGAAATGGTAGGGGATCCAGGGTCCTTGAATTTGGGTGGCGTGTTATGTTGAAAAATAGAGCTGACCTGTTGAGTTAAAAATGCCTTTTTCTTAACATTAAGATTTCGCTTGACAGTGTAGATGTCTTTAAGAAATTTGGCATATGCAGGGATTTGATTGATGGCATCTAATAAAGGAATATTAATCTGACATCTTTGAAAAATTTCACGAATTTCAGATTGATACTTATCTTTCTTTGGATGCAAGAGTCTCTGTGGATATGGTGCGGGAGGAGAGTAAGGCTCTGATTCTGGAACTCTCGTCTTTGAAGCGTCTGTGTCCTTGCTTACACTCTCCTCTGGTACTCCTTGCGGTTCACGATCCTCTTCATCTACCACCATCTCAGAAGTGTCCTTCGGTGGCTCAGGCTTTTGAACTTCTTTTCCACTCCTCAAAGTAGTCATCGCTTGGCATGGTTTGATGTTGCTGATTGCCGACGATGAACTCGTGTTGGGATTCGGGAGTGTTTGTGCGTTTTTTGCTGCTGTACTGTTGTTGAAGTTGTTGATTTTGGTTCTGCTGCAGCTGCATGAACTATTGGAGCGTGTCGCTAAGTGTCTGAAAATGTGGATCTGCTCCAGACTCTTCCTTCTTTCTCTGATTTCCACCTTGATAGCTTTTTTGAGGTGGTGGCCTGTATGGTTGAGGAGCTTGTGGCTTATTTTGCCAACTGAGATTGGGGTGGTTATGCCAATTGGAATTGTATGTGTTCGGGTTGAATCCTTGACTTGGATAAGAATTTGAAATGTTATTTACCTGACTAGGATCCTTGAGCACATCTTTAAGTGTTGGAATGGTTGGACACCCCGATGTATTGTGCTCCAGACTGTCGCAAAGTGCACACTTCTCTTCAATAGTCACCACTTTTACTCCCTTCATCTCTAGGTTTTGGAGCTTCCTAGTGATGAGTGCTTCCATCTTTGCTTCTAACACCTCCTCGGGTTTCAATGTAAACTGGCCTCCACGGGATGAAGATTGAGGCTGGTCTGTCCGATCGTAGTCAGGAGTTGCTTCCCACGTCTGTGCACTCTCAGCGATGGACTCCAAGTAATCACATGTGTCAGCTGGCTTTTTGTCGAAGAACTCTCCGTTGCACATCATCTCTACAAATTGCTTCATGGAAGGGGGAAGCCCATCGTAGAAGAAGCCGATGAGGCGGTACTCATCGAATCCATGGTGGGGGCATGCAAGTAGCAAGTCTTTGAACCTCTCCCAAGCAGCATCAAATGATTCATTTCCTTTCTGTGAGAAGTTCACAATTTGTTTCTTTAGCTCCTGAGTCCTGTGCAAAGGAAAAAACTTTTTTAGAAACTCTGCTTGTAAATTTACCCAAGAAGTAATAGAGTGCGAAGGTAAAGCGTTAAGCCAATTCTTTGCTTTATCCTTAAGTGAAAATGGAAAAAGTTTAAGGTATATAGTTTCATTGCTCGTTTTTCCATCTACACAGGTTAAGCAAACATCCTCAAATTCCTTTATATGTAAATATGGGTTCTCCCTCTCCATACCGTGATAGGTAGGGAGAAGTTGAACCATTCCTGGTTTAAGACTAAAGGAATTGGCATCGGCTGGAAGCACGATGCATGAGCCAGAAGCAGACCTAGTAGGTCTGAGCACATCTCTAAGTGACCTATCTCCAAAAGTTTGAGAATGGTCGTCATTGTCATTTCCACTGGTGTCATTTGCGTTGTGTGCCAAATTCACGTGTCGAACTAATCTATGTGTCTAGGGGTTCTAAGCCACAAACAAATAAGAACAGAAGAGATGATATTTTTGTTGTTTCTGTTTTATCTCAAGCTAATTTTTTTTGGGTTTTGAAAATATTTAAAACGAAATTAAAGCAAACAAAACAAAACAAAACAAAACAAAAAAATTCAAAAGGAATGGATATGCAAAGTTTTTATACACAAAAGAGTGGAACGATCTCACCGAATTTTCCAAGTTAATTGGAAACCGTAAAATATGTAGACCGTTGTCCCCGGCAACGGCACCAAAAACTTGACTGGTCCAAAAAGTTGTATTGATAATCCCAAGTATAGGACGTCGGTCAAGTAGTAAAATCTGGTCAGTCCAGAATCGTATTCCTCAGGGACAACGCAACCTGCAAATTTCAAAGTTTAGAATTAAGCTAGAAAAATTAATTGATGAGAGATGAACTACCCTTCTCGTTTTTAAGACATTACGAAAGTTTAAAACGTGAACGTGAAAATACAATTTATAAAAAAGTGTGTGTGTTGTGTTTCCGTTAGTGTTGTAGTAGGTTATGCTACTCATTCTCCATGATTTCTCGATCCCGCATCCATGCCAAGGTATGGGGATCGGAAGATAAAGCTTTAAAAACGATGATTTTTCAATTAAAAAGATAGCGTAAAACAAGCGATTTCTTTGAATAATAAATTATAAAAGATGAACCTCGCGGTTCATCACCCTCCTTGGGCTCCTCGTTTTTAAACGCTTTTGAGCAACACAAACTTCCAACAAACGGGTAAAGAAAGGGAGTTTTTCACCACTTTTGAAACCCAAACACCCCCAAAACTCTTCTTGATCTGAGCAAACTCCTCTGGAATGGATAGAAGAACTCATTAGCTTCGAAATGAAACGAAAATCACTCAATTTGGAGTTTTGAGTAAGAAGTTATGCCCAAAACCCTCTTTTTATAGCCAAACGGGTCTGCGGGTCAACATTCAGGCTTGGCGGGACGGGCGCGAATTCAGCATGAATACGGGCGGGCCACACAGAAATTGGCTCCGATCTCCGAAAAATGTGGAAAAAATAGCCGTTGGATTCGGAAAATTGCAAGCTTCTCCTGAAAAATAAAATTGAAACAAAATTAGGCCAGAAAATTGTATTTTGCGTATAAACAAGCGAAATACTCTATTATTAAATGATATTACAAAAACACACTTATTAGAGATAAATTACATATTACATATACGCAAAATACAGTCTAAATAAGGGGTAAAAATGTAATATTCTCTCAGAATCACTTTGTTAATTCCCTGGATATGTTATGCTGGACCGCAATGACGCGAATCATGATTGTATGACACCCTGGACTACATCTAAGTCAAATATGTTAATAATCTGCTTCATGATTAGCCGTATCCCTCCTTGTTTTTGAGGTTGGAAATTATAGGACACGTGTTCCAGTTGTTGAGCTACACTCAAGCTGTGATTTGGCAACCTTGTAGAAACCAACTCATTAAATACATAAGATGAAATCTTGACTTGACCCAAACCGTCATGTCGTTAATACAGATTGTCGGCGTAAGACCGTCAATGATGTAGTCTGGCTAGATGTAGTCTAAGACCTGACCCAAACCGACGGGTCGTGAATACACCGAGCACCGGGGCAAGTCAGGCTAGACACGAAAAAAAGGGTCCGACTAGACTAGACATTGTGATTTGGATGAGTACACTCATGATCACAAATGGCTCGGGGTAAAAACCGATAAGAGGGTCATATCTGATATGATCGATGAAGAGTCATCTTTCAATTACAGAGTCAAGCAACTTGTTGAGCTACACTCAAGGTTGTTAGGCTCAGGGTGATTGAACCTCTTACGATTAAGTCTTTAAAATGTAAGTTTAGAAATGGAATCAAAATACAATATTTTAATGAAATAAGTTAACTGGTCAAATAGGTTGATTAATTGAATATCAAGTTAAAATCTAATTGATAGAATTAAACTATATTCTCGTTGACATTAAAATGACCTTCTAAAGAACAGACTTAAGAAATATGATTTCATTAAGTTCTGGGTCCAACAAAAAAATTCACGCTACATGTCACTCGCCTCTATATGGTGCAGCTTGAACATATAGGATATTTGAAGTATGTTTCTCCCTACAACTTGTCGAGCTACACTCAAGATTGTATGGAAAAACAATTTTGATCCGCAAAGTCCGAGTGCTAGCATAGCTATTCTCCGAGTTAAGTCCTCTTATGAGGATATTATCAGCATTCATTAAAACAATCCTCGAATCTTGTGAGGCTGCAAGTAAATCTTTAAGTTAAAAGATTGGTGCAGAAAGAAAATAGTGAAGTTTAATCATGTTGGTCGAGAACGGTTTTCATCCTAATTCTTATAAAACAGATTATGATGAAACTGTCTCACCAGCAGATGTGTTCGGATCTACTTGGACCAAACTCGATGTAAGTGCTCATGATGACCATGAAAACTGGAACATTCGATTATACGTTCGTTTTTCTAAATGTGATTTAGACGAACCAACTTATATGAATTAGCCAGAGAGTTTTCAAGGTCAGTGGGAGCAAAGTAATTACATGCGAGGCATCAAAGGGATGGAACATTTATTTTGACAAAGTAATCAAAAGGTTTGACACTTTATCAGAAATAGATATGAGCCATTTGAAATGACCAGTAACTAATCTAAAATTATTATCGTAAGGTACAATGAACTGGATAAGATCCAATGGAAATAAAATATTATGGATTCCGACAGACCAAGAGAATTATTTGAATGAGATTCAAATGGTTGGTCTAACATGAACATAGAAACCCATTAAGTCTATACTGTAGACAGTTTTAGCAGATTCACTCACAAAGGCTCTACCACATGAAGTCGGGAAAACTTATGTGTAAAAACAGTATGAGATAACGGGATAAATGGGCCTTAGTGCAAGTGGGAGATGTAAAGAGATGATGCCCTCGAGGCTATTTATCTCTGTGTGAATAGCACAAACGTCTTATTCGAAATAACAGTAAGATGTTTGTTAATAATTTATCTAAGTTATATTATAATGTAGTTAACATTAGATATTAACTTAGGTAAAGTCCTGAGACTTTATGCAAGGTCAAACAGGTATCAAGATGCGTATCTCGATCATGGAGAAATGTTTTGACCGTCTGTAGCATAAGTCTAAAAGGGTTCATGGTCATAGATGTTTCGAGACAATGATATCGAAACATCGGATAGATCATTGTGTCTTAGTCTTCACCGTTTAGCGGTGGCGATGATCTCATGATCATTTGACTTGGCGAAGTCAAAGACAAGACACGGGTGCTCATTAGAGAATGAGTTCACTGAACGATCCATAAGAGTTATCATATGGTTATATTGACCAATCTGTCAATGATAACTCTTAGTGATGATAGGCAAGTTGGTCTTTTGACTTGAGGTCATTTTACGAACTTGTGCGTGAACGGTGCCACTTAGATCACTGACCTAGCTTCGAGGCTAGGCCTGTCGAAAGGGTTTTGATTGGGTGTCACTTGAAGCGTACGAGGAGAGTAATGACCAAGAGAGTATTCGTCTCTCCCAGTCAATGGGAGTTAGTGTCGCAGAGTTAGTTCGATCTTTAGTAAAATCTCTAATCAGAGTATTGATTAGGGTTCAATATTGCTTATTTTACCCCTCATTAGATGACATTTTTGCATTATTTGTGTTCATTTTGGCTCTGATACGCGCATTTTAATGATATCACATAATAGTGGAGCTTACCATTTTTATATGCTTAAAACATAATTTTCACAACTTATTAGCATCTTCATCTTGGTCTCCTATTATTTTTCAGTTAAATTTCATGAAGTCTCGATTCCAACGCATATTTTTCCAGAATTTTTGGAGGTCGGAGCAATTTACTGCATTTTTTGGAAGACAAGTTCCATCGCCGCCTGAAACACGTCATTCCGAGGTCGGATGATTTTTCTAGAATTTTCGCAAGACAGGGTGACGGTGCTGAAAATTTCTGCAGATTTGGGCATTAGTTGTGGGTTTGGGCGCAAATCCAACCCGTTTGGGCTGTTTTCAGACCCGACATTCTGAGTTATTTCTTGGGCTTTCCTCCCCTCTATTCCCTTCATTCCTTCTTCCCCATTCTTCATCTTAGGGTTAGGGTTTTGGTGGAGCAACAAAGAAGCAAGGAGGAGCATTTGGATTGGGTTTTGTTCTTCGTTGGAGATATTGGTGAACTCTTTTCCTCTCCTTGTGTATTTTGATTTAGTGAATTGTAATGATAATGATGATGTTTTTAGAAGTAAAAATCTCTCTTTTCTTGTTATAATGAGCTAGATCTTCTTCTTGTGTGGTTGTATGGTGATTTGTGTTTGCTTTGGCTTTGGTTTTCAATCTTGCATGTTTTAATGATTATGTGGTAGAATTGATGAGATATGCTTTGAGTTAGGGACCCTAGTGGGTATCCCTAGAGTGGAGTTTTCCTAGTGGTACCACTCTTGCATGCTTGGTTGTTTATTATCTCAACTTTCCATACCCTACTTTCATTGCACACCAAGTGTTTGATAAAATGCCACATCCACCAATTGCTCATTCCGTAGCCGGAAAGACAATTGAGTTATATTCGGATTGAACCCATATGCTTAGCAGCCTCATTTTCACTCACCACACAAGCTTCCTTGCCTATTTGCCTCTCCGATTCTCGAACCCTAGGATGTTGGTTTGGTAGATGGTTTCACCCACATTTTCACACCCGACCATCCATCGTAGCTTTGTTGGTTGTACCTTTGCCGTTACACTTCCTTCATCGATCAAACTTGTGATTGCAAAATGACTTGTCCCCGTGATCCGACCCAGTCTCACCGATTATAAATTTATTACTTGACGTCCTCCTACACTTGGGAGTAGCGCTCAAGCATCACATACTTGAGACGCGTTCAAGTAATTGGCGCAGTTGCCGGGGACAACGGTTTTTGCATTTACATTTTTTTATTGATTTAGGAAATTTTGACGTGATACATCCTACTATTTAGTGTGAGTCTTTTTTATTCTTTATCTTCCATTTATTATCTTTCATCTTTATTTATTTTTCACTTTTTGAGTCCTTTGCTATCTTTATTTTCATTTTCCTTTATAAAAATTTAAAAAAAGCTATGGACTTTAACAACATAAATTCTTTGTATGATGCACTTTCATTTTCTTTGCACAGGACCACTTCTTTGAAGCTCAAAATTGCCGGCTTTGCTCAAATTGACGGTGAATCCTTCTATCAAGCTTAGAGGAGGTTCATGGATTTATTAAGCGGTTGTCCACATCATGGATTCACGATGGCCCATCTTTTCCAGTTTTTCTACGATGGACTGCGGGAGGAGATGCAGGACTACATGGCGATGATGGACGATGGAGCTTTATTTGACATGTCACCCGAGGATGCTTGGGAGTACTTGGAGTCCATGGAGGATATGGACCGACCATTGGATGGGACTGCAGGAAGTGAGCCGTTAGCGCTTCATTATGATGTCGTTGGAGCATGCCTTGACCAAGGAGAACCAAGCGTGGACGCACCTTTGCAACCCTTGGGCGAGGAGCTTCAATTGCTTATTCAGACACATGATGCTAAATCCCGATACTTTCTTCGGAGCATGGAAACTCGGAGCCAGTATATTCAGGAGATCATTTCCAGTCTCGCATTGCTTGCCTCTTGCTTGGGAGAAGGAGATTTGTGTGAAGATGGAGAGGACGAGCGTGAAATTTTGGATGGAGTGGAGGAGGAGACTAGTAGGGCCACGAGCTCATCAATCATTTTGGTGGAGTCCGAACCATGCTCTCCCCCAATCTTGTCCCAAAATCCATCATTCCTCTCCCCCGTGGACATGCATCATATGGAGATGGACGCAATCACCTTAGAGAGTTTTCGTCAACTTGATTTAAATTCTTTATCTTATGTTGACGACTATATTTGGATCACTTTTGTTGAAAGGCAACGGTGTCGGCTTTGGATTGACACACCCTCTCTCGCGCAGGGCACAATTGGAAATTTTATGGAGGGAGCACTTGTTGGTGTGTTGCTAGGGTCCAAAGTGATTTGTGGAGGGAAGACGCTTGCGGAGGAGCGTAAAGATCTAATTGAGCAACTTTCCTCACCGTTATACATCCGAGATCCTCCTTTTGACCCCGGTGATCTCCTACTAGTAGTATAGAAATTTTAATTTAATGCACTTTCTATGCTTTTTAGGATAGTTTTATTTCAATAAACCTCTACTTTTTCAACATTGAGGACAATGTTTGTCTTTAGTTGGGGGGAGAGTAGTAGGTGGTTTTAGGATGTTTAGTTAGTTGTTTTCGATTTAAATTTTTTTTTGTGTTTTTTGTTTGGAGACATCCATTTTGACATCGCCAATCATTTTTGCAAGAATATCATTTACCCTCCTTGCTCTCTTGCTAGTTATTTGCTTAGTCCCTTGCATGTTGCATCTTCGTGCATGTTTTCGGATTCAAATCTTATGTTCAAACTCCTACATTGTGATTGGCAAGCATTTTATTGCTTTTCCTTCATGAGATCAATTTTAATATGCTATTCATAAAACTAGTGCATAATTCGATGAATTTTGTCTTCGATGTGGTTTGGATTAGTTTTGTGCAAACTTTGTGATGCACGAGTTGGATTAAGTCATTAATATAGATTGGTTTTCAATTTGATGGGATTTGGCCTTGATATATACTTGGTTTATGCTTGAGGAGTGATTGATTGGTGTGTTGGATCAAAAAAAAAGAAAAAAAAGAAAAAAAGAAAAAGAAAAAGAAAAAAGAATAAGTGCATCGTTCTTTTAGTTTTGTCAAGTAGCCAGGTCCTCATAAAACATTGGGGATTCACGTCGAAAGATAGGATTTATGGGAGTGCACGAGAGAAAAATAAGTGAATCTTAGGTGATTCGAGTTATTAGGTTCGCGTGGTCCTTTTTGGCCCAATGCCCTAAAATCAACCGATTTGGGAGTCATTGACCGAACCCTCGTTACATGGGTCATCCTAAGTTTCATAAATAAACATGAATAAACATGATCCACATATCTAACTTCCATGAATTAGGAAAGCTAAGTGTTGTTTTTGGCCAAGTTCTTGAAGATTGTGATACTATGACACGCTTATGTTTTAATCTCAATGCATGCAAACTTTGCTTGTGCTTTGTTGGTTTGAGCCATATTGAAGTATTTCCTCTTGGATTTGCTCTCTTTCATGAGTTGGTATATTGAAATTGAGATTATGTTGAAAATTTTCCATGTGCCATTAAAATTGTGGAGTATGATATGTGCTTTGATTGGGAAACCGAATTTATTGCTTATTTTGCTAGGGACTAGCAAAAAGCTAGTTGGGGGATGTGATTAGGGTTCAATATTGCTTATTTTACCCCTCATTAGATGACATTTTTGCATAATTTGTGTTCATTTTGGCTCCGATACGCACATTTTAATGATATCACATAATATTGGGGCTTACCGTTTTTATATGCTTAAAACATAATTTTCACAACTTATTAGCATCTTCATCTTGGTCTCCTATTATTTTTCAGTTAAATTTCATGAAGTCTCGATTCCAACGCATATTTTTCCAGAATTTTTGGAGGTCGGAGCATTTTACTACATTTTTTGGAAGACAAGTTCCATCGCCGCCTGAAACACGTCATTCCAAGTTGCAGGTCTGTTGCAGCCTCTTCCCATTCCTGAATGGAAATGGCAACATGTGACGATGGACTTTGTAACCGGGCTACCTCGCACACCCAAGGGAAATGACGCAATTTGGGTAGTCGTTGATCGCTTGACCAAGTCTGCACATTTCATTCCCTTCCGGGTTGGACAGTCTACCGAGCATTTAGCTCGTAAATACATGGATGAGATCGTGAGGCTTCATGGAGTTCCTGTTTGTATAATCACTGATCGGGACACCAGATTCACCTCACATTTTTGGAGAAGTTTGCAGTCTAGTTTGGGGACTCATCTCAAGTTTAGCACCGCATATCATCCTCAGACGGATGGGCAGTCCGAGCGAGTTATTCAGATTCTTGAGGACATGTTGAGAGCTTGCATGCTTGACTTTAAGGGATCCTGGGAAGACCATTTGCACTTGGTGGAGTTTGCCTACAACAATAGTTATCAGGCCAGCATTGGAATGGCACCATTTGCTGCTCTGTATGGAAGGAAGTGCAGATTGCCTCTAAACTGGGACGATGTTGGGGATCGTGAAATCTTAGGACCTGATTTGGTGATGGAAGCGATCGATGTGGTACGGACAGTCAAGGAGAATCTTCGTATCGCTCAGGATCGCTATAAGCATTGGGCAGATACTAAGAGGCGTCCATTGGAGTTTCAGCCAGGTGATTATGTGTTCTTGAAGATCTCCCCGACACGTGGCACGATTCGGTTTGGTCGACGAGGGAAGTTGAGCCCGAGGTTCATTGGTCCATTCGAGATCTTGGCTCGTGTTGGTGAGGTTGCCTATCGCCTTGCCTTGCCACCCTCCCTTGAGGGCGTCCATGATGTGTTTCATGTATCTCAGCTTCGAAAATATGTGGGAGACCCTAGTCACCTCGTGGACTTCTCAGAGATTGAATTGCGTCCAGACCTGACATATGAACAACAACCAGTGGCCATCCTGGATCGAAGGCAGAAGATACTGAAGAAGAATGCCATTAATTTGGTAAGGGTTATGTGGCAGCAAGAATCCCCTGGTGAGTCCACCTGGGAGCGCGAGGACGAGATGAGAGACAGATATCCTCACCTGTTTATGTAAGTATCTTATTCCTACATTAATGTCTCTTTTGATAATCTTAGTTGCAAATTTGGTGGGATCTGCGAAGTAGGATATTATATAGAGGAGCCCTTGAAATTTAGAAATAATTTCTTCTTGGACTTGGAAAGTTCGAGGACGAACTTTAGCTTAAGAAGGGTAGGATGTCATGGCCTGTATAGCTCTATACGGCGACCGATACGTTAGCCTCTACACGCAAGTAGAGAGAGTATAATGAGTTAATGAGAGGGATATGGCGTGAATGTAACTCATGGCAGTCATGTAAATTTGTGAAAAATATAGGGGCATTTTGGTCATTTGACTACACGGGTAGAAGTGTGTGTGTAGAGTAAAAGTAGGTGTGTAAAGAAATGTCGAACTTGTAAATTTAGAAAGAGTGGGTTAGTGTGTGAGGGGCTAGTGTGAAAAGGGATTGGGTTTAGGGGCACACCCGTAAATTCTTAGAAAGGCCGGGGGTAAAATGGTCTTTTGGTCAAAAGCTGTTGTGCGTACACACTTAAGTTGTGTGTATATAAAGTAATGGCAAACGTGTAAATACTTGCAACTTGATGGGTATGTTTGGAAGGGTATTAAGGTCATTTAACCCATGCATGCTTATCCTAAAGAGGATTCTAGAGTTAGGAACTTCTACTTCTTTCTTTAAATTTCTTCTTTCTTCTTTTCTTTTCTTTTCATTAATTATTTTCCCCTCTCCCCAAACCAAATCAGGCCGAAATTCTTTTCCCCTCTTCTTCATTTCATCAACACTCAAAAACCCTAGCTCAAACCCAAAAATTGAAGAAAACCCTAGGCTACTTCAAGGAGAAAGAAAGGAGAAAGAAGAGAAAGAGAAGAGAGAAAGGAGAAGGAGATTATTGAGGTAGGATTCTAACTAAGACTTGGGAATTTTTATTTAGGGATATGAGAATTTTAGCATGTTATTTAAGTTGTTTATGAACTTAATTTCATGTATCATGTTTGATTTAGTCCCAAAGATCCAATCTTTCCCATGTATTTCCTAGCAAATCACTCTCTGCTGAAAAAACAGAATTCTGTAGGTGTGTTTACACATCAATTTTAATTTCTGGAGTCGGAATTAGATTCTGGAAAAAATATATCCATGTAGCTCATGAAGTTCTACCCCAATTTCATATAAAATTTGCAATATGTTGAATTCAATAAGTTGGAGAAAGAATTCATTATTTACAAGATATCTGAAAATCTGTCAAGCTGTACACAGTTCAGCAAAATGAGCATAACTACCTGCATACTCTATGGATTTTGTTGATTTTGGTCTTGTTGGAAACTTAAGAAGTTTATCTAAAAGTTCATCAGAGTTTTCATATGTCATAATTCCGGCTCTAAAAGGCTTAAAATTGGCTTTGAAGATAGGTGCAGAAATCTGTCTGCAGAACAGATTTGACACACTTGACTAATAAATTCACTATAAATAATATACTACATATTTTTATCTGAAATTTTATCGGTAAATCCAGGACTATAATATCTCAAACTTTAATTCTTTGAGTGTTTCCAAATTCTCAATAGAAATGGGTTAAATATGCTGTTTTTCTAGCTGTTCTTGCAATTTCAGTATGTTGATTGGTGTTTGGTGAATTGGAATTTGTGTAATCTTGCTAATTCTTCACTCCAGAAATGTATGGATGATGTTGATGCGTGTATGTCAGTTTGGTTAAGCTATTTGTTACTAAATTTGATGGTGTGCTATGTCTCATTTACCTGACGAACGCCATAAGTTCGATAAAATGCCCAAATGAATTTGAAGTTGGAGAAACTTGAAAATTGGCCATTTAAAATGTTGTGCCATGTAATGCTTTTGTAAACTTGTGTATGGCCATTGACTATTATGATATCTGACATGTGAATTAGGATGTTTCGGTCTGCTCTAAGGTGGGTGAACATCCTAGTATTGGGGCGGGGGAAGTTTGGGTATAACTTGACTTTAAGGGGCTGGACTGAGAAGTTGGAAAAAGTGATATGTGATATGCGATACTTACACCCACTCGCCTTTACCGGGAGTGGAGGGGACATACGGAGGTTGTGTTACTATGTGGAGAGCCTCACTCCTGCCAGGGACGGGGGAGCTGAGAGGCCCGGCGTACAGTGCCCGTGTCCACTGCGTCGTGTGCTAAATTCACCCCTCATTTGGGGTGAGGTCCAGGCCCTTATCTTTAGGTGATACCCATGCTTCCAAATATATCATTAATATCAACAAACTAATGAACCATTTATGCGTTGTTGTTGTTGTGCACTTGTGTGTTGTACTTTTACCTTGGTTGCTTGTACTCTTATTGCCGTTATACTCATAACCCTAAATGATATTTCATGCCCTAGTTAGTTTCCTACTGGGCACGTTTGACGTGCTTATTTTACTTTTCAGGTCTTGAGCAGAGGTCACCAGAGCTGAGTCTCCCACAGGAGATTCCTTAGATGTGGGTTTGAGTTTGGGTGTACCACTCTTTTGGGATGTGTCTTGTAGTGTGAGTTGGGTTGAGTGGGGAATGAGTTGTCTTTTGTAGTTATGTTATATGTTGGTGGCTTGTAGCACTACTCATGTTTGTACTGGAGACAGTTCACTTGTACTTGGCGCTGGTGTGGTACGTTCCTTAGTTATGTGGTTTTGTGGATATGTACTTTTTGTGATGGCTATGTGTGTTGCTTCTTTCTTTTATATAACTGTGATGTATGATCCCAGCATACGCAGTGGCCTGCTTATTATTGTGTTTATCTTACACGCTTGGTGTATACCGCGGCTTGTCAGGCTCCATCCTCTCTTTTCCCAGCTTTGGGAGGTCGTATACGTATATGTGAGAGTGGGGTGTGACAGGTTTAGTGGTGGCCCATGCAGGTCCGCTCACATTGCGATATGCGAAAGGATGATACATCCAATACACTTTAATGCCGTCACATATGGTACTAATTCCACTTGTGTTGTCTTCTTTCTCAGCAGCATGGACAGTGGAAACGGGATATCTTCATCAGAGATGGAGCACGCTGAGCCCTCTTTGATGGAGAAGATTTTGCTTGGTTTCCAGGCGAGTCTGGGTCAGCAGGCTGAGATGCTCGCCAAGATGCAGAGTCAGAAGACTCCAGGCTTCAAGCAGTTCAGGGCAATGAAGCCGAGAACTTTTTCTGGCAAGGAGACAGCTCTGGAGGTTGATGATTGGTTACGACGCACGGAGGATGATCTTACAGCTGTCGGATTTTCGTTGGAGAGTTGGGTGGATGCAGCAAAAAGACAGCTGACACATCAGGCCCGAGATTGGTGGGATGCCCAGGAGCGGCACCTGACGAGACCTATCACTTGGAAGACCTTTAAGGAGCGTTTTGAGTCCAAGTTTCTTCCAGAGACCGCAAAGGATAAACTCAGGCAGCGTTTTGAGCAGTTGACTCAGGGCCGACGGAGCGTGGATGAGTATGATGCTGAGTTTTCTTTGCTGAGCAAGTTTGCCCCGGAGCTTGTTTCGACCGATGCCACCCGAGCTCGACGTTTCCGTATGGGGCTGGATCCGGAGTATAGAGCGGCGATGTCTACCCAGAAACTCGCCACGCAGGAGGATGTGCTTGAGGCGGCAAGACTATATGAGATCCATTTGCGGAGCATAGGAAAGATGCCTACAGGTGATAGACGACCATCAGGATCACAGAAGGCATTATCTCGTCTAGTACAGACGGCACAGTTCAAGAGACCAGGAGCCCCTGTAGTGACACAGAGACGTCCGACATGCCAATTCTGTGGCAAGATTGGTCACGAGCAGAAGGAGTGTAGGTCTTGGGCTAGGCAGTGCTTCACTTGTGGTGGTCGAGGACACATTAGCAGATACTGCCCGCAGCAGGGTGCCTACCCGACCCCGGTAGCACCCGTGGCTGCTAGACCGATGCAGCCGCGAGCTCTTCTACCTGGTCCGCAGCGACCATCTCTTCCGGTACCAGCTGGGCCGGGCACACCAGCACTTAGAGGACCCTCCTTGCCTTCTCAGCGGCAGGCTTTTAAGAAGACAAACTCTGCTCCAAAATCCCAGGCTTTTACGATGACAGCGGTTGAGGCAGAAAACTCAGGCCAGGTTATCACCGGTATGGTTCTAGCCCTCTATTTCCTTTACGTTATATCACTGGTTGTTTAGCTATGATAGGCATTGGTTTGATTTTCTTGTTGGCTTCTAGGTATGGTTAAAGTAGCATCTTTTCCTGCCTTAGCACTTTTTGATTCCGGGGCTTCACACTGTTTTCTGTCCCGAGAATTTGTGGACAAACATTCGATACCGGTAGACTCCTTCACTGTTAGTTGGAATATTCACACAAGGAATGGTGTGATCAGGAGTACTTCAGGGCTCCGTAGTTGTTCAGTGGAAATTTGTGGTCGAGAGTTATATGCTGACTTCCTCGTGATTGAGATGCCCACCTATGAAGCGGTGTTTGGGATGGATTGGTTGGCGATGTTTTGCGCCACTATTGATTGCAAATTAAGGAGGGTAGTCTTCCAGATTCCTGATCATCCAGAGTTTGAGTTCAGGAGTGGTAATTGCACATTAGAACCTGTAAGATTCAAAGCAACCCCAGTAGAAGTAGAAGTGTTGGCAATGGCCATGGAGGCGGAGACAGTCTTACCCAGGGTTGTGCGAGACTTTCCTGATGTCTTCCCCGATGACATTTATGGACTTACTCCTGATCGATCATTGGAATTCACCATTGATTTGATACCAGGCACGCAACCCATTGCGAAGGCCCCTTATCGTATGGCACCACCTGAGCTGGCTGAGCTTCGTAATCAGTTAAAGGATTTATCAGAGCGAGGGCTGATACAGCCAAGTGTGTCACCCTGGGGAGCACCAGTACTTTTGGTAAATAAGAAAGATGGATCCCGGAGGATGTGTATTGATTATAGGGAGTTGAACAAAGTGACAATAAAGGATAAGTATCCACTTCCTCGCATCGATGATCTCTTTGATCAGCTTGGAGGATCCCGAGTCTACTCAAAGTTAGACTTACGGAGCGGTTATCACCAGATTAAGGTTCGAGGGTCCGATGTTCCGAAGACAGCTTTTCGAACCCGTTATGGACATTATGAGTTTCTGGTGATGCCCTTTGGTGTGACTAATGCTCCAGCTACCTTCATGAGATTAATGAATCAGGTATTCTTTGACTATTTGGACAAGTTTGTGGTAGTCTTCATTGATGATATCCTGATATATTCCAAAGATGAGGAAGAGCATGCAGAGCATCTAAGGATTGTTCTGGAGACTTTGAGGCAGCATCAGTTATATGCTAAATACAGTAAGTGCCAGTTTTGGATATCTAAAGTGGCTTTTCTGGGGCACATAGTTTCAGGAGAAGGCATATCAGTTGATCCAGAAAAGGTGGCTGCAGTGGAAAAGTGGCCTGTTCCCAGGTCGGTTTCAGAGATTAGGAGTTTCTTGGGGTTGGCTGGTTATTACAGGAAGTTCATCAAAGATTTCTCGAAGATTGCGGCACCACTTACTCACCTGACTAAGAAGGATGTTGCTTATATCTGGTCTGAGGAGTGTCAGCATGCATTTGAAGAGTTGAAGAGAAGGTTGACTACTGCGCCAGTTCTGACGATTCCAGACCGTTCTGGAGGATTTGAGATTTTCTGTGATGCATCTGTTAAAGGGCTTGGATGTGTTCTACATCAGCATGGACGTGTGGTAGCTTATGCCTCTAGACTTCTGAGGGTGCATGAGCTAAACTACCCTACACATGACTTGGAGCTGGCAGCCGTGATTTTTGCCCTAAAGCTGTGGAGACATTATTTGTTAGGGGAGCATGTCAAGGTGTACACCGACCACAAGAGTTTGAAGTATGTGTTCACCCAGAAGGAGCTCAATATGAGACAACGTCGGTGGCTCGAGCTGATGGCAGAATATGACATCGATCTCCAGTATCATCCTGGGAAGGTAAACGTGGTCCCTGATGCACTCAGTAGATATCCGGCTGTGATGATATTGACCTCTCAGCCTCAGCTTCAGTGGGCCCTGCGACAGATGGAGATAGAGGTTGTTCTTCCAGGTGTTAAAGTAACCATGTTGGGTTTGCAAGTCCAGTCCGATCTGGTGGACCGGATCAAGGCCGCACAGTCAGGAGATGAAAAGCTAAAGAGGATACGAGAACAGATAGAGGCCGGACTTCGAACCGATTTTCACATTCACGAAGATGGCTCTCTTAGATTTGGGACTCGGCTATGTGTGCCGGCTAGTGCTATCCGAGAGGAATTGCTTAAGGAAGCCCATAGCTCCCCTTATTCTATTCATCCAGTCGGAACAAAGATGTATCGCGACATGCGACAGCATTATTGGTGGCATGGGATGAAGCGTAGTATAGCCAGAAGTGTGGCCTCATGTTTGATCTGTCAGCAGGTGAAGGCCGAACACCAAAGAGTTGCAGGTCTGTTGCAGCCTCTTCCCATTCCTGAATGGAAATGGCAACATGTGACGATGGACTTTGTAACCGGGCTACCTCGCACACCCAAGGGAAATGACGCAATTTGGGTAGTCGTTGATCGCTTGACCAAGTCTACACATTTCATTCCCTTCCGGGTTGGACAGTCTACCGAGCATTTAGCTCGTAAATACATGGAGGAGATCGTGAGGCTTCATGGAGTTCCTGTTTGTATAATCTCTGATCGGGACACCAGATTCACCTCACATTTTTGGAGAAGTTTGCAGTCTAGTTTGGGGACTCATCTCAAGTTTAGCACCGCATATCATCCTCAGACGGATGGGCAGTCCGAGCGAGTTATTCAGATTCTTGAGGACATGTTGAGAGCTTGCATGCTTGACTTTAAGGGATCCTGGGAAGACCATTTGCACTTGGTGGAGTTTGCCTACAACAATAGTTATCAGGCCAGCATTGGAATGGCACCATTTGCTGCTCTGTATGGAAGGAAGTGCAGATCGCCTCTAAACTGGGACGATGTTGGGGATCGTGAAATCTTAGGACCTGATTTGGTGATGGAAGCGATCGATGTGGTACGGACAGTCAAGGAAAATCTTCGTATCGCTCAGGATCGCTATAAGCATTGGGCAGATACTAAGAGGCGTCCATTGGAGTTTCAGCCAGGTGATTATGTGTTCTTGAAGATCTCCCCGACACGTGGCACGATTCGGTTTGGTCGACGAGGGAAGTTGAGCCCGAGGTTCATTGGTCCATTCGAGATCTTGGCTCGTGTTGGTGAGGTTGCCTATCGCCTTGCCTTGCCACCCTCCCTTGAGGGCGTCCATGATGTGTTTCATGTATCTCAGCTTCGAAAATATGTGGGAGCCCCTAGTCACCTCGTGGACTTCTCAGAGATTGAAGTGCGTCCAGACCTGACATACGAACAACAACCAGTGGCCATCCTGGATCGAAGGCAGAAGATACTGAAGAAGAAGGCCATTAATTTGGTAAGGGTTATGTGGCAGCAAGAATCCCCTGGTGAGTCCACCTGGGAGCGCGATGACGAGATGAGAGACAGATATCCTCACCTGTTTATGTAAGTATCTTATTCCTACATTAATGTCTCTTTTGATAATCTTAGTTGCAAATTTGGTGGGATCTGCGAAGTAGGATATTATATAGAGGAGCCCTTGAAATTTAGAAATAATTTCTCCTTGGACTTGGAAAGTTCGATGACGAACTTTAGCTTAAGGAGGGTAGGATGTCATGGCCTGTATAGCTCTATACGGCGACCGATACGTTAGCCTCTACACGCAAGTAGAGAGAGTATAATGAGTTAATGAGAGGGATATGGCGTGAATGTAACTCATGGCAGTCATGTAAATTTGTGAAAAATATAGGGGCATTTTGGTCATTTGACTACACGGGTAGAAGTGTGTGTGTAGAGTAAAAGTAGGTGTGTAAAGAAATGTCGAACTTGTAAATTTAGAAAGAGTGGGTTAGTGTGTGAGGGGCTAGTGTGAAAAGGGATTGGGTTTAGGGGCACACCCGTAAATTCTTAGAAGGGCCGGGGGTAAAATGGTCTTTTGGTCAAAAGCTGTTGTGCGTACACACTTAAGTTGTGTGTATATAAAATAATGGCAAACGTGTAAATACTTGCAACTTGATGGGTATGTTTGGAAGGGTATTAAGGTCATTTAACCCATGCATGCTTATCCTAAAGAGGATTCTAGAGTTAGGAACTTCTACTTCTTTCTTTAAATTTCTTCTTTCTTCTTTTCTTTTCTTTTCATTAATTATTTTCCCCTCTCCCCAAACCAAATCAGGCCGAAATTCTTTTCCCCTCTTCTTCATTTCATCAACACTCAAAAACCCTAGCTCTACCCCAAAAATTGAAGAAAACCCTAGGCTACTTCAAGGAGAAAGAAAGGAGAAAGAAGAGAAAGAGAAGAGAGAAAGGAGAAGGAGATTATTGAGGTAGGATTCTAACTAAGACTTGGGAATTTTTATTTAGGGATATGAGAATTTTAGCATGTTATTTAAGTTGTTTATGAACTTAATTTCATGTATCATGTTTGATTTAGTCCCAAAGATCCAATCTTTCCCATGTATTTCCTAGCAAATCACTCTCTGCTTGAAAAAACAGAATTCTGTAGGTGTGTTTACACATCAATTTTAATTTCTGGAGTCGGAATTAGATTCTGAAAAAAAATATATCCATGTAGCTCATGAAGTTCTACCCCAATTTCATATAAAATTTGCTATTTGTTGAATTCAATAAGTAGGAGAAAGAATTCATTATTTACAAGATATCTGAAAATCTGTCAAGCTGTACACAGTTCAGCAAAATGAGCATAACTACCTGCATACTCTATGGATTTTGTTGATTTTGGTCTTGTTGGAAACTTAAGAAGTTTATCTAGAAGTTCATCAAAGTTCTCATATGTCATAATTCTGGCTCTAAAAGGCTTAAAATTGGCTTTGAAGATAGGTGCAGAAATCTGTCTGCAGAACAGATTTAACACACTTGACTAATAAATTCACTATAAATAATATACTGCATATTTTTATCTGAAATGTTATCTGTAAATCCAGGACTATAATATCTCAAACTTTCATTCTTTGAGTGTTTCCAAATTCTCAATAGAAATGGGTTAAATATGCTTTTTTCTAGCTGTTCTTGCAATTTCAGTATGTTGATTGGTGTTGGGTGAATTGGAATTTGTGTAATCTTGCTAATTCTTCACTCCAGAAATGTATGGATGATGTTGATGCGTGTATGTCAGTTTGGTTAAGCTATTTGTTACTAAATTTGATGGTGTGCTATGTCTCATTTACCTGACGAACGCCATAAGTCCGATAAAATGCCCAAATGAATTTGAAGTTGGAGAAACTTGAAAATTGGCCATTTAAAATGTTGTGCCATGTAATGCTTTTGTAAACTTGTGTATGGCCATTGACTATTATGATATCTGACATGTGAATTAGGATGTTTCGGTCTGCTCTAAGGCGGGTGAACATCCTAGTATTGGGGCGGGGGAAGTTTGGGTATAACTTGACTTTAAGGGGCTGGACTGAGAAGTTGGAAAAAGTGATATGTGATATGCGATACTTACACCCACTCGCCTTTACCGGGAGTGGAGGGGACATACGGAGGTTGTGTTACTATGTGGAGAGCCTCACTCCTGCCAGGGACGGGGGAGCTGAGAGGCCCGGCGTACAGTGCCCGTGTCCACTGCGTCGTGTGCTAAATTCACCCCTCATTTGGGGTGAGGTCCAGGCCCTTATCTTTAGGTGATACCCATGCTTCCAAATATATCATTAATATCAACAAACTAATGAACCATTTATGCGTTGTTGTTGTTGTGCACTTGTGTGTTGTACTTTTACCTTGGTTGCTTGTACTCTTATTGCCGTTATACTCATAACCCTAAATGATATTTCATGCCCTAGTTAGTTTCCTACTGGGCACGTTTGACGTGCTCATTTTACTTTTCAGGTCTTGAGCAGAGGTCACCAGAGCTGAGTCTCCCACAGGAGATTCCTTAGATGTGGGTTTGAGTTTGGGTGTACCACTCTTTTGGGATGTGTCTTGTAGTGTGAGTTGGGTTGAGTGGGGAATGAGTTGTCTTTTGTAGTTATGTTATATGTTGGTGGCTTGTAGCACTACTCATGTTTGTACTGGAGACAGTTCACTTGTACTTGGCGCCGGTGTGGTACGTTCCTTAGTTATGTGGTTTTGTGGATATGTACTTTTTGTGATGGCTATGTGTGTTGCTTCTTTCTTTTATATAACTGTGATGTATGATCCCAGCATACGCAGTGGCCTGCTTATTATTGTGTTTGTCTTACACGCTTGGTGTATACCGCGGCTTGTCAGGCTCCATCCTCTCTTTTCCCAGCTTTGGGAGGTCGTATATGTATATGTGAGAGTGGGGCGTGACAGATCCGACCCATTTGGGCTGTTTTCAGACCCGAAATTCTGAGTTATTTCTTGGGCGTTCCTCCCCTCTATTCCCTTCATTCCTTCTTCCCCATTATTCATCTTAGGGTTAGGGTTTTGGTGGAGCAACAAAGAAGCAAGGAGGAGCATTTGGATTTGGTTTTGTTCTTCATTGGAGATATTGGTGAACTCTTTCCCTCTCCTTGTGTATTTTGATTTAGTGAA
Source organism: Scilla litardierei (assembly GCA_030789695.1). Taxonomy (NCBI): domain Eukaryota; kingdom Viridiplantae; phylum Streptophyta; class Magnoliopsida; order Asparagales; family Asparagaceae; genus Scilla; species Scilla litardierei. The sequence goes on from CM061138.1 coordinate 36,986,616, forward strand.
TTGTAATGATAATGGATGATGTTTTTAAAAGTAAATATCTCTCTTTTCTTGTTATAATGAGCTAGATCTTCTTCTTGTGTGGTTGTATGGTGATTTGTGTTTGCTTTGGCTTTGGTTTTCAATCTTGCATGTTTTAATGATTATGTGGTAGAATTGATGAGATATGCTTTGAGTTAGGGACCCTAGTGGGTATCCCTAGAGTGGAGTTTGCCTAGTGGTACCACTCTTGCATGCTTGGTTGTTTATTATCTCAACTTTCCATACCCTACTTTCATTGCACACCAAGTGTTTGATAAAATGCCACATCCACCGATTGCTCATTCCGTAGCCGGAAAGACAATTGAGTTATATTCGGATTGAACCCATATGCTTAGCAGCCTCATTTTCACTCACCACACAAGCTTCCTCGCCTATTTGCCTCTCCGATTCTCGAACCCTAGGATGTTGGTTTGGTAGATGGTTTCACCCACATTTTCACACCCGACCATCCATCGTAGCTTTGTTGGTTGTACCTTTGCGGTTACACTTCCTTCATCGATCAAACTTGTGATTGCAAAATGACTTGTCCCCGTGATCCGACCCGGTCTCACCGGTTATACATTTATTACTTGACGTCCTCCTACACTTGGGAGTAGCGCTCAAGCATCACATACTTGAGACGCGTTCAAGCAAGTATGTTGGAAGAAGTCTAACATTAGTTGACTAAAGATCGATAGAAACTAACCGGAGTCAAGTTATTGGGGTTGACAGCTTGACCATACCCTAGACTTGATCTACACAACATAGTTAAGACGAAGAGACTATATCTGTGGAATTCATCACGGAAACAGTCAGGGTGGTCCCGACAATACTCATGTCGATGAGTCAACCACATAATGATGATTCTGTAGCAGGAACGGCAACCACTGCTCGTGGTCACTACCATATAGGGCTTCGAGCCCAACCTGTTGTAAGGGTCAGGCTGTAGGGTCTCACACAGAGTGCGACCTTCGTCTAGTAATAGGTAGAAACGATTAGGGAGAATTTTCATTTGATGCAAGGGATAAAATATTGCAAAAGATGTTTGTAGTTATCTCCTGCATTTGGGATAAATGATCATGAGTGAAAGTGGGAGATGTTGTGGGATATGCCATCAGATCATTTGTATTTGATGCAAATGATAATTTAAGCCTAAATAGGGACTAATTTGCATATGATGCAAAAGAGGTTAAATGTGTTTTAAATTGTTTAAGACCATATTTTATATAATAAACGCATGGAAAAGGTTACCTATATGACGGGATCGTCCCGCTCCAAACGCAGGTTCAAACCGCGTCAAAAACGGAGTCCAAATGCACACGTTATAGCCAAAACAAGTCAGCCCAAACTGTTGGGCTGAACCCAGCGAAAATGGAGGCCAACCAAGCCTTTCTGGTTAGGGTTTTTGAAACCCGAGATTTTTTTGATGGCCGGATTTTCCATCTTTGGGTGGTTTTGGATAACTTTGGACGATCAATTGGAGGGTCAAATGGACTCCGATTGACTTGCCGTTTTTTCCTATGCGTTCACCGTTGAACGCCCTTCGAATTGATAGGTTGTATCAATTATGAAGCTCAACTGTGAGTTAGTTAAAATTCACGGAAGTTTGGCTTTTGTGAAAGGCAAACTAAATTGAATTTATTAACTCCAAACTTTAGTCCCACATCGGTTGTGCGGAAAAGGGGAGAGTCTGCCGCCTATATAAATAGGGGCCTCCCGACTTCCTCTAAACTCGTCCCAAGCTCCAGATCTGAGATACTCCCGTAAATGTTGGAGCACGCTCAGATCTAGCCTGAAATTAATATTCTCTATCTCCCTATATTTCTGTCTTACTCCTGAGGGCTCTAGCAAAGCTACGAAGGAGTTCGAATTCGGATTCGAAATCTTGGCGAAGTCTTTCACTCGCGTGAAACTTTCTTCGGCGCGTGGTTGGCTCGGCGACACGAGGATTGCTCGCCTCGGGATGCAGAGCGGTTCGAGGAGAGGTTTGAGGAGCGGCTCGACGTGGGATGTGGAGCGACTCGGAAGACGGTGCGGAACATCTCGCCTGCCCCATGGTTGAGATTCTGGTTATGCGTTTTAAGCTTTCGTTTTAATTATTCGCAGTAGTTAGATCCCTCTTGGGGTGGTCAGATCCACCCCGAGTTGGCAGAGATCTTGGCTAAGAGGGTCTGGTTCCTTAGGGCTGCATTTTACGTCTATGTTCCGTCCGACTTAGGACGGGAATAGAGTTTTTGTGCCCAAGGGTCCTAGAAAACTCTACAGTTCTAAGTACATACGAGAACACTAACTAATTTTCTAGTTTAAGAATTAGTCGTAACTTACTAATTTCGAGCTCGTCGTGGCAAGACGAGGTTGGAGCTAGAGTAGCTGGTGCACGAGGATTGATACCTGCAAACACAAGAAACAATTGGTTAAAGCACACACTGTTTTCTATTTATTAAACTTGATCATTTTGTTTTGTTTTTTTAAAACTAGTTGAAAAGGTGTCGTAAAACGTTCTAAATTTTTTTATAGGCTAGATATGATGAAAATAATTTTACTTCAAGAGGAAATATTTTTTTGAAACATATAATAATTTTTATAATTTTTAAAAGCTCAAAAACAATTAAAAACTAATTTTAATTTAGTAATGTATTTATTCAAACATTTATTCTGGATGCAATCTGGATCGAAAAGTTGTAAGTGAGCTGTCAAAATGATCGTCTCGAAGAGTACTATTACATGTATTTTTTTCACGTATCAGTGTCTGTGAAAATAACAAGTTATGGATTTTTTGAACGAAATTTACGTATTTAAGTTTTGGGTTAAAAATTTATTCTGGAAAATCTAAGCATCCGATTGAGTTGAAACTAACGCTATTGGGTTCAGAATGTCATTTCTGATTTTCTGAAGCTAGTCTCATATCGTGGGGTCTATATTTTAAGTTATAGATTTAAAACCCTAATACCCATTAATTAATTAATGAAAATACGAAAATACTTTGAAATTACGAAAATGCAATCGAGCTTTACCCCGTCTCCGTTCTCCTCCGTTTCGATCCCGGTTGCATGGGGGTGGGGGATCGTGCGGCGACCGCGGCGAAGGGGGTTGGGCAGCGAACGACGGCGGGGAGGCAGCAGTTGCCGGCAGTGAGGTCGGAGTGGTGGCTGTCGGGGTTCTTCGAGCGACGAGGTGAGGACGGCGTGAGGAGCGACGGGCGGTGTCAGGGCGGGGCTGCTTGCAGCGACGACGAGCGTACGGTGGCGGCCTCGATCGGGCAGTCGGAACGATGAGGAGGGCGGTGGCGATAGAGGCAGCGTGGGGCGGAGCCGTGGGCGTGGGCGATGAACGAGGAGCGTCAGAGCTTGTTGGCGCTATGTAGCTGGGGTGCTGCTCGGAGCGGCATACAGCGAGCTTGGTGGGTTGTCATCGGCGGCGTGGCCACGAGCGTCAAAGCGGAGGAGGGAGGCTCTCGACGTCGCCGACGTGCATCGGAGCGTGGCGTTGCTGTGGGCGGATGGGTTTAGGGGAGAGAGAAGAGTTAGAGAGAGATATATAAGAGGGGGGGAGAGATCAGCCTTGCATGGGGAAGGGTGAACGAGAGATGGAGAAGAGAGGGGAATTGACTGGGTTCGGTTGCGAGTTGTGAGGAAGAACGAAGGGTACATAGGTTTAAATATTAACTTAATTATTAAAAAACTAAGTATGTGTTAAATACTTAGTCAAGGAGGTTTAATGATGTTAGGTAGATAACTTGACTAAGTTAGGAAAATTTGTGAAAACATTTTCCTCATGTGGTTGCCGACGGTAGGTTAGGTGAAGGTAAATAATTAGGATAGGTAATTAATTAATTAACTAGAAAAATTAGTAAAACTTAGTAGTAAAATAACAACTTGAAATTACGATTTTGCCCATGTGATTAAACGTGTCCGAAAAATTACGAAAACATACCCATGTGATCGTATCATCGCGAGGATCGCGAATACGAGATCCATTTTGGGGTTTGAGCTACGGAGATACGTGTTTTAGGCCAAAATGTTTGGAAAGCGGGTCTGCGGGTTCTAAGTTGAAATGATATCGGAAAATTATGAAATTAATGTGAGGAGCCCTAAATGATCATAGAATGATACCGCAGAAGTTTGAAAACATTTTGATGTTGTTTATATAGAAAATAAATTCATTAAACCAAAACGGTAATAACTGAAAATGAATTTTATCGGATTATTTAGAGGTATTTGATGAAATCCGAACTTACTAAAGTACTTTATAACTAATCTAATACTTCAAAATATTTTTATAAGAAAATTTTTGAAATCGTAAAACTCCAGATGAACCATTACAAAATAGTTTTTAAAAATTTGAAAATAGATTAAATGCGTAAATAGTTATGTTGATAAAAACAGGTCGTTACATTATGTTCTATGTTTCCATGTTATGGCAATCTTAGTATGCACACGCCTTATAGTTATGTCACATGTTGCAGTGTTTATGACACGAAGATAATGACAATTTAACTTCAAATCAAAGATATTGAGGTTCTTATTTTGGGAAATTGTGATAATCGTTCGCTTAATATTGATATTAATGTGGTGATAATGATAAATGATGTAGTGATGAGTGGTAGATGAGACCACATAAATGTTGAGAACGATGGACATTGTTACACGTTAAAGGTGAGGAATTATGAATGTTACAATAACCTGGATGACTCGATCTACCACGAGGTAGATAAAAATTCTAGACACTGGTTTTGTGGAAAACCGGGTAAAACGTACACATAAGGACTGGACTAGTTTGATATGTATCTCACTCTTACTCTCGACAGCTGGCAGGGGGAGTTGGAAGAGTTGGAGAGGCTCATGGTGTACACGTAATGCACCATGAGGTAATTGGTATGTATGACATGATATTTTCCCAAATTGGGGGAGTTACGAGAGGCCCCGTTAAAATTGATCCGTACTTGTGTTCTACTGGCAGGGGTACCACTTTTCTACACACCCTTGATGAGATCAAGTGCCTTATGTGTTGAGTATTGATTCCCCGGATTTGGTTTTGATGATGAGCAAACATAAATATCGTGAACTAACTGTTTGTGAGCGCAGTTATAGAGATCGTCGCCAAAAGAATACGTACATCAAAAGCGACGTCTCAAGACTTATCAATACGCGTGATCGTGTGCCTGAAGCTTCGTTGAAGCTCAAGGAGTTTTATTGAAGTTAAGAGTGAAGATTGAAGCTTTGAAGAGGGTTCGTCATGTTTAATTTAATGTCTTCTAGCTTCATAGAAAAGAATGTTAAGCCTTGAGTAGGACTTACATTATAATCTTCATTTCGCTCATATCTTAGAGCTAGGATTATCTTAGAAGCCATTAGAAACTTTCCCGAAGCCTATCACTTCTTCCCTCGGCTTCTATTGCATCTTAGTTGGTTCAAGTAGAAGAACCAACCGACTAGATGACGATCTAGTCGGTCGGCAATTCCTCTTGAACCGACTAGATGTCCTTGCTCAATTCAGCCTGGCACTGTTGATCAATTAGTCGGTCAAAGAAGGCTCATCGACTGACTAGATGACGATCTAGTCGGTCAGAAATCCTTCTCAGACCGACTAGTTATCATTGCTTCATTTCAGCTCATTCACTGTTTACAGTTAGTCGGTCCAAGAAGGTTCACCGACCGACTAGTTGTCAAACTAGTCGGTTAGGAATCCTTCTTAGACCGACTAGTTGAGCTTTCACTGTACAACCTATCTTACTGTTTATCGTTAGTCGGTCAAAGAACATCTGCCGACCGACTAGTTGAGAAACTAGTCGGTTAGACTTTGTTCTTAGACCGACTAGTTCAACTTGAATTCAGCCTATACTATTTCGACTCTTAGTCGGTCAAAGAACTCTCACCGACCGACTAGTTGTGAAACTAGTTGGTTGGCAAGTCTTCTTAGACTGACTAGTTCTCTATCTCATGAACTTCTCATTTTGGCTGTGAACTAGTTAGTCGGTCCATGTTGAATCACCGACCGACTAGATGTGAATCTAGTCGGTCAGTGATCCTTCTTTGACCGACTAGTCTGCTTCAGAATAGAGCCGTTGGAGCATTTATTGCACGAATTTCTCTCCTCTCTTTTCTCTATCCTATATATACTTGGAGGGGGTTCTTTCATAGGATCCAAGGCTGCATATTTTGGGTTTTAGAGAAATCAAAGAGAAGCAAATCAACTCCATTCTAAAGCTATCTCTTCTCACTTGAATCTCTCCCTCACTCTTATTCCTCTAGATAGATTCATTGATTGTGAGTCTTCAAAGCCAAAGAGCTTGAATCAAGGTCACCAACATCTTCCTAGGCTTCCATTGCTGGTCAACTTCTTGGAGCTAGGGTTTAGTGACATCTTCTTCCTCAAAATCCCTATTTGCCCTAATTTGGTAAGTATACTCAAGGCATAGGATTTTGTGGTAAGTGTTTCATTATTTCATCGCATTTGATATTTGAATTGTTCTCTCGGTTGTGAGAGAAGTGTGTGATCCCGGGTTGTGGGAGTCACATTTTCATTGTGTATGATTTGGTCTAGTAGAGGTTTTCTACAAGAATTTCATAGTGCTAAATCTTGGGTTAGTGGTTTCTAACTCAAGTATCTGGAGGGGATCCGGGTGGTTGGGACGTAGGATCACCGGGAACAAGTCGGGGAGACTTGGGTGGATCCGAACCCGTTATATCATTTGTCTGCGTTTGTTAATTCTTGTCGATTGTTGTTTATTCCGCATTGTTGTTTGTATGTTTGCACAATAATTAGGAATTATCTTCTTGATTATTTTAAAGTACTATTCACCCCCCTCTAGTACATGTGCAGTAGCTTCCCAGGGCATTACATTATGTCATATGTTCTACCCGGGTTTCCAAATTTTAACTATAATTGAAAAATTGTGGAAAATATTGTTCTTGTTATGAATAGGACCCATTGGGCCTATTGGGTATCCACCCACATGAGTACCCATTATGAATACTATATAAAGGAGGCTAGGGGTTTCCTAGCCTCAACCCTTCTCCAAATCTGTTTCTCGTTCATAACACGTTATCAGCACGATCACGCTCGTAGGAGGAGACGGCGGCTCGCGGGGAAGGAGATCCATCAATCGCTCAGATTCAAGAAGATCGTAATCTTCTCAACGGGGAGCGAAAAGGGCATCCTTCACCAACCGTCGACTAGATTCCTTTGTCGAATCTAGAGGTAAAAATCAAAACTTTTTAGATCTAAACTTGCTTTTCACGTTAGATCTGCATATTTTAGGATCAAAAAGTTTAAAAACACAGTAAAAATCAATTTTTTAAAGATCCGCATGCCTAAAAACAATAAAAATCTGTTTTTAGCGATCTGAATACTCGAAAAATCTGTTTTTTTACCCCCAACCTTTGATCCAAAAATCCGCACGCCTATAGGGCGAAACAGCGACGCTTCACAAGCGCCGCCAGCGCGATTTTCACGCCGCGGCCATAGGCCGCGGCCCTGTGCCACGGCCTCAGGCCGCGGCGGCCGCGGCCCGAAGCCGCGGCGGCCGTGCCGCGGCCCGAAGCCGCGGCCCCCGTGCCGCGGCCCGTCGCCGCCACGGCGGCCGCGTCCTGCGCGGCTAGCCGTCGCGGCGACACGCCGCGGGCCCCCCCAGGGTTTCCGAAACCATAACCCTAAACGGGCCAATTTTTCGGGGGAGGCCCAAATTAACCCTAATGGGTTGTTTTCATGGCCCAAAAGGCCAGAAAATTAGCCCATTTACATAAATAATTTTTCTTCTTTTATTTTTGGCCCTAAAAAGCCCAAAATAATTAAAAGAAAATTTAAAGGGTTTTAAAGCAGTAAACAAAACATTAAAATATGGATCAAAGGTAAAAGTTTTTCAAAATAAATTTTTGCACGTCACAATTTAGATTATTTAAATTAATCTTTACATGCATGTGATTGATTATCTGCGTGGTTGTATGTTTCCAATATATTATCTGCGTGGATGTGCAAATTGGGCTATGTTTTTAGGGATCAGCCAGGTTTTCGACACCTTTTAATTTCCTGCAATCTTTCTTTTTTTGAGAGAAATTTGTAAGTGAGGATATAAATGTAAAAAGAAGACCGAAGGACACCAAAAAGGAGCTGAAGGCATACGCACAATGAAGATAGGGGCTTCTCTCTGAAGTTCCCGAGTTGTATTTTATTCTTTCATGCTATTTTTGATGTAACTTCGGACTGTACTTCTTTTTATTTCGGTGTCGGCTGGCTGATCCCCATAGTCCTAAGTCATTTTTATTTTCATTGCTTATGCATTAATTGCGTGGATGTTAATTATTTTAATACCATGTTAATGTTACAATGAAACTGTCAAAAAGCATGCCAAAATCACTTTGATATATTTTAACGCCTATTGCTAGACTATATACCTGCGATAAGATTTTTTAAATGCCTGCAGCATATAATAACATGTGTACATCATACTTGTTTCAATTCAATTGAACATAATCTTTAGTTTAAAAAAAGCTTTACATTATATGTATGATGGGCTCATGATATGACGATATTTATGACAATAAGACAATAATGATTTCAAAAAGTTTAATATCATATCCACTTTGACAAAATGAACCCGAAGTTCAAAATCAAATCAAAAGTCAACACTCTCTCTCCCTAATAAAATAAATACGATGGTTTATGCGAAAATTATAATTGCTATCTTTATAAAAAATGCACACTTTGCGGTAAACAGATATATAAGATCTATGATCTATATAATCCAATATGGACACCAGAAGTTTTCCATGATACCGCTAAACTCCTTAAAAGAGTACTCTCCTTTATTTTTACAAGGAAAGATTTTTTTTCTAGCCTTGAATATAAGCATACGCCTGAAGTCGTGGCTTAATGAATAAGTGAGAAATATATTACGCACCCACGTATTTGTTCCCCTCTGAGCATGGTAAACTATCCACATAAAATTTGAACGACTCAAGTAAAAGGCCTGAAGCTATACTCGAGCATTCAAATAGACTTTTTAAAAGTCCCTTATTAATTAGAAAAGTGGAAGTATAAATAATTTGCTCAAACCCCTGCTTATGTCTCCTTAGCAAGACTAATTTTCATTGTCCTTTATAAATAAGGAATATTGAAATCAGGGGAAGTTCAGGATCAAACATGACCTGAAATAAAAATAAAGAAAACTCAAAACAGGGGAAGTCTTGGATTAAATAGGAAAGGGAAGATACGATATACCTCGACATGGAGTAAGCAATGACAAGCCAAAATCAGACCAGAAGTTCTGATAAGAGCCATAATGTTTTTGCAAACATGAATGTGCATTAACTTATGCCATATAAAAATACATACATATCTAGTCAAAACGACGAAAGTCTAATTGACCTTATGTATATTTTGCTACTCCCCGAGGACAAATAAACTTTGAAATCAAAAATAATCGGTTGTCATAACATAAGTCTTAATGAGCATAATTATTGTTGTATGTTTTCAAGAGCACACATCACACTATGTCACTTGTTGACTGATCATCAGTATTATTCTCTTGTAGTTTTAATACATTTTATTTTACTGCGTATGTTTTGCTATCTTGAATACCCCTAAAAAATAAAATGAGGATGCCATATACTCTCTGAAACTTATACAGTTTCAAAAAGGATATTCGTCAAAACGAAATCCCTAATGACTTAAGAAAATAAATGAAGCCTGAAGCTTTGTTCCAAAAATGATCCGCACAATAGTCAAAGTGAAGATGTAATCCTTCACAGTTTGAACACATTTCAACTATTACCGGACAAAATTAACTTGAGCATTTTAATGGACTTTTCAAAAGTGCCACATAAATTCAAAAGAGGAATTATTTTGGAATACCAGAAGTGTCCAGAATCGACCAAATTTTGGATCGATATCACCCTGGATTGATGATGCAAGACATCATCAACCAGACGAACCCAAAGATTCTTCAAAAAGGGTGAAACTTTCATTGTCCTATTCAAAAGGGGAAAATGATAATGAGATCATCTCCATTCACATGGACATTGACTCTCCCCACTTCCTCAAATGAATTTAAGATGATATACTATCATCATTAAAGAAAATGAAGACCTTTAGGTCTCTTGAGAGTATTTAAGGGATATAAATAGGTTTCGTCCACTCCCTTAACCGGACTGATGATGTACCCTTGGTGTACTCATCAATATATCCTCTAAATAAATGGTCATTATCCAACCACATTCTTTTATAAAATGGTGGTAACTTTGGATAACACTGGGAAATTTAAATGTTTTACAACTGGAAAAATAACGAACACCCTGAAGCTTGTGTTCACACCCAAATATGGGTAAGATAAATCATTAAAATGATTTAAATGGATTTCTTATCCATTAAAAATCCAGTTGTAGGTGACCACATGGGAACATGCAATTACATTGCAAACCATCAAAACGCATCCTTAGAACCTATTTATATGAGTCTGATCACCTCATATAAATAGTTTCCGAAAACCCCTGACGGGGGAAGCGTTTAGAGCACATCTTATAGATTGTGCCATGATGAGTAGACACCCCCATATCACCACTATAGACCATCAAAATGCAGAACTATTTATCGGAAGTAAATATCCCAGATAAATAGAGTCTGAGCACTCTGAACAGGGGAAGCATTTAAATTCACTTCTCCTAAGACGTGCATCGATGATCCTATTTTAAAGATTTGATGAGATCCTGAAGATCCCTCACAACTTTAATGTCCCAGAATCAGTTTCAACAGAAATACTACAATCATCTATGAGCCTGAAGCTCAAATGACCATTTAAATCATTAATACCTATGATCTGGTTATCATGAATTGTGATGAGATCCTGAAGATCCACACTTATGAAACTGTTAAAAGAGTTATCAGACATAGTTACTGACAATATAGATATTGTCAAAACATTCGCATCCCTGCTACTAAAAATCCAGCTAGGATTGACATACCAAATATATTGGATGCAATCCACCAGTAGCAGAAGTGGATATCCTTAATGGATGAGAAGACATACCACTAGGCTCCAAAAAGAGAGATCTACTCCTGGAGACCGAAAAAACAATACCACCACAGGAAAGTGAGCTCAAATCCAGAACCTTATTGCAACTTGGTTGCTAAGGACCAATTCTGGATCTGTCCATATTTTTTACCCGTCCCAGAACCTTCACTTCTTTAACGCGTTGTGAAGGAGACACCTTTGGGAGAAATCAAATGATTATAGTACATACGGGGTGAGTTTTGGACAAGAAAGAACACATTTTGTCGACAAATTCTCTCATATTTCATTTTGCCAGTTAAATATAAAATATCGTTTCCACAACTCTGCTTTGCCTGAAGCAAAGATAGAGATTTGGCCAAATTATAATAATGTGGAATGAGGCAATAATAAGGTGAGCTGGACTCACTTATGAAATATGAGGTGTTGGACCTGAAGTCCTGGTATCAAAAATGATATCAAATCCTGTGGGATAACTGAGTATTGAAGGAGAATTAAAATAAAATCGTTAGATATAAGCATTTTAATTTGCTATAAATTTTAGAGGTATAAATCGCTCAAACCAGGAAGTAATCAAGTAAGATGAGCTGAACTCACTTACAAGATGAATCTGATGCATCGACTGGTTTATGTCAAGGCGTAACCCAACGAATGGCAAAAAGAGGGAATTTTTTGGTTGATGTTGCTATTGGATGTGACAACATCACCGATATAAAATTTCTTCAACTGCATGTACAATTTTTCCTTTACTTTCCTTTCTTTTTGGGACACATATTAATAATATGATTAAAGGAAAGACAACATAGACAAAGATCCTTAAAGGACTCATACTAAAAGGTTGTTGTTTGCACCTCTTAAAAACAGTATTGTTCTTAAGAGAGCAAATTAAAAGAATTGAGATTATTTTAATAACTCAAAATATTATCGGATCTCCTGAAGAGAAATTAACGAAATATCTGTTAAAGCCTATCTATCAGATATGATATGATATGAAAGCCCTATCTAGGCATAAATTCTAGGCTTACAGAACATTAATCATCCTGAAGATGAACAATCATCCCGAAGATGAACTATTATCCTAGAAATGAACTATCATCCTGAAGATGACGTTAATTAATCATCTCGAAGATGTAAACTTCATACAATGATGATTGATGAAGAAACATTAATTTCATTCTCCGCCAAATACACCTATTTGGTTGTATGGATATACATTAAAAGACCACTTTCCGTTAGCTGGAAGAGGGCAAGAATATATATGGTCCAGACAGTGGCGGAACCAGACCTTTGGAATTATGGGGTCACAATTTAATATTAATAAAAATACTATTAAATTAAATAAAATTTAAGAACACTAGATACCTTACAATAATCTGAAAGCTGTAAATTTAAAGAGCTAACATGGTAGTTTCAGTAGTTCTTGATAATGATGTCATTGTCTTTTCTATCTGGAATCTGCAAATTTAATAAAAAAATTTTAAAATAAAATAAAAACCATTGCTACTCTACAGTTGTGCTAGCTGTAAAATTTCTGATGAGATAATATTTAGCTGGGACCATTAGGAACCCCAAAATTTGGGGGACAAAGACAAATTAACCACAAAAAATTGATAAATGATATTTTTGATGATATGCAAAGTGCCTACAAATAGACTAATTGTATATTAAATAGTATCCTTTATCTTCTAACTTAAAATTTCTTTTTATCCGGAAAAAAAAAATCAAATAATTGATTACCTGTTGCCCAAGAGAGCTTGAAGATGGACAATGAGCTTCTCCTCTTGATCAGTGAAGTTGCCTCATGCCCTCTCTTGATGTCTGGCCTCTTTTGAACTCAGGCCGAGGTAGCGGGCCCAACGGCTACGAAGGAGGTTGATTTTTTTTTGGGCGGGAGACGGAATTGGGTCAAGCAAGCACACAGGTTGAAGACAGGTTGAAGAGAGAAAAAAACAAGGGAACCAATAAGTTTATTGATTTTTTTCCCCCAAAACATCGGCTGTACTGACTTCCTTCCCATCTCTTTAATTTGTGGGGGCCATGCGGCACATGCCTTAAATTTTTAGGGGTGCAGGCCTATAACTGAGGGGCAATGCAGTAAAATTATTAGTACTAAAAAAAGTTCCAACTTTTTTGTGGGGGCCAGTGCCCCCACAGTCTTATGCACAGGTCCGCCACTGGGTCCAGAAGTATCTTAAGTGTCTTTGAAACACTCTTCTACCTGGCCAACTGCATGCGTCTCTTTTGAGCGTTAGCAGTATAGCTATTAGCCAGGTACAGTGCAGTGCCCCCAGCGCGCCACTGGACCAGAGATATGTAGCTTATGCGCTATCTCCAAGGGCCGAGGAAAAATCCTCTATGTTAAATGTATTTGCATATGCAGGTTCCAGATCATCGCGATGAATGGCATAAAAGAGACGTCCACCTCTTGAAGATCTACACAGAATCCTTCCAAGTCTACATCCTTCCACCATACCGAGAAGCTCATCACCCAAGGAGCAGCTCAAGAACATACAATGCCAGGTCCTGAAGTACCTCGCAGACAATGACGATTGAGACGTGGAGCTGTCTACCAAGTTTGCTAGCACTCCTTTAGTTTCTGCTAATGCCTTATATGAGTGAAACTTGTATAGATGAGTGATGCTTGTACTTTACTTTTGCTTTCGGAATGTTGCAGATGAGATGGATGTATAGACACATAGGAGATAAATGTATAGATATATAGGAGATCTGCAAGCCTGAAGCTTGATCAGATTAGGGGAGTCAACTGTAACGTTGTACTCTTTTTCCTTGGCTAGTGGTTTTTCCCACAGGGTTTTCCATAGTCAAGGTTTTAATGAGGCAACCACATTGACTCTGGATCCAGAAGTATCCACCACTCGACACATCCCCAAATCAGGGGAAGTTATGGAGTGCTGTACTCTTTTCCCTTCGCTATCGGTTTTTCCCACAGGGTTTTCCATAGCTAAGGGTTTTTAACGAGTCAGTTACCCTTAACTTGGATCCAGAAGTATCCACCCTTTAAGATACTCAGTAGTACTAATGAATCATTCAGTATTCATAAAGTCGAGTATACCACGTTGGTTGGATAAGGGGAAGTGTTATGAATAGGACCCATTGGGCCTATTGGGTATCCACCCACATGAGTACCCATTATGAATACTATATAAAGGAGGCTAGGGGTTTCCTAGCCTCAACCCTTCTCCAAATCTGTTTCTAGTTCATAACAGTTCTAGTAATTCCCTGAATTATTATCTGTAGTTTTCACCTATTTTCTGTCTGAATTTCCTTATGCGCACTAATTCTACAGTGTTTCCTTTTTTATTCAGAATCATGTCTATTGATGTTCCTATTTTTAAATTATTAAATTAGTTTGACTGCCATTATTATTTCTTGTAGCTCGACCTTGGTTAGGTATGACAATTTTGAGATTGTCATAACTATCTAGGGTTGTTAGTTCCTACTGGGCACGCGTTGACGTGTCCATGCCCCTGTCCCCAGGATTAGAGTCTGAGACTACAAGACATGACCATATCTAGGAGACCATTCAGAGCTTCGAGGTAGAAATGGAGCCGTCTGAGGGCGATTTTGTGGAGCTGGCTTCTCATTGATAGATTAGGGAGTGCGTTGTACTTGATGTGTGGACACCATTTTGTGGATTTGTGGATATTAACTGTTTATCCTCTCTTGTACATTGTACAGCTGTTGTATGTACTCTGTATCTTTTTAACTTCAATGTATGTGAATATTTGTGATTCTGTGTTGCATCTGTGGATTATCTATGTTAGAGCATATACAGTTTTCTGTTGTCTGTACTATTCTAGCATTTGCAGTGGCATGCGGAAATTAACATTATATCCATCCATGCTGCGTAGTATTTAGAGTCAAGGGGTCAAATCCTTGAGTCTAAATATTGCCGCGGGCCTTGTCAAATCCGTTCTCTACAAATGTCTTGGAAAGTTTCGTATTTCCAGGTATTTTGGAGAACGAGGCGTGCCAATTTGTACAAAAAATTAGTAAGATGCGCATAAGAGATCTGAAAGCCTAAGAGCTTGTACAGATCATAGTGAGTTAAAAGAGGATTGTACTGTTTTTCATTAGCTATGATTTTTTCCACTGGGTTTTCCATAGACAAAGGTTTTAACGAGGCAAATCTCATTAACTCTGTATTACGAAGTATCCATCCCTTGTGATACTCACATAATACTCAGAATCTCAAAGTATTCATAAGCATGAGTTCACACTTATCGCTGGATAATGGGGAGTATTATAAATGTGCTATGTAGGCCCATTATAGAACAATGTAGGACATATCATATACAATAGCAGATTAGGAGGTTGTATCCTACATAAACACCGATCCCACCATTGCATGAACTCTGCTAAATTCCCATATAAATAAAGGCTTGGATCTCCCTAGAAAGCAATCCACACCGCCGTTGATTTTTGTTTAGGTTTCTCAAAATACTTTCCATAATTAAAAATAATTTATACAAATATCCCTTATGCATGAAAATGTAAATATCACTTAAAAATTTGCGGCCATTGGAGGAAGGCCGCCCGAATATTCCCAGACCGAGAAAAGTACGGGACCACGTTAATCTAACGGGTCTCACGGTGCAACAGAACGGGGAAAGTTTTAGCGAACACAATTTGTTTGACATCCTCAGCAGCTATAAATATCGGAGAGAGCTAGGGTTTTGGTATACTCAGTTGCGGCTCTCTTCTCTTCCTCTGCTTCCAGCCTCCAGGTAAAAAGCTGTAATCTCCTATCTCGATTTCCTTCACGTTAGATTCTTTAGATCGATCGAAAAGTCTTAATTTCGATGTCTCAATCGTAGATCTGTTGTTTGATCCAGGGTTAAACCTAGATCTAGACCAAGGGATAGCTTAGATCTCTTTTGAATCTTCATTTCGTTTTGTTTTTCATATTGAATTGATTGAATATTTGATTAGAGATGATCATATTCGTCGGTAAGGATCCTAAAAGGTTAATAAATGGAAGTATTTATAGAGTTTGATGTTGTCACCTTGATGCAGTTCATATATCCTAGTTATATGATGTTTTGTTTCAAGTTTATTTCCAACGCTATCATCTTCTGGTTGAACGGTGAAAGATACTCAGATCTGATTGGTTATACTGTTATCTAACATCTTAGTAACCATCTTGAATCATCCGCCACAAAACTTGTTGTGAGATGTCCTCTCCTTATTGACACAAGGGTAAATTGCACTCATACCCTCCTGTTTTTTAGTATACATGGAACTAAATACGCTTAATATTTGATACTAACACCGAGACCCCTTAAGAATAACACTAAGATCGTTTGGATTGAATGTCTAATAAAGTCTAAGTTGCATTAAGACCCCTTAAAACTCGAATTTTGGGGGTAATTCTGGTGGTCTTAGTCTTAGCATCAAATGTTGTGGAGGTTTAGTTACGAGTATCCCATAGAACATTGGGTCAGTGTGTAATTTACCTTTGATATTATAGTTACAAAATTCATGAGGATTAATTTTCTTTTTATCTTACTAAATATTTTTGATGATTGCTAAGGGAGACACGATTGCTATGAATATCAGAGGCACTTACCTTTGGATTCCGTCATATGTGATTTGATGTTTAATCTATAATCAAAGATTTTTGGGTGTCTTCTTGAAACATATTGCAATATTGCATTATCATAAATGAAAACCAAAGGAGGCTGAGTTTTACATGATGTTAGTCTTTGTTACCTTTGTTTATTAATTTTTAACATATATAACCTTTTACGTATTTATTCAGTGAATTGTAGAATAGTACTCTTGACAAATAATGCAACGTTACTTGATCATGAATGAAGCAGACTTTTTACACCTGAGAGGTTTAACAGTGTTTTATTAAGTCTTTTTTGAATATATGTAACATTCGGTGTGGATTTGGTGAATTGTAGAATCATACTCTTTATTAATCGTTATCAGTTTATAAATTAACTAGATACTGGTTCGAAGAATTTTAATGGATTTCCCCAACCCAGTTTAACACAGTGAGGGTAGTAAGGAATATAGAAGCACAAATTTTCACATGTAGTTGCATTTTTTTAATAAATATGACGTTAAGTTTCATTATACATTGTATTCATATTAAATAACCAGTCTTTTTATTTGCTGTTAGATAAAACACAATTTTGTTGGTATTGGCAATTTTAGATTTTCATCAAACTTTGGATTCAATTGCTGATTGCTCTGTAATACATGATCATGTAGTTTTATTCTGTGTATAAACATTGAAGCGATGTCTATCTCTTTCTTCTTTATCATTTCTTCTGTCAATTTGGTTTTTACTGGGCAATAGCTACTATTGATGTGACAATCCTGCCAACTTGAATAATATGCATCTATGTTATTTTCATTAACAATCTTATGTTTCTCATCCTTTCTGCACCAGATTCTTCTTTCTCTTTTATTAAGAACAATTCTGGCTTTGATGAAATTTGAAATGTTTTCTTGCTACATGAAACTGAATCTGATTCATTTGGAGGATTATTTAGAGAGGTTCTATGCAAGGGGTTATTAAACACAGCTTATCTTGAATTTGTATTTGTATTCCTATTATATGAACAAAAAGATTTGGGTACTTTATATGTGAAAAACTGCTGATACCTTTGGGTACTTTGTAAATGAAAAAGATGTTGATACATAATATGATCTAGATGGCTGTAAAAATCTGTTGATACAATTGGGTTCTAGTGCTTGTTTTTCTAGAAGTTCTAACTAGTGAAATGGTTAATAGAAATATGTTTTTTGAGTTTTGTACCTTCAGCAAAATACTACGCAGTGTAAAATGGTTGCCATTTGTACTTAAAAGTTAATCACAAATTCTTTTTCTAAAAGAATCCTAGGTTCAATGCTCAGCATATGGAGTATTTTCAAATGATGAAACATTTCCTGTTTTCTACTAGTAAAACACCAAATTCCATGTTGAACTTCCTCATCAGATCTGCTAAAGGCCGTTGTATTCATTTCACATTATGTACACTTCGAAGATTCTTCAAACAATTGATGTGCTGTATTTTTTGTCATTTTTGGAATTATCATTTGAATTTGTTTGGAGAGTTTTTTAAATTAAGTTACATGTGTATAGATGTTGGAGAATGAAATCCAGCTGCATGCTAGTGTTATCATATTTTTACGTCATTGGTTACTGATGTATTGTACTTTTGTCTAAGTTATTTATTCATACATTGCAGGTACACTTAATAGTTACCCGTGATCTTGATAATTAATCAAGATGGTGAAGTTTACGGCAGAGGGGCTTAGGCGAATTATGGACCTTAAGCATAACATTAGAAACATGTCTGTCATTGCTCATGTGGACCACGGTATGCAATTACGCTCATTTATCCAACTTTATTTACTATGATTGTGATACTACTGCGGTTGTTGACAAAAATATACGTGTTACTTCAACTATCTTGGAGGTGGCTGGAAGTCATTCAAACATATATCCATTTTCTAATTATGCCAAACTTGTTTGTTTTTCTCCATTTGCTTATGTGTTACTATTGTAAATATTATCTTCGTCAATCTACTCATTTCAACTGCTTTTTACCTTTTTTTTCCATTTGTTCTTATGATGTATTACTGTTGACTTGCATTTTGAGTGCTTTGCAGACTTGGCTTCTACTTGCAACCCTTCTACTGCAGTTGGGTTGAAGTTGATTGTATTAAATAAACATGCAAGTGAAATAACATGCTAACAGTTTTTTTGTGATCCATTCCTGCATTTATGCTTATTTTTGATTGCACTGTGATCATTTTCATGATATATTATGGCTTTAATTTAGCTACAATATAGTTCGATTTGTTAAATCCTGGCATTTCTCTATTCCAACTAGCACACCATTTTTTTTCCAAATCAACACTGATTCTGCCCATAGCTTAGGCTGGCAAAAAAAAAAACACATGTGAAATAAGTTTTAATTGGTTTTAACATTATTTTTGAGTTGGGTAAACATGAAAGCAACCGTCTTGATTGTTAGATAAGCGGTTTATTTTCTGAGTATATAGACATGTCAGACATCAAAATACCACGTGGAATGTGCAACTATGTATCTATTGGTTTATGAATGCAGTTATACTTATCCGCTATATAGGATATGGTCAATATTGGATCTTTTATTAGGTAAAAAGTATGTGGAGTTGCATGCCTTTGTACTTAATAATATATGAACATAGCATTAGACTTAATATCAATTAACTTGTTGGTGGGGAATTATGTAAATTAACTTGCTTTCCAAACAAACATTGTGGTTCTGGGGAATAAGATAGGATTTTAAATATAATGCATACTTTTTCATCAACTAAAAATGAATTCTTGTACTAGATTGTGGCTGACTACTGATGTTTTGTTAACATGGGATTAAATCATTTTTTATTAGGTAAAAAGTATGTGGAGTTGCATGCCTTTGTAGTTAATAATATATGAACATAGCATTAGACTTATTATCAATTATCATGAAAATTATTAGTTTTCCCCCAACATTATTGTTTATCTTTGCATGCAAGGTTGTAAATTATCTTTTCTTCTTTAAGCATCAAAGTTTGTTTTATCATATGTTTATCCAAGTACATGGAAAAAAATAATAGTGAGATCCAATCTTTGATTCTCAGCCTGTTCATTTTATGTAGTCATATACCCAAGATCCCCCTTCTACCTTGTTGATGCTTGGATTGTGATGAAACACTGTTGTTCTGCCCTTTGACATCTTAATCTTTCATTTCACATTGCTAACCATTTATGCCTGACATCATATTTTCTATTAATTAGCTTTCTTGGCTTATCATGCATAAAATAATAACACAATATCCTCCCTGAATGCTGCAGGAAAATCTACTCTGACTGATTCTCTCGTGGCTGCTGCTGGTATTATTGCACAAGAAGTTGCTGGAGATGTTAGGATGACTGATACTCGTGCTGATGAGGCTGAACGCGGTATCACAATCAAGTCCACAGGGATTTCGCTTTATTATGAGATGACTGATGCGTCTTTGAAAGCATACAAGGGTGAGAGATCTGGAAATGAATATCTTATCAATCTTATTGATTCACCTGGGCACGTTGATTTTTCTTCGGAGGTCACCGCTGCTCTCCGTATTACGGATGGTGCTTTAGTAGTTGTTGACTGCATTGAGGGGGTCTGTGTCCAGACCGAGACAGTTCTGAGGCAGGCCTTGGGAGAGAGAATCAGGCCTGTGTTAACTGTTAACAAGATGGATCGATGCTTCTTGGAGCTTCAGGTTGAAGGTGAAGAAGCCTATCAGACCTTTCAGCGAGTTATTGAGAATGCCAACGTTATAATGGCAACATATGAAGATGCACTTCTTGGAGATGTCCAAGTTTATCCAGAGAAAGGGACTGTTGCTTTCTCAGCAGGATTGCATGGTTGGGCCTTCACCTTGACCAACTTTGCCAAAATGTATGCTTCAAAGTTTGGAGTTGATGAATCTAAGATGATGGAGAGGCTTTGGGGTGAGAATTATTTTGACACAGCTACCAAGAAGTGGACTAGCAAGAACACTGGCAGTCCTACCTGCAAACGTGGTTTTGTTCAGTTCTGTTACGAGCCCATCAAGCAAATCATCAACACATGCATGAATGACCAGAAGGATAAGTTGTGGCCGATGCTTCAGAAGCTTGGTGTCACCATGAAATCAGATGAGAAGGAGCTGATGGGTAAAGCTCTGATGAAGAGGGTCATGCAGACCTGGCTTCCAGCAAGTAGTGCTCTTCTTGAAATGATGATATTCCATCTGCCATCTCCTTCCAAAGCACAGAGGTACCGTGTGGAGAATCTGTATGAGGGGCCATTGGATGATATATATGCAAATGCCATCAGAAACTGTGATCCAGAAGGCCCTCTTATGCTCTATGTTTCTAAGATGATTCCAGCTTCTGATAAAGGTCGATTCTTTGCGTTTGGCCGAGTCTTTGCAGGGAAGGTGTCTACGGGCATGAAGGTCCGAATCATGGGACCCAATTATGTCCCTGGTCAGAAGAAGGACCTGTATGTGAAGAGCGTGCAGAGAACTGTTATTTGGATGGGTAAGAAGCAGGAGTCTGTAGAAGACGTGCCTTGTGGGAACACTGTTGCTATGGTAGGGTTGGACCAATTCATTACCAAGAATGCTACTCTGACAAATGAGAAAGAAGTGGATGCCCATCCCATCAGAGCCATGAAGTTTTCTGTGTCTCCTGTCGTTCGTGTTGCAGTTCAATGCAAGGTTGCATCTGACCTTCCAAAGCTTGTGGAAGGTTTGAAAAGACTGGCCAAATCAGATCCCATGGTTGTGTGTACCATTGAAGAGTCTGGTGAGCACATCATTGCAGGTGCTGGGGAGCTCCACCTTGAGATTTGCCTCAAGGATTTGCAGGATGATTTCATGGGAGGTGCAGAGATTATTGTGTCTGATCCCGTGGTTTCCTTCCGTGAAACCGTTCTCGAGAAGTCATGCCGAACCGTGATGAGCAAGTCTCCCAATAAGCACAACCGTCTGTACATGGAAGCACGTCCTCTTGAAGAGGGGCTTCCTGAGGCGATTGATGATGGCCGAATTGGCCCACGTGATGACCCTAAAGTCCGTGCAAAGATTCTGTCTGAAGAGTTTGGATGGGACAAGGACCTTGCTAAGAAGATCTGGTGCTTTGGCCCCGAGACCACTGGTCCTAACATGGTTGTTGATATGTGTAAGGGAGTCCAGTACCTGAACGAAATCAAGGATTCTGTCGTCGCTGGGTTCCAGTGGGCCTCGAAAGAAGGTGCTCTAGCTGAAGAAAACATGCGTGGAATCTGCTTCGAGGTATGCGATGTGGTTCTGCATGCTGATGCCATCCACAGGGGTGGCGGCCAGGTCATTCCAACCGCAAGGAGGGTCATCTACGCCTCCCAGCTAACGGCCAAGCCTAGGCTTCTTGAACCAGTTTACCTTGTTGAGATTCAGGCTCCTGAGCAGGCATTGGGTGGTATTTACGGTGTTCTTAACCAAAAGAGAGGGCATGTGTTTGAAGAGATGCAGAGGCCAGGGACTCCACTGTACAACATCAAGGCATATCTCCCTGTCGTCGAGTCCTTTGGGTTCTCAAGCACCCTTAGGGCTGCTACATCAGGCCAGGCTTTCCCTCAGTGCGTGTTTGACCACTGGGACATGATGGCCTCTGACCCTATGGACCCGAACTCTCAAGCCGGGCAACTTGTGGCCAACATTCGTAAGAGGAAGGGTATTAAGGAGCAGATGACGCCCCTCTCGGACTTTGAAGACAAGCTGTAAGTTGATTCCCATGGTACTCATTGGTCCCCTTCACTCCAATCTTCTGATGCATTGGAGGCCGCAAGCAACATTAATATTGCATTAAATTATCTACATCGTTTACTGTTGAGTCTGTACGCAGAAAGTTTTGACTGCTTTGGTATCCTCCATGGTCACCCAAGAGTCCTCGGACAATCTTTTATGTTTTGTAGTATTGTTTCTTGATGAACAGTCGTTATTTGGTACTCTTGTGAGTTTTAGATGCTATCTTATTATCTCGACTGTCGTTTATTTGGTTTTGAGGTGTTTTGGTGTGCTGCTAAATGTGCAGGCCAAGTATATTCTCTCTTGGTTGAGTTTATTTGCAGGTATTGTTAGGACCGTCATGGTTACTTTAATCTGCATATTTCTTCTGATTGTCAGCGCATTCTTTTTTCATCATGTTTCGAGTGATTTGTTGGAGTAAATTGTGTCGTTGAAGATGATTGAAGTTCTCTCTAATTGGCTTCTCGGGAAATTAAGGTTGCATGTGATGTCAATTTGTGCTGCTGTTTCTCTAAATCTGTGCGTGGTTGAGCGTGTTTCTATTTTCTGGATTTGCCATGAGCGTTCCTGTGTCGTTGGAGTTCTGTTCTTCATTCTGCAAATTTAGTTGTCTCGTGTTATCTTTGCTCTGTTGTACTTGCGACTCTTCAAGCTATGTGGTTTCTTGCCAAGGATTTCATGAAGTCCCTTTCTGATATGTGGCAGCGGGCTTAGTGGGATTGTGTTGGGAAGGTGAAGCGGGTTACATGGGACATCCAGCTGTGGAACCGTCACTGTTTTGGTGACTTAATTCGGCGGAAAATGTGGCTGAAGAGTCGTATTGATGGGGTGCAAAGGGCCCTATTATCTCATTTTTCTCATCAATTGTGTTGCTGGGAAGAGAGTTTGGTTACGGTGTATGATGCTATATTATCACAGGAGGAGGTATTTTGGGCCCAACAATCTAGAATTGATTGGTTGATTAATAAGGGAGATCGGAATACGAGATTTTTTCACGGGTCTACTTTGCATAGACGACGTAGAAATCGTATCTCCATGTTGAAGGACGTAGAAATCGTATCTCCATGTTGAAGGATGCGTCTGGGTCTTGGATTATGAATGAGGGCGAGCTTCGAAGCCACATTCATGTCTTCTTCAAAGATCTCTTCAGTACTTATGGGCGTAACAGGCGTGTATTCACACACACTTCCTTCCCGTCTCTATCCCCTGACCAGAGAGGGTTGCTTGTTGAAAAGGTTGGGGAGCAGGAGGTTCGCGATGCCTTGTTCCAGATGAAAGCTAGGAAGGCTCCGGGTATTAATGGATTTCAGGTTGGGGTGTTTCAAAATATTTGAACCACAATAAAGGATTCCTTGTCAGGACTGGTTATGGATGCTTTGGATACATGGAAGTTTAATGCCGAGCTTACTTAAACTTTGCTTGTTCTTTTTCCAAAAATTCAAAGCAGTTCCGACCTATTAGTTTATGCTGCATTACCTACAAGCTGATTACCAAGGTTCTGGTTAACAGTCTTCGACCCTTTCTTAATGACCTTGTTTGCCCCTTGCAAGCAAGCTTTATTCCAGGGAGATATGTCTCAAATAATATTTTGGTGGCACCGGAGCTAATCCATACTGTCAGGAAATCCAAAATCAAACATGGCTTCTTTGCACTTAAGATTGATTTGGAACAAGCCTATGGCAGGGTTAGATGGGCTTTTCTGGAGGAGACTTTGAGCCTTTTTGGGTTTCCCTGGGAGTGGGTTTCTCTAATCATGTTCTGTGTCTCTTTAGCAAGGATTTCGGTGGTGGAATAGGGAGATTTCTGAAAGTTTCGTTCCTTCAAGAGGTTTGTGCCAAGGGGATCCTCTCTCCCCAGACTTGTTTGTTCTTTGTATGGAGCGGCTTGGAATGCTTATTACTGAAGCTGTTGCTGATAAATCTTGGTCCCCAATTGTGATTGGTAGAAGGGGTCCTGTGATCACACATATGTTGTTTGTTGATGATCTGTTTCTATTTGGCAGAGCAACTGTTCATCACGCACAACGGGTTCGGGAGATACTGGATATTCTCTATGCTTCCTCGGGAGTTAAAGTTAATCTGGAGAAGTCTCGATGCTTTGTGTCACCAGCTACGGGTCATCGACGTGCTTACCTTGTTTGTGACTCCCTGGACGTTCTTTCTTGTTCTGATTTGGGTAAGTATTTGGGAGTGCCTCTAATTCATGGACGTATTACGAAGAATACTTATCGGGAGGTGGTTGAAAGGATTACTTTGAAATTATCTGGTTGGATGTCCACACTTTTGAGTTTGGATGGGAGACCCATTCTTATAAGCTCAGTTACATCAGCCATTCCAACTTATTCTATGCTCACCACTTGGCTCCCGTGCCATACTCCGAAGGAGATGGATAAGCTTAATTGCTCCTTTCATTGTGGTGGCTTTGCGGGGAGGAAAAAGCTTCATCTAGTGAATTGGAAAGAGATTTGCAAGCTTAAGATCTCTGGAGGGTTGGGCATTCGTAGCATGAAGCTTCATAATGAGGTGCTTATGCAGAGATTGGCCTGGAAATTCTTGATGGAACCAAAGTCTCTTTGGGTGCAGATCTTGAAGTCGAAATATTTCTTACCTGTAATATCTTCCCATACATTTTGAGTATGGATAAGTTACCCTCATCCTGGTCGTACTCTATGAAAAGTTTGGTGCATCGCTTGCTCAGTCTTAAGGATGGTTCAGGACACGTGTGGGTGATGGTGCTACCACGAACTTGTGGAGTGACAATTGGTTAGGGGACCACTTTTGACAATTGCCACTCCATCGCCTGAGGTGGATGTTTCTCAGGTTTTGATGCATGATTTTGTTCAACATGGTTTGTGTGATGTGGGGGAAACTATTACTTTATGTTCATGATACTGTAGCACCACAGATTATGTCATATCCACTCCCTCAGGTTTCCTCTTTGCGGGATAGTTACATTTGGCGCCTTACATCTGATGGACAATTTTCCTCGAAGTCTTCTTACAATTATTTGTTAGGGATTCAATCTCTGTTGGGGGTTGACCATTATGCTTGGCTATGGAAGTTGCCTATTCCTTTGCGTTGGCGGTATTTTCTATGGTTGGTGTTCAAGAATAGGATTGTTACTAATTCTCTACGTCTTCGTTGGGGCCTGTCTGATTCGGATGCTTGTCTTATCTGCGGGATAGATGCAGAGACTGTTATTCATGTGTTGAGGGATTGTTCAGAAGCAAGGAAGATATGGGCTATCTTTTTCCATATCTCTGAATTCGGCACTTTCTATCAACTTTCTATGTCGGATTGGGTGAAGGAGTTTTTGGACCTTAAGACTTACTCACGGTCTCAGGTTATTCTCTTCGCTACTTGTTTATGGAAGCTTTGGTGTGCCCGGTGTCGATGGGTTCTTGATACTCGACTATTATTGATGAGGAGGCATCTCAGGTGCGGCATATTTCTTAACTTGCTGCAGATGTTTCTCGGGTCTATGGCATTCCAGGTGTTGCATCCCACGTTCCTTTGGTTATTAGGTGGCGCCCATCTGATTGCGGAATGGTTAAGCTGAATGTTGATGGCACTTGTAGAGGGAATCCAGGTACTTCGGGTGCAGGAGGTATTTTCCGGAATGAGATGTGTGGTGGGTGTTTGGGATTTTCTGCATATAGCTAGGGTACTAATCTGAATACGGAGCTTCATGCCGTTCGTCTGAGGCTTGACATTGCCCCGAAGAGGAGGGTTTCGTACTCTTGTTTGTAAGACGGACTCCCGTGTTGCTTGCTCGCTTTTGGAATCTTCTAATGTCCACTGTCATCCACTTGTGAACTTGGTCATGGACATTAGGGCTTTCAAGTCGCAGTTTACTCTTTGCACCATAAGTCATGTTCTTCGGGAGGCTAATTTCTGTGCGGATGTGCTAATCAATTTGCGTTGTGATCTTGATGGTGACCTGCGAGTCTGGAAGAGAGCATCCCTCTCTTTATCGTAGCTACTTCTCTTCGATGCAAGTGGAGTTGGCTGTAACACAGGTATGATAGTTCTGCCTTTATTTTTTGATGAATCAAAAAAAAAAAAAGGCTTACCGGGCAGGATCCATAGACGTTAGATCCGGCTCGGCCGACCCGACCCGACTAAACAGCGAAGATCATCTGCTTCTTCCTCCTAATCCTCTCTCTTTCTCTTACTCTGAAATCAATAGAAAAATGTTAGCACGGGCAAATATCCAATCTTTTCTCTTCTTCCTCCTGCTGCTTCTCTCCTCAATCTCTTCCAGCAGCAGCAGCAGCAGCAGCAGCAAGAGCAATCAGATGTCGAGGGCTCGGAGCGTGATCGATGTGGAGGGTGGGCCCCACTCGGTGGTCTGGGCCGTCCAGCTTTCGGATCTCCACTTCAGTGTCTTCCACCCCGAGAGGGCGGACGCTTTCACCAGGCTGGTGGGCCCCGCCCTCGCCATGATCAGACCTTCTCTCGTCCTCATCACCGGCGATCTCACCGGTAACCATCCGCTCTGTTTAAATCGTTTATCATCGTTATTATTATTTTGGTTTTTTTTTGTCCAATTTTGGATTCTGACGATGGATTTGTGTCGTTAATGATTGCATTGATGACGGGTATTGATTAAAAATGAACAAGGTAGACTTGCCATTTGGATGCTCCTCCTTGTTGTTGTGCATGTGATTGACCTAATTGGAATGATTCGTTGTGATCTGATTGGATTTTGATTTCCCATTTCTTTGCAATTGTGCAACTAAGAATTTGGGTTGCTTGCAGTATGATTAGATTACTCATTTTACCAAGTTAACAATCTTGATCTCAATTACTTACGAAAAATATTAGCCAATACCAGCCTCAAAAGTTCCTTTCTAATTCTCCGAGTTTAGGTTTAAGTTGTGTGCTGAATGGGCACTGGGATTCATTGGTGTATGTCGATCAGAATCATTCTTACAGTCTTTTGTGCGTGTATCGGGATTTTCCCAATCGATATCGGACTCCAGACGCCTCCCTTTTAATCCACATTCTATAGCTCTGGATAGATAGGGATGCTTATAAGCTCCGCTTTACGCTTTCTTCTCTGGCGCCCTCTCCTGTATGGCACCAAATCCTTTTAGTAAGCTGGATACATCTGAAGGTGCCATCATCAAACAAGGCAAAATCAAATTTAAGCAACCTGAAGTAATAACTTTTATTAATTGCTAATTTCCTTGTGGACACTGCCAAAATCTTCGGAATACCAAGAGAAGTCTGTAGGTCTTGGTCCATGAAAGTGACATCTTCTTATAGTTTAGTTACGCTGAAGATCTAGGTAGTTTTGGCTTTGGTTCCTTGGATGGAAACACATTATAGGGAATTTATGAGATCCAGTAGTTGATACTTATAAGGACAACTTCCTACTTTTGTCTATACATCCACTCTCAATGATGCATCTCCAGTGTTCCAAAAGGCAGCATATGGGGCCGAATATGCAGATGCGGTCTCTGAGCACCCTTAATTTGACTTATGCAGTCAAATTATGCGGACACCTGCATATGAATGTACATAATAATTGTTCTTCCGCATATGCAGGAGAATACACATTGGGTTTAACAAAATAAAACAATCAAACCCGTTACTGATCGAGCCGACCTGACCCATTAAGAGTTCATATAAAAAAGAATGTTTGATGAGTTATGATAGATTTTCCACTAGGGTTTCATCTCTTCTCTTTCTCCGTTTCTACCATCTTCAGCAAGTGACACCTCTGGCAATCAATGGCAGTCGACAACTCCAAAAATCAGGGCTCCAACCATTATGGCTTCAGGTTCTTAATTCATATATCACATATTTTCTAGTTGTTTGTTAGACTCTTTGTTCTCTATTCTTCCTTTTTTGTTGTTGCGATTATGTTGTGCTAAGAGTTGGCGGGATTAATTATTTGATTAGGAAAACTAGGAGTTTTGGGAAGTTAATAATTAGTGGAGGAAGTTGAAGATAGGTGTGAAGTGGGTTAGTTATAGGATTAGTGGGTGGTTAATTAAATGACTAACAACTCGTGGAGGACATTGAAGGAGAAGTGGGATTGACCGAGCTTTTTTGATTCTTTTTTTAATTTGTGTTGGTTTGTTTTGGTTTTTTTAACTTAAGAATGAATCTTACATTTAGACTTTTCCATGTTTTGGTACAGTGGAAGATTATACTATCATATCTGAGCATAATCTTTGTCATGTTAATAGCGAGGATTAGATAAGAGTCTAACAAGACTCGAAATGAGTGAATTTGAGTTATTAAAATTTATTTGTTTTAGTTACATAAATTATCATCTTTTAGCATTATTAGAAATTTTACAATACTACTATTTTAATCATTTTTAAAGTATACATTGTGAGAAATTTCTTTACTTTTATTATTTTATTATTTAACTAAACAACTGTCGTAAGTAATCAGATTTTTACTAAATTCGTTGATAAAAGAATAAGATTTGCGTAATCAAGGTACAATTCTTATTATAAACGAATAATACATTGAAGCAAAATCATACTATAAATTCTAAAAAAAATTAATTTTAGTACCATGTTGTAAATTTAATTTTGTCTATTGTGCTTTATTTGTTCATGAATCTAATATTTTAATACACACACATGAAACATTAATCCATATTTTGAAAAGTTAACAAGTTTTTTTTCTTGTTTCCACCCTTTTAGGCATTTTTACATTTAATACATACATACATATAAATTCTTTTAACATAATCCGCAAAATCCGATAGGCAGTCGCATTGTTCGCGTATGCGTTATGCACGCATAATGGAACCGCCTTTTAGAACATTGGATGCATCCTCTCTTTCCCTCAAAAAAATAAATAATATAAAATCAAATAAAATAAAAGAGACATTTTTTATAGAGGAGATCACAGAAGGCAAATCTCTATAGAGCTTTGCTGAGTCTTTGTACAGATTGTCGGGGATTCTGTCTTGATCTAGTGTGAGCTATCTCAAGTTGGAGACTAGGCAGTCAATCGAAGGCAGTCTATGATTAAGAATTAAACAATGGCAGGACATTTTGCTTGATTTAGTAGTTAATAGAAGGATTTTTATGACTTGCTTAAGGGATCATGGGAATTGGTAAGGAGATGATGGGTTAGTAAAGTCCCATCTTTGTTGCATGGACATGTCATGCTGACATGGACACACGAGGACATGCAGAAAATTCTATAACATATGCCCGACAAGCTTGTTGGACATCTATCCTACATGACGTGGATTCATGGTAGAATTGTTCATGCTAGATTGGCCCACATGGCAAGAGGTTGGAGCCAGTAACATTGGTGTAGGGCATTGAACAGAATAGAATCAATTGCTGAGTATAGTTGAACTTTCAATCCACAATAATATTCCACCAGTCTATGAACGGAAGCTGATATACCTTATACTTTGAGCCAGTTAGGGAAGATGAAATACCTTTGTCTTGTAAATAATTTAACAACACCTTTCCAATTCACCATCCTCGAGCCTAAACCTTTCTATCACCATTGGCTTTTTTCCTTCTTTTTTTCCTTATTTTTAATTCTTCTTTCCCAATGGGCAGTCGATCTTGTCAGGACCATTGACCTTAAATCTTCTGATTGGCAGTTGACAATACAGCAGCAACTTTTTTAGTCTGAAAAAAATGAGTTGTCAATTATCTGACACATTCCTTCATCTTTAGGCAAATTGGTTGAACCCCATGTTTAATTTATTTCTGTCTAGATGGTTTACAATTATCAATGCTTTTGCCTGAAATCCACCAGTCTGATAAATATCATGCGGTTTCATTTGACAAGGGCCACATCGTATGTGTTGCGTGTCTTAGGCTGTTTCCTATTTAGAGGAAACTTTGAGATGATTAAATATGCTGGCAAGAAACAGGGAGATGAATGGTCCCTCAGTGAATTCTTAAACCCTTCTTGACACATGGTGTTTGTTGGTTGATATTAGCTATGCAAGGTTCTACTTAACATTTAACCCTAATAACAGGTCACAGACTTCCACATGTCCTTTGCCAACCACTTTCTATTTGATCAGGGAAAGTACTTCGGGGTAGTGACGAGTGGGATGGAAGTTTGTCATTTCGTCGGTTTCTATTGCCAATATGAACATTTCCCATATCAGAATCTGATTATCAAATTCTGTTGATATTTATTAGTGGTCCGCAGCTTGAGAACCATCATCTTCAATATCTTGTTGATCTGATTGTGGATGCTGGGATCAGGGCAACTATTTTTGAGTTCAACAAAGATGAAACTAGGAAACCATCTAGGGGACCTGATAGCTTCTGTAAGTGGTTATTCTATCTCATATAGAACACATTTTGTCAAGCTTCCTGCTGCTTCTTTGATTGATGTAAAGCATTGAAGGGATGAGCATAAGACTCCTGTCCCACTACTTCAAAATGACTTAATTGCTGTGAAGCCTAAAGGATAAGAGGCTCACTGTTGCGGCCGGAAATTGGAGTAAGGGCAAATGGGTAAAATAACAATGAGGGGGTGTTTGTCTATTTAAAGGGGGTTGAAGCAGGGTGGAGGGCCTGCGTGGGTGATTACATCAAGAAGTTCGAGTCGCTCTGCCACCGAGTTCGGGGAGTCTCTGAGGAGTCCCTGGAGGGCTGTTTCATGAAGGGGCTGAAGCCCACGGTGCGGTCGGGGCTGAGACAGTTCGAGCCCGTTGGTTTGTGTGGGATGATGACACTGGCCAGGAAGGTTGAGGATCATCAGGAGACAGAGAGAAGAGCCCGGGGGACGTGGGGAGGCTCTACCTTTCGAGGTCCGGATCCTGGAGGGGGACAAAAGGGGGCCGCAGGAGGGGCAATATCCACTAACGGTACAGTGGTTACCAAGGAGAAGGGAATGGATCTACGACCGGGGGGACACACACGAAGAATGACCGAGGCAGAGATTCGTGACAAACGGACCAAGGGCCTGTGTTTCAAATGCGACGAGAAGTTTACTCCTGGGCACCGGTGCGGGAATCGTACTCTTCAGATCCTGATAGTGAATGACGAAGAAGAGGGAGAAGAGAGTGTGATCATGTTGGAAGCCGGCGTGGACGATGATCAGGAGCACCTGCACTTGGAGTAGCTGACCATACCCTTCACGCACCACCTTGAGGACAAGGTGGTTTTTCCGGGGCGGAGTAGTGTTGCGGCCGGAAATTGGAGTAAGGGCAAATGGGTAAAATAACAATGAGGGGGTGTTTGTCTATTTAAAGGGGGTTGAACCGGCCCTAGAAGGATGCGAAAATTGAGAGAGTATTTTATTTTATCCCTTAGATTAATTGTATTAGGATTTCGGCTTTTCCCCTAGGTTAAGAATTGTCTCCCCTCAATTCATTATATATATTAATTACCACCGCATGATAAAAGCTCAAAATGTTGGTCATCCGGTTAGTATTTTTCAATACGTCTTTAATCAAAATCCAGAATATTGGGGATAATGCACTTTGTATACCAGGATATACCTAGGTTTTCTCGTGTGGTTCTGCTTCCGTCTCTTATGTGACAAGAATGACTAAGGCCTTTGATTATATAAGCAGATATATGTGTGGAATCAGGAGATTTCGTGGGCTGAATGGATGGCCTGGACTTGTCATTTCATTTGTAGTTGATGTTCAACGGATTACTATTTAGGCAGGAGAATCCTATTTTCCTGATACCTACACATTTACTTGCTTATCATGTTGGCTACCTCTTGACTATTATCTTGGCATGCATGCTTTCGTATCATACATGATGCAGAAGCTCCTAAATTAGATATTCGCTACTATATAAACAGATCTATATGTTTTTCTTGGACAGACTACTACTATATCTGCTACATAACGAGCATTCACAGTCTGCCATTAACTGCTATAGGTCTTACATGATTGCATCATCTTTAAAGCCAGTTGAGCTGATGATATTACTCAAATGCTTGAAATTTTTCAGAAGAGCGTTCCTGTAACCTGCTTGAACTGATATTTCTTGGCTTCACCTACTGAAATGAATCTCTCGGCCATTCCCTGCTTGATAAACTGCATGGAAGCTCTCTACTTGGCAAAGGAAACTGCTCCATCTTGCCTGCTTATAGTGTTCTTCGTGTCTTTTGGTCCCATTTCACATACTTAGTATTGTGGACTAATGATATTTTTCCAAGAATTTTTTGGCGGTGGCTCCCCTAGTAAATGGGAGCTGATCCTGATATGTTGATGTTCTCTTTGTGCTCTGAAGTCTGAAGGATGAGGACTTGTTTCTTTACATGCTCCATTTGTGTTTTACCTCCTCTCATCATATACAGCCCAAGCAGCATGTACATGACATAGTTCCATAATTACCACATGCTAACATCTGTATTTGTAAGACCAATTCCTCAAAGCCTTGAGCATTTTGAGAGGTGGAGTCTTCTATAGACATGAAATGGTTGCAGCACCTCATTATATAGGACACATGGCTTCTTGATACACTGGAGTATTTTTTGATTGTTATTCGTGATCTGACTGGCATAGATTGCAGTGGCAAAGTGCCCCCTCTTATTGTCAATGGATGATAGCCATTTCAATTCGGTTATGTATAGGAGCTGCAAAGCAATAAAGCTATGGTTTTCATCTATCTCTTTTCCTTGTTGTATGTTGATGATTTTTGAATCAAAAGGCATTGTTATCATAGTGTCCGCTAAAGTCTTCGCTCTGCCCTGCCCTTCATATTTCATAATGTGTTTCGTTCTCCTAAAGCTATATGTTGATTGTGGCAAGCCATTTAGGAAAGCTGAAGACTGTAGAATAACATGGCCACCTGAAATGCTTCCTTTCTTTATGTCTTAATGGCAATTCCAGTCCAGAGAACCCTTGTCATCTATTCTTCGCTCCATTATTTTTTTCTAGATACTGGATCTTATAAATCATTTATATTAAGGGTTATCCTCAGAAGAAGGTTGTGCTTGTTACAAGGATCAATGAGTCAATATGTCTATTATGGTTCTGGCACAATTGGAAAGAGTAGAACAGAATGGTTCTATAAAACATTTTTCTTTTTGGAGAGCCTCTTCTAGGTTTCCGTTGGGAATTGGGGGGTGTTGCCACACTGGGAAATGATGATACATTACAGAAAAAGTGAAACAAGAGGAACAAGAAAATTTGCTGATGCACACTTCAAATTAAGTACCATGAGATTCAGTGTCAATGTCCCTTCTGCATAAACAGACCATAAGGGATGAGTTTGTTTCTTGTAGAAATAGAGAATATGGCCATCATTTTTGAGTACTGATTCTTTTTTGTCTTACTTATATGATTAATTTGCCAATAGATGGGAAGAGCAGAGATTTGTTAACCATGAAGCAAGAAGAGGCCGAGTGGATTGAATACCAAAATGCAATGGAAGACGTCATTAAGCAAAGTGGCCTAGATGAGAAAATCTTCTATGACCTTAGAGGGAACCATGATGATTTTGGGGTACCAGAGGTTGGTAGTGTGTATGATTTCTATCAAAAGTATAGCATGAATTCAAGGCTGGGGAGGCATGGCAATGTCCAGAGCATTACTTTACAGGTGAGTGAATCTAAACTATCAGTTTTGGTGGTACAATGTAACATACATATCCTTTCCTAAATGCTCGAACACCATGATCCAAAAAATTGATCCTGCACGGCTAATTCCTTAATCTCAATGAACTTAATTGGAATTACTGGAATTATGTGATCAATCGAAATATACATTATTAATTATGTTGATTGAATCATCAACTAATTATATGAACAATCCAGTACTAAACTAGCCTTGATTTGTGTCCTACAAGCATATTTGCATTTGCCGAGTTGGTAATTTTGGAGCTTCACATTTTAAGTTGTGCTTGTTGCGGTGGTGACATAACAATAAAAATGAACTGAATAGTTATTTTATTTCATTGTCTACTTTAAATGGATTGAATATTTACCATACGGACAATATAGCTCAAATTCTCTCCATCCATGCTTCACATTCTCTTTCAAGTAACCAGACGAGTGATCAAAACTTCAGGCCCTTTATTTTCCATTGATTAAATTTGGTATCAAATCACACCTTTAATGTTTATATATTTCATACTTATTTTTTATTCTAATTGGCATATTATTTTTTCCAAATTTGACCTATATTCATGTTGATATGGTTAATTGTTCAAATGCAGAGCGGTGAATGGAAGAATGTTTTCGTTGGTTTTGATAGCACAATGGAAATCGGTTTGCGTGGCCCAACAAATATATTTGGACATCCAACTGATGAGTTACTTGCAAATTTAGACGCAGAACTTTCACAGTGGGATAGTGAATCACCAAAGTCACCAATAACAAAAATATCATTCGGGCACTTCCCTCTGTCATTTTCAGCATTGACAGATACAGGGAAAAGCCTGAAAGATGTATTTCTTAAGCATTCCATATCAGCCTATCTTTGTGGACATCTCCATACAAGGTTTGGAAAGAATCTCAAGCGCTATCACACTCTTCCATCGGGAAGATATTATCAATATAACATTCATGAAGGAATGCCGCATGATATTGGTATGAGAAATTGCTCCTTAAAAGCTAAACCTGCCAAGGAATTTTGGGAGTGGGAGATGGGTGACTGGAGAAAGAGTAGAGCCATGAGGATAGTCGCCATTGATTCTGGCCATGTGTCATTTTTAGACACTGATTTCACATTTGGATCCCGGGATATGATTATATTGCCTACTTTTCCTGTGGATTCTCGATTTATGCAGAGGATTTCCTATTGGCATGATTATAATTGTCAAACTATGAGAACATCCTCTTATGAGACCATACGAGCTCTAGTTTTCTCAACGAGGAAGGTTATCTCTGTTTCAGCCAAAATTTATGATTCTCTGCCTGGAAGTCTTAGCTTGGTACTAGATTCTCCTATGGCAAAGCTTGAAGGAAATGGAACTCGGGGTGATGTGTATGTGGTCCCATGGAATTGGAGGGCTTTTGCAGACTCGTCTCCTGACCGATATTGGCTGCAAATAGAAGCAACAGACATTTCCGGAAGCACAAGCTATAGCCAATTACGGCCGCTGTCTATAAATGGACTTACTTACCGTGTTAGTTGGAGATGGAAGGAGTTTTATGTTATGGGTTGTCAATGGGCCTCTATGTACCACCCTATCTTGTGGACGGTCTTTGCGCTTCTCTTTTCGTTGCTTCTTATTCCCCGAGCTCTTCTTATGTGGTCGGATCAATTTTACACGTATAAGAAAGTTAATCCGAGCTTCAGTGGGAGAAGGCCGAGGGAATGTATTGTTGATGGTGCAGTTTGGATTTTAATGGAGCTTTCTAGGACGACAGTAATATGGACAGGAATTCTCCTATATTTGATCTATCTTATGGTGTTCCCTTGGATTTAT
Source organism: Scilla litardierei (assembly GCA_030789695.1). Taxonomy (NCBI): domain Eukaryota; kingdom Viridiplantae; phylum Streptophyta; class Magnoliopsida; order Asparagales; family Asparagaceae; genus Scilla; species Scilla litardierei. The sequence continues at coordinate 37,022,315 of CM061138.1, forward strand.
GGCTATATTTTTACCGAAAACAGCAATACTTCATACATGAACTACAATGGTTGGACTTTTAAAAGTGGCTTCGGTAATGGCAGTAAATATTTGTACATTGGTGTGCCTGATGTCATAGTAATTGTTATACCTCACCTTTGCTTCGTTGTTCTGCCCACAATTTTAGTTGCCGCCGCCATGGTTTCAGAACGAACGGCATATCGATCACACTTTCTCTCACTCTCTGGGAAGAAGGAAGATGATGCTCATAGCCCGAGAAATGTTAAACGCAGAAGCTTTTTTAATGCGTTTTGCTTCTCTAGCTGGCGGTGGATGAGAAAAATGTTTTTGTTGATTTGCCTGGCAATTTTATGGAGACACTGGAAGGTAAGCATCAAACCCTCATGCAGTTTGCATCTTTTTACTGTTTCCTTTGTACAATTTTTTTTATTGTTTTAAGGAATCAAGTCGTGGCTTCAAACTTCTTACAATGCATTAACTTAAAGAAATCAAATCATTATGAAGTTTGTTAACAATAAACCTTGGGCACATAAAATGGATGGATTTCAACAACTATTTAACTCGGGGTTTTATGCAGTTTCACATGAACCAAGCACCTACTCATTATTGTCTATATATTTGAGCAAAGCCACTATAATTGTTTTTGATCATTTGAGACATCCTATTCAGCCAGTTTATAGTTATGGTTCCTTGATTGAATTATGTGGTAATGATATTTTTCTATGCAACCTTTCCTACCCCATCAAAACATTTAAAACATTTAATCCCGAAATTTTGGGTCAGCTTTGCTGACACTTTTTTTGCCATTCAGCTCTTATGCTTGCCATGTCCGTTCACCATAGTTGTTGATATCATACGATATGTACATGTATACGTGTCACCATGTAATATATACAAATCAAACAATTGTGTAATGGATGGTTAAATAGACGTAGGATACACTTATCGTATCCTCGGATACGATAATTATTGCATGTTATTCACATTATAACTATATGCTTCCTTTACCTGAATTGAGCTAAGGTCCACTCAAAATTGGGTTTAGGTGTCTTAGGTGTCGTTTTTGATCTTTTTTAATATTTAAGCAACAAAGACCTGTACCTGAATTAAGTTAATTAAAATCTCTTTTCCCCGTCAAATCTCGTAATTTCTTTCTTTCTTTCTTTCACCTCGCATTCATTCAATCTCAGTCTCCTCTTCTCCAGCCTCATCGACCATTGCCTCTAGCCTAATCGAACCTCAACATCACTTCAAAGGCATTGCCAAGCCTCGACCACCTTTTTTGGCCTCACTGAGCCTCGATGTCGCTCCCCACACCTCATCAAGTCTCTTGAGACTCGATCAAGACGCAAACCTTGTCAAGCCTCTTGAAACCCGAGCAAGACTCCTCTGACCTCGTTGAGAATTGTCGTTACTTCTTAGGCCTAACCGATCCTCTCCCATTTCATGTTTGAAGCATTCTTCCTGATAATACATTTATTTATTGTTTACTGCTTATTTTTTATATTCTTGTGATATACATAGATGTTTAGTCCTTTAATTATTTTATCACTAAATGGGAGTTCACGCGTCTTAGGTTTAAAGATACCATACGATATGCAATACAATATCTAAGGAAAAACAACATCCAATTCATATCACAATAAGATAACTTTGCCGCTGACTAACATATCCTTTTTAGTCAGTATTCATAATGATCATGGGATGGCCAATTCTGCATTGATAATATTTGAATTTATATAAAAATTTTGTTGCTCCTAAATTTAATGCTATCTTGTAAAATGCAAGAATGAGCAAAATACTTACAATTCTTTTTTTCTCCATCCAACTATTGCAGCTATGCAGAGCACTTGTGAAGGCTTATGACATGAACCCGCTTCTTCATGGTCCTGTATATTGCTTTTGGATTCCAATGCTGCTGGCATTCACGATATATACCACGGCAACAGTTTGAATCGAGTTCAAGCTAAAATTTCAAGAATATGACCGAGCTCTGCTTCAGAGGCGAGCCGTGTATCAATGAGTTCAAAATCGACATCACCCTTCGTTTGGAAGAGGCTAACATCAGTTCTTGAGCCAGTTGTAGAGGAGCTATTTACTTCTTCAATCGGAATCTGATTGAACTTCGATTTTTTTTTTTAAATTTCTAAATCTCTTTTAGTTATTGTCCATGTGGTAAGATGACAATGACATCCAGTTGTTTTTCTTCTATAGTTGTCATCTGCTATCCTGCATCTCGAGTTTTTATCATCGTTTCAACTCACCAATATTCTCCGCAAGAACAGGCGCCGCCTTCGAAGTGGTGAAAACGACTCCCCGGTCCCTTGCCACGGTCTTCCTCCCCTCAACCCTTGGCGACGAGCTTGATCATCGAGTGGCAGTCGCTGCACACCCGAGCAAAGCATGGACGTTGGAGAGCAGAATTCCGGCCACCTTCTCTCCCAAGGCGAAGTTTCCATGGACTCTGCAAGCACCAAGCAAAGCCCCCGAGATAACTTGATCGTGCTCGATCCCCATCCGTAAGCTTCCTCTCGGCCTAGCAGGTCGACCATGCAACCGTAGTGCTCAATCTTTGGTTCTAACCCGTAGTCCTTGGCCATCGAGTCGAATATCTCGAACCCTAGATCTACAAGACCCCCCTTCGATACAAGCATTCACATCTGTTGGTCCAAGACCATCTTCAACCAATTCCCGGTACAGTTGGACCGCCTCCGAGCTTCCACCATGCAACGAAAGCCCCGTAATCATTGAATTGTAAGATATCACGTCCCTCTCTGTCATTCCATCGAACACCTTCCTCGCATCGTCCAAGCTCCGACACTTTAAGTACATATCTACAAGCGCCGACCCAACAAATGCGTTTCGTCTAACCTTACATCTGTCAATATACGAATCAACCCATCTCCCTGTCGCCTGCTGCCTCAAAAACCGCCACTGCTTCCTCGGTATGTCCGCACTCGGAATACAAATTGATCAAAATGGTGGCCGCCACCGCGTCTCCACTCGGCATTTCATCGAGCACCAACCGAGCATCCTCATACCTACGGCATTTGCTGTTAAAGCTCAACGAGCTTCATCCTTACACTCCTTTCGGACCCGAACCCAAGTTTTAAAACCGGGGCATGGATCTGTTTGGCTCCATTCAGAGCAAGTAGAAGGCTGCAAGCTTTGAGAACCGATGAGGGGTCAGGGGCGACTGAGATGTGGATCATTTGCGAGTAGAGGTTGAGTGATTCTCGGTGGGACTCGGAGGCAATCAACGCACCGATGAGGGCGGTGTAGTGGTTGATGGAGGGGTGTTTGATGGCGGCGAAGATTTGGGAGGTGTAGGTTGGGGAATTGACGGAGGAGAGGAGGCGGAGGGTCTTGAAGAGGAGGTGGGGGTTTTGGGGATTGTTGGTTTTCATGGGCAGGGAGTGGATTTGGGGGAACTGGGTTAGGGTTTTGCATTGGTTGAGGGGAGATTGGAGGAGGACGAGACGGCGACGACGACGACGGGAGTTAGAATTTGAAGAGTTTGGGTCTGTTTTTGTTTTTGATATTGTTTTTGAATTTGAATGTGGCGGGAGGGAGGTTGCAACGGCTAGTGAGGAGGAAAGTGCCATTGTGGGCGTTGAAGGGTGTGGAGTTTTGCCCGACGTCAACGTTTAAAAGGTCCATCTCTCACAAACTATACTTTTTTGGGACTGCGCGCGTGCGTGCCACATGGACATGTTGGGACACTCTTGGGGGTGGGTGTGGTGTTGGTTGTGTTATTGAGTGATGTTGTGAAAATCCCAAACAAAAAACCCACACATCTCCATTATTTGCAAGCTTGTCACAGCTTTTTCATAAAACCCAAATGTCACTGTTTATGATGAAATCCCACAGACAACCTCCTGATTCCGAGGAATCTGATTCTGATGAGGGAGAGCCTAATGATGAGCCCATTCCTCCCTCGCATCTCGAGGGCTCATATGGTGCACCTATTGATCCACCTCCCCACATCACCAATCTTCAAGCTATTCTCATTTCAAAGCTAGAACAATTGGAGCTTAGCCAAAAAAACAAGAGTTCAATCATATAAGACATGATTTTTACCAGAGGATGGATGTGACAGATTACAAGATTGAAGAGAGGTCGTAGAAGATCTTTGAAGTCAAAGCCAAGCTATATGGACCTCCTCCCTCTGATGTCTAGTTGCCTAGAGAGTGATTGAGTATGTGAGAATGTTTGATTATGTTTATGTATTTTGATGATGATGTTTGTTTTGTTGCTTAAAACAATGTTGGTGTTCATGCCTTGAAACATATTGGATATTGTTCTTTGGTGACATGAAATCTCTAGTTTATGTTGCTTACATTTCTATCATGATTGGGATTGTGTATCATGTGTTGTGATTGAGGCCATGACATGATAAATCTTCAGATACAATTGAGATTGGACATGCAAGCTTTTATCTCCATGTGGTTATATATAATTGATATTGTTTGGAGAATCATTTTCATGCATATTGATGTACATTGGTTCATGTTGTGATATTGAGAATGTGACTTATCACGATATCATATTTTTGGCTCATCATCTCATATATCACATACCACCACACTTTGAATCATATAACTCATGCTTGAGCTTATAACACATATTTTTGATACAACACTATGGCACAACAATTGTATCTCATTCATATTTGAGATTTATGGTGTTTTGAATATTTGTTTCAAAAGGGAAGTTTATTTCATGACTCATAGAAAAGTTGAGATTTTGAGTCAGCCTTGGGAGATTAAGTTTCACATTTCATAAAAATCAATATATTAAGACAACGGGGTAGAAAGATAGGATTGCATATAAAATATGGTGTTCATATTATTGAAGATTAGTAGTAATTAACACATGTTTAGTTGTATTTGTGACTTATTTAAGTTTTAAACTCACACACATTTGGTTTAAATTGCATACTTGGCATACACCACCTATGAGATGCAAACATGAAATTGTGCTCTATTTATGCCTATCCTAACATGCAAAGATGCAGTGGGAGTTCAAAGAAATTTTCTAACACCATGCACCAATATAGGAGGAGCAGGTATGTTATTTTTGAAATTTCATATATCTGCATATTTTATATCATTTGTTTGTCGTCGTCAATAAGAAAGAGGATGTTGGATATTAAGGCACCCCAACTAATCCCAACCATTCATTATCATATAGATATATCTTGTCTTTGCGACTGATCCATTGTCTCTATCTCTATCTCACTATACTTCCATTGTGTTGTTTCAAGTCTCAAGTGAGGTAACTCACATTGAAGACTTGGGCATTCATAGAGGGAAGCATTTTTAATTTGTAATTATTTCGTACAACACTATTTACACACCTGTTTCAGAGTATTTTCTCACTACAATATCGTTGACCGTGGACTGCCCGGTCAACGTGGTCAAGGGGCCGATTAGGGTCCCTCGGATGCGTCGAGCGCGTGTGACGCGACGCGAATCGGAGATGTAGTCGACGCAGAGCACGTCAGCTGGGCCGGGTCTGGATCCTCGGCCTCTGGGGGGGTGAGGGGAAGCCTCGGCCCGGCGTGAGGTGCTCGGCCTCGGACGGTCGGACGACGAGGGGAAGCCTCGGCGCCTTGGCTTGACGCACGACCGACGCGGAGCTGAGGGGAAGCCTCGGCTCGGATGGGTACGCTCGGCCTCGGTCGGTCGGACGACGAGGGGTAGCCTCGGTCGTCCCGCTTGATGCGCGGCCGGCGTGGAGCTGAGGGGAAGCCTCGGCTCGGATGGATGCGCTCGGCCTCGGTCTCTCCTGGCGTCGAGGGGTGGCCTCGATGCCTTGGCTGATGCTTGATGGTGTTCGCCTGGTGTCGAAGGCTCGGCTCCATTCTTTGGCGGGCCGAGGAGTAGCCTCGGCGGGACGACAGCCTCACGGATCGGTCGAAAGCGGGGTCGCCTTTGAGAGATGCGCGGATCCTCGCGTCGGCTCGTCGAAGGGTTGCCTCGCCGGAGCGACGACCTCTTGGTGGTGGAGATGAGCGGACTCAGGGACGAGGCGCTCGGCTCCGGCTGGGAAGACGCCGAGGGGGAGCCTCGGCGTCGCGGGATCTCCTGGACCTGAATAGACGAGAGAGCTCGTCAGGGGGGTCGGACCTTGGTTCCGACCGAATCCCCTCCGATGCCAAAGTCAGATCTGGCCTGATAAGTGCTCGGTAGGATCGAGTATTGCTGATGATGCCTGCCCCCTCTTCATATAGGCGAGTCCCATAGTAATGGGCCATGATGAGACATCATGGTCGATATTGATGAGGTCGTGCTAATGGGGAATGTTGACCCCAATAATTGCCATGCTTTATGGAGGGATAAATGCCATGAAGGTGGAGTGATGGCATTGAAAGTGGCCGCCATCATTGGCGAGTCATGGCCATGAAGTCGGTTGCCATATTTGGCGAGTCATGGCCATGAAGGTGGCTGCCATATTTGGCGGATCATGATGGCACGGGGCGGCTGCCATATTTGGCGAAGGCTTCCTTGATTTGGGCCCCGATTTCCTCCACTACAGAAGTGGGCAATCTCTTGGGCCTTCGTCGTGGGTGGAGAAAGGCGACCCGCCCGTAAGATCCTTGGGCCGGAGTCCGAGGCCGTAGTTTGGCTGGTTGACTGGTCGTGGTTGACTTGGCTCCTCCGGACCCGGTCAAAATAGTCGTATCAACACCCTTTCGTGTTTACTTGCCATCTACAGGATCCCCCAACAATCCTTCCCTTGCCATCATGGCAAAAAAAACAAGTCATAGCTGTAACTCTTCTATTTGGCACACAAATAGCAGCTATCTACATGATAATGAATGGTTGGGATTAGTTGACCCCTGTTTGTAGACCACATGCAAATGCAATGATATAAAGAATCCACACAGAAGCAGGAAAAATTTGTCATGGGTGACAGAATCATTCAGAAAGCAACTAGGAGAAGAATGAGGGGCAGCCATTAGTCACAGCCCAAGAAAAATGGCTAACTTTTTTTTCTTGGATGATTCTATTCTTCAATATAAGTGGGCTGCTCTTATCTACTTGTGAGATGATTAGAAAGGATGACTGCTTACTCCAAAAGATAAAGGCTTGGAATATTTGAATTCAAAGTTAAAAAAAGGGTGGAGTCTCTTCAAAGAAAAGGGAATAACTCAACCTAGTATTCATTCTCAATGGGAAAAAAAATGTCTCCTTTTGTTTGGTTAGTTGGAGAGATTCTTTACTCACAGATTTCTTGATTCGTGTAAATCCGCAGGCTTGAAACGTGTTTCTCTAGTAATAACCCTGGATGCATGCAGTTGTAGAATCACACGGCAAGCAAACTATTAATATATCTATATTACAATTGAGGGATGTTTTTGAATCTTTGTCACATGTGGCAATGTCACATCGCCACATGGGACAACCTTCTTAGACCCAAAACCCAAAAAACACAAAACTTCACACAACACCCAAAAACACACCCAAACCCAAACACCCAAAATCACATCCTCACGCAAAAAAACCAAAAAACCCCAAGACACTACACACACTTAAACCCACTATTCTCATTTTCACATGTTTTTGCACTCATCAAAACACCCGTGTGGGTCCCGCATCCTTACTGCGTGTGGGTTGGTTTTTGGGGGTCCGTGCACACACACGCTTTTCGCTCCTTTCTGGTTCCGCGCGTGCATTGCGGCCATGTTCGTTGGTGGTTATTTTTGCTCCGTGCACCAAGCAAAAAAACCAAAAACCCCAAGACACTACACACACTCAAAACCACCATTCTCATTTTCACCCGTTTTTGCACTCATCGAAACACCCGATCAAAAAATTTGAAACCAAAAAAAACACAGGGAATGTGCAATCAACGAGGCGGGCTGAGCTTTTTGGACGTCCGTTTCAATTAACCCCTCAAGCAGAGATCCGAAGGCGACCGCGCCAAATTTATTGTTCCTCGCCGAAGACGGCCGTGCCTTCAAATTTTTTACGCTAATTTGTTGTTCTTTTAAATTTTGGCTGTAGAAATATTTTTTTGGGGACAAAGATTTTGCGGGGAAAAATTTTGAATGCACAGTGCCCGTGGGCACGGGTTATGACTAGTCTATATTATAATTGAGAGAGGTTTTTGAATCTTTGTCCCATGTGGCAATGTCACATCGCCACATGAGACAGCCTTATTAAACCCAAAGCCTAAAAAACACAAAACTCCACCCAACCACAAAAAACACACCCAAAACCAAACGCCCAAAATCACACCCCCAAGGAAAAAACAAAAACCCCAAGACACTACACACACTCAAACTCACCATTTTCATTTTCACCCGTTTTTGCACTCATCAAAGGGTTATTTAGTACTGACCCCCTGTGTTTTCTCGGAAATTAGTAGTACCCCCCTATGGTTTCAATAATTAGTAAGACCCCCCTGTCATAGGGGGGTGATACTAATTTTTGAGAAACCCTGGGGGGGTGATACTAATTGTGGAGGGGGATCTTACTAATTATTGAAACCATAGGGGGGTACTACTAATTTCCGAGAAAACACAGGGGGTCAGTACTAAATAACCCCTCATCAAAACACCCGTCTAAAAAAATTGAAACCCAAAAAAACACAGGGAATGTGCAATCAAAGAGGCTGGCTGAGCTTTTTGGGCGTACGTTTCAATTAACCCCTTAAGCACAGATCCGAAGGCACCCGCGCCGAATTTATTGTTCCTCGCCGAGGGCGGCCGTGCCTCTAAATTTTTTTACGCTAATTTGTTGTTCTTTTAAATTTTGGCTGTAGAAATATTTTTTTGGGGTCAAAGATTTTGCGGGAAAAATTTTTGAATGCACCGTGCCCGCGGTTATGACTATCTATTATACAATTCATGAAGTTTGTCCTACGTGGCAGTTTTGTCACACGTGGCAGTTTTGTCCCAATCATAGTTTTTGTTTGCTGACTGAGGTTGGATGTGGTTCTTGACTTGGCTTTGGGATGAGTTTTTGGTATTTTTTTGTGTTTTAGTCCCTGCTTTTCCTCTTTTTGCCCCGACCCTCCTCTTACGCACACACCCATGTTTTTTTCACTTTGTCGACTGCTTATTTCCGTATTTACAACCGAGCAACAACTGCCTCGTGCCCTTCGGGCACGGATTATGCCTAGTATATTTATAATGTTGGAAAGTTTTTGATTGTTAGGCCTGACGGTTAATATTTAGGAAATATTAAAAATTCATCAAAACCATTCATTAGTTTCGCAGATTAATGTGGTTTTATTAAATTCAACCCAAACTTTAAGATGGTTTCCAGGATAATTATCAAAAAAAAAAACCATTCTTGTGTTACACCTCTTTTCCACAATAGTACATTTTATGTTTTAAAGGGCCAAATGCTAACTTTTTTTTCACTCTTCAATATAATTTTAAGGTAGTTTTGTGAGATATACATTAATTTCTTTTAAATATTGAGACGTTAACTTTTTTCAAAAAAAAAATAAATAAATAGACAAGGCTCTCGGCAAGCCATATCTTTTCATGGACATCACTGTTCCCATCCAATGGGCCCCCACAATCTTAAACAACAATGCACGGGCCTCATCCACGATGAACAGTTTTATAGGGGGGACCCCACCTCATTAACACATGGGCCCCACACATCGGACACCGAGACGTTCGGTTGCCTGGATCATATACATCTAAGGGCATGTTCTTTTGCTGGAATAGAAAAATGGAATTGGGGGAAAGTTTGTATTCCTAGAAGAGAGAAAATAGAGTTTTGTGTTCTTTTGGGTGGAATGGAGTATGGAAAGTGGGCTTTGGAATAGAAAATGTGGTCCACATTCTATTCTTGTGTTCTTTTGGGATTGAAGAATTGGAATGAGAAAGTGGAAAGGAGGTGAGTTGGAGGAGGGGAGAGATGAGCTTGATAGTGACAGCGGGCCCCACAAAATCAGCCCATTCCTTTGTATTCCAAACCAAAACCAAAGACTTCTGATAGCCTCATGGATTCCCAAAAGCCCCCTCCACGTCGGCCAATTCCACCGTTCGCTTTTTACGCAAAAGGACGCAACGACGGGAATTGAAGGGAGAAATCGCGAGAACAGTCATGAACAGTGACCATATTTGCATTCCCAGCTCTATTCCGCGCCAAAGAATAGGCCCTAAGTCAGCCTTAACTCACAAGATGGAACTTAGAATTTGAGAATGTCTTTGCTTCTGTTGCTTGCAACTCTTGATAGATACAGATGACCTTTCATTGCCTCTACTTATATGTGAGCCTCTCTTACGATTAATGGTGGATATTAGGCTTATAGGGTTTTCCATAATCCAATGGCTAAGAAAGAGTCCGTAAAACCTTTTCCATCACCCTACACTAAATTTCCTATTTATAAAAACACACATGAATGCCTAAAAACATTCTAGATGCAATATTTACGGGAGTACCACAAAACATCATCCTCATGTGCCAAATAAGCGCCAATTATGCGATAATGCAGCGATGACGCGGTGTTCGTGGCACCCATGCAGAGGATACAATAGCCACCAGTGATACCGAGACGGCCGGCTGCCTCAATCGTATACCGTGTATAAAGACAAAGAGGCGGGAGATCTGGTTTTTATTTTTTAATTTTATTTTTGTCAATTTTTTTTCCTCCAATTAGTTATTATCATCCTGAAGTGTGAATAAAGGGGTTGGTGGGAAGCAGAGATCAAGGCTCTTCCTTGATTCACACGCATGAAATTTTGGAGGAAACGTGCGGGTTTTCTTTGGTCCAAACATCCCAACTATAACACGCATGGTTGGCTCTTGATGGCTTCGTTCCTCGGTCAGTTGTGGCGAGACCAACCACAGCTGTGAATGGATGGGCACCAAACCAGGAACAAGTTGGCTTGTTTGGGCCCCAAACAGCTGGGGGGTCAAGCCAGTCTGGATCACGTTGGGCAAAGGGCTGAACCCAACCGGCGTGGTGGGCTCGTGCCAGGTTCAAGTATCAGGGGACCAAGCAAGCGACAGGTGTGTGAGGTTGGATCAGATCTGGTAGATCCACTGAGATCTGTTTAAGTTGCCTGATCCACGTAGATCAAGGTGTTTATGTACAATTTAGGCTAACTCTGTGGTTTGTAGCAAAGCCATGGGCGCCCCCTCAACATTTCTTTATTAGTATAATAATATATAGATTAAAACACGAAACCTGTTGGATTAAATTTAATTAATCTGTAACACATGTGAACTCGATCCCAAAATTAAATATATACTAGTCATAATCCGTACACTTAGGACACAGTTCATTAAAAAAAATTGAGTAGCGCACAAAAATTCGGTTACACCTAATAACGCGAGATTTAAAAAAATATTAAATTTGTTATGAACGAGAAACAGATTTGGAGAAGGGATTGAGGCTAAGAAACCCCTAGCCTCCTTTATATAGTACTCATAATGGGTACTCATGTGGGTGGATACCCAATAGGCCCAATGTGTCCTATTCATAACACTTCCCCTTATCCAACCAACGTGGTATACTCGACTTTATAAATACTGAATGATTCATTAGTACTACTGAGTATCTTAAGGGGTGGATACTTCTGGATCCAAGTTAAGGGTAACTGCCTCGTGAAAAACCCTTAGCTATGGAAAACCCTGTGGGAAAAACCAATAGCGAAGGGAAAAGAGTACATCACTCCATAACTTCCCCTGATTTGGGGATGTGTCGAGTGGTGGATACTTCTGGATCCAGAGTCAATGTGGTTGCCTCATTAAAACCTTCACTATGGAAAACCTTGTGGGAAAAACCACTAGCCAATGAAAAAGAGTACAACTCTACAGTTGACTCCCCCTAATCTGATCAAGCTTCAGGCTTGCAGATCTCCTATATATCTATACATTTATCTCCTATGTGTCTATACATCCATCTCATCTGCAACATTCCGAAAGCAAAAGTAAAGTACAAGCATCACTCATCTATACAAGTTTCACTCATATAAGGCATTAGCTGAAACTAAAGGAGCGCTAGCAAACTTGGTAGACAGCTCCACGTTTCAATCGTCATTGTCTGCGAGGTACTTCAGGACCTGGCATTATATGTTCTTGAACTGCTCCTTGGGTGATGGGCTTCTCGGAATGTCGGAAAGATGTAGACTTGGAAGGATTCTGTGTAGATCTTCAGGAGGTGGACGTCCCTTTTATGCCATTCATCGCGATGATCTGTAACCTGCATATGCAAATACATTTAACATAGAGGATTTTTCCTCGACCCTTGGAGATAGCGCAGAAGCTACATATCTCTGGTCCAGTGGCGCGCTGGGGGCACTGTACTGTACCTGGTTAATAGCTATACTGCAAACGCTCAAAAGAGACGCATGCAGTTGGCCAGGTAAAAGAGTGTTTCAAAGACACTTAAGGTACTTCTGGACCATATATATTCTTCCCCTCTTCCAGCTAACGGAAAGGGGTCTTTTAATGTATATCCATACAACCGAATAGGTGTATTTGGTGGAGAATGAAATTAATGTTTCTTCATCAATCATCATTGTATGAAGTTTACATCTTCGGGATGATTAATTAACGTCATCTTCAGGATGATAGTTCATTTCCAGGATAATAGTTCATCTTCAGGATGATGGTTCATCTTCAGGATGATTAATGTTCTGTAAGCCTAGAATTTATGCCTAGCTAGGGCTTTCATATCATATCATATTTGATAGATAGGCTTTAACAGATATTTCGGTAATTTCTCTTCAGGAGATCCGATAATATTTTGAGTTATTAAAATAATCTCAATTCTTTTAATTTGCTCTCTTAAGAACAATACTGTTTTTAAGAGGTGCAAACAACAACCTTTTAGTATGAGTCCTTTAAGGATCTTTGTCTAGGTTGTCTTTCCTTTAATCATATTATTAATATGTGTCCCAAAAGAAAGGAAAGTAAAGAAAAAATTTGTACATGCAGTTGAAGAAATTTTATATCGGTGATGTTGTCACATCCAAAAGCAACATCAACCAAAAATTCCCTTTTTTTGCCATTCGTTGGGTTACGCCTTGACATAAACCAGTCGATGCATCAGATTCATCTTGTAAGTGAGTTCAGCTCATCTTACTTGATTACTTCCTGGTTTGAGCGATTTATACCTTTAAAACTATAGCAAATTTAAAATGCTTATAGCTAACGATTTTATTTTAATTCTCCTTCAATACTCAGTTATCCCACAGGATTTGATATCATTTTTGATACCAGGACTTCAGGTCCAACACCTCATATTTCATAAGTGAGTCCAGCTCACGTTATTATTGCCTCATTCCACATTATTATAATTTGGCCAAATCTCTATCTTTGCTTCAGACAAAGCAGAGTTGTGGAATCGATATTAACTGGCAAATTGAAATATGAGAGAATTTGTCGACAAAATGTGTTCTTTCTTGTCCAAAACTCATCTCGTACGTACTATAATCATTTGATTTCTCCCAGAAGTGTCTCCTTCACGACGCGTTGAAGAAGTGAAGGTTCTAGGACGGGTGAAGAATATGGACAGATCCAGAATGAGTCCTTAGCAACCAAGTTGCAATAAGGTTCTGGATTTGAGCTCACTTTCCTGTGGTGGTATTGTTTTTTCGGTCTCCAGGAGTAGATCTCTCTTTTTGGAGCCTAGTGGTATGTCCTCTCATCCATTGAGGATATCCACTTCTGCTACTGGTGGATTGCATCCAATATATTTGGTATGTCAATCCTAGCTGGATTTTTAGTAGCTGGGATGTGAAAGTTTTGACAATATCTATATTGTCAGTAACTATGTCTGATAACAGTTTTAACAGTTTCATAAGTGTGGATCTTCAGGATCTCATCACAATTTATGATAACCAGATCATAGGTATTAATGATTTAAATGGTCATTTGAGCTTCAGGCTCATGGATGATTGTAGTATTTCTGTTGAAACTGATTCTGGGACATTAAAGTTGTGAGGGATCTTCAGGATCTCATCAAATCTTTAAAATAGGATCATCGATGCACGTCTTAGGAGAAGTGAATTTAAATGCTTCCCCTGTTCAGAGTGCTCAGACTCTATTTATCTGGGATATTTACTTCCGATAAATAGTTCTGCATTTTGATGGTCTATAGTGGTGATATGGGGGTGTCTACTCATCATGGCACAATCTATAAGATGTGCTCTAAACGCTTCCCCCGTCAGGGGTTTTCGGAAACTGTTTATATGAGGTGATCAGACTCATATAAATAGGTTCTAAGGATGCGTTTTGATGGGTTGCAATGTAATTGCATGTTCCCATGTGGTCACCTACAACTGGATTTTTAATGGATAAAAAATCCATTTAAATCATTTTAATGATTTATCTTACCCATATTTGGGTGTCAACACAAGCTTCAGGGTGTTCGTTATTTTTCCAGTTGCAAAACATTTAAATTTCCCAGTGTTATCCAAAGTTACCACCATTTTATAAAAGAATGTGGTTGGATAATGACCATTTATTTAGAGGATATATTGATGAGTACACCAAAAGTACATCATCAGTCCGGTTAAAGGAGTGGACGAAGCCTATTTATATCCCTTAAATACTCTCAAGAGACCTAAAGGTCTTCATTATCTTTAATGATGATAGTATATCATCTTAAATTCATTTGAGGAAGTGGGGAGAGTCAATGTCCATGTGAATGGAGATGATCTCATTGTCATTTTCCCCTTTTGAATACGACAATGAAAGTTTCACCCTTTTTGAAGAATCTTCGGGTTCGGCTGGTTGATGATGTCTTGCATCATCAATCAAGGGTGATATCGATCCAAAAATTTGGTCGATTCTGGACACGTCTGGTGTTCCAAAATAATTCCTCTTTTTGAATTTATGTGGGACTTTTGAAAAGTCCATTAAAGTGCTCAAGTTAATTTTGTCCGGTAATAGTTGAACTGTGTTCAAACTGTGAAGGATTACATCTTCACTTTGACTATTGTGCGGATCATTTTGGGACAAAGCTTCAGGCTTCATTTATTTCTTGAGTCATTAGGGATTTCGTTTTGACGAATATCCTTTTTGAAACTGTATAAGTTTCAGAGAGTATATGGCGTCCTCATTTTATTTTTTGGGGTATTCAAGATAGCAAAACATACGCAGTAAAATAAAATGTATTAAAACTACAAGAGAATAATACTGATGATAAGTCAACAAGTGACATAGTGTGATGTGTGCTCTTGAAAACATACAACAATAATTATGCTCATTAAGACTTATGTTATGACAACAGATTATTTTTGATTTCAAAGTTTATTTGTCCTCGGGGAGTAACAAAATATACATAAGGTCAATTAGACTTTCGTCGTTTTGACTAGATATGTATGTATTTTTATATGGCATAAGTTAATGCACATCCATGTTTGCAAAAACATTATGGCTCTTATCAGAACTTCCGGGCTGATTTTGGCTTGTCATTGCTTACTCCATGTCGAGGTATATCGTATCTTCCCTTTCCCATTTAATCCAAGACTTCCCCTGTTTTGAGTTTTCCTTATTTTTATTTCAGGTCATGTTTGATCCTGAACTTCCACTGATTTCAATATTCCTTATTTATAAAGGACAATGAAAATTAGTCTTGCTAAGGAGACATAAGCAGGGGTTTGAGCAAATTATTTATACTTCCACTTTTCTAATTAATAAGAGACTTTTAAAAAGTCTATTTGAATGCTCGAGTATAGCTTCATGACATTTACTTGAGTCGTTCAAATTTTATGTGGATAGTTTACCATGCTCAGAGGGGAACAAATACGTGGGTGCGTAATATTTTTCTCACTTATTCATTAAGCCACGACTTCAGGCGTATGCTTATATTCAAGGCTAGAAAAAATCTTTCCTTGTAAAAATAAATGAGAGTACTCTTTTAAAGAGTTTAGCGGTATTATGGAAAACTTCTGGTGTCCATATTGGATTATATAGATCATGGATCTTATATATCTGTTTACCGCAAAGTGTGCATCTTTTATAAAGATAGCAATTATAATTTTCGCATAAACCATCGTATTTATTTTATTAAGGAGAGAGAGTGTTGTCTTTTGATTTGATTTTGAACTTCAGGTTCATTTTGTCAAAGTGGATATTAAACTTTTTGAAATCATTATTGTCTTATTGTCATAAACATCGTCATATCATGAGCCCATCATACATATAATGTAAATCTTGTAAATTAAAGATTATGTTCAATTAAACTGAATTGAAACAAGTATGATGTGTACACATGCTATTTATATGCTGCAAGCATTTAAATAATCTTATCGCGGATATATAGTCTAGCTATAGGCGTTAAACTATATCAAAGTGATTTTGGCATGCTTTTTGACAGTTTCATTGTAACATTAACATGGTATTAAAATAATTAATATCCACGCAATTAATGCATAAGCAATGAAAACGAAAACGACTTAGGACTATAGGGATCAGCCAGCCGACACCGAAATAAAAAGAAGTACAGTCCGAAGTTACATCAAAAAAAAATTGCATGAAAGAATAAAATACAACTCGGGAACTTCAGAGAGAAGCCCCTATATTCATTGTGCGTACGCCTTCAGCTTCTTTTTGGTGTCCTTCTGTCTTCTTTTTACATTTATATCATCACTTACAAATTTCTCTCAAAAAAGGAAAATTGCAGGAAATTAAAAGGTGTCGGAAACCTGGCTGATCCCTAAAAACATAGACTAATTTGCACATCCACGCAGATAATATATTGGAAACATACAACCACGCAGATAATCAATCACATGCATGTAAAGATTAATTTAAATAATCTAAATTGTGACGTGCAAAAATTTATTTTGAAAAACTTTTACCTTTGATCCATATTTTAATGTTTTGTTTACCGCTTTAAAACCCTTTAAATTTTCTTTTAATTATTTTGGGCTTTTTAGGGCCAAAAATAAAAAAAGAAAAATTATTTATGTAAATGTGCTAATTTTCTGGCCTTTTGGTCCATGAAAACAAGCCATTAGGGTTAATTTGGGCCTCCCCTGAAAAATTGGTCCGTTTAGGGTTAGGGTTTCGGAAAACCCTAGGGGGGCCCGCGGCGTGTAGCCTCGACGGCTGGCCGCGCAGAACGCGGCGGCGGGCCGCGGCCTGCAGGCCACGGCACGGGGCCGCAGCTGTTGGCCGCGGCCTGCAAGCCGCGGCTACAGTCCGCGGCTGCTTGCCGCGGCTTCAGGCCGCGGCGTTTATTTGCCACCGGCGGCGCTTGTGAGGCGCCGCCGTTTCGCCTTACGGCGTGCGGAGATTTTGGATCAAAGGGGGGTAAAACCCGGATTTTTCAAGGATTTAGATCGCTAAAAACGGATTTTTATTGTTTTTAGGCATGCGGATCTAAAAAAAATGTGATTTTTACCGTGTTTTTAAACTTTTTGATCCTAAAAACATGCAGATCTAACGTGAAAAGCAAGTTAGATCTAAAAAGTTTTGATTTTTATCTCTAGATTCGACAAAGGAATCTAGTCGACGGTTGGTGAAGGATGCCCTTTTCGCTCCCCATTGAGAAGATTACGATCTTCTTGAATCTGAGCGATTAATGGATCTCCTTCCACGCGAGCCGCCGTCTCCTCCTACGAGCGTGATCGTGCTGATAACGTGTTATGAACGAGAAACAGATTTGGAGAAGGGATTGAGGGTAGGAAACCCCTAGCCTCCTTTATATAGTATTCATAATGGGTACTCATGTGGGTGGATACCCAATAGGCCTAATGGGTCATATTCATAACAAAATTGAAAAACTTTTGGGTTTTTTGGTTTTATTTATTTGGAAAAGCACAGTCATCAAATTTGTCCTAATCATATTTTTACTGACACGTAGGACAAAGATTTTATCCTAGTCATACTTTTACCGCCACATAGGACAAGGTCCTAAACTGTATAAAAGATATTTTTTTTAACGGAGACGCGAACACGAGTCAACATGTTTAGGCTCAGTTTCTGTAATTAGACTTTCTTTGATTCTGAAGCTGGTCGTCGTGGACCATCTTGCGTGTTTTGACGAAGGTAACAGTTTCTGACCGACTTCGCCGGTCAAAAACCTGAGGGTGGGTGTAAATTTAGCGGGGAGGGAAGAAGGTGAAGGTATCCAAAGCACAGTGGTGTACGTTGACCAAGGATTCTCGCTGTAGATCAGGTGACCAATTTGTTTCATCCTTTTCCTTCCTAATTTTAAACGTCGATCATTCTGAATACTGTTTGGCACGTGTGAACTCTAAATCACACAGACAAGGCCAGAGAGAGTGCATCGGAAATTCCTTTGCTGCTTCTTGGATGAAGATGATATGCTAATTAATGCAAATATCATAAAACCCCTTAATCTATGCAATAAAAACTTACATAATGGCTGCAATTTGAAATAATTTATGCAATTAACGCATTAATTTTCGCACCAGTCCAATTCCAAGGACTAGATACAATATGTCCTCTTTTTTTCCGCCCCCGCTGACGTGGATCCTAATGGGATTCCGGGGGGGCAACCCATTTTAAAATGCACAACTTGTCTAATTTTTATTTTTTAAATCAAGTTGCAATAAACAAATTGGACTTATACATTATAATATATTAAATCTATTAAAGTTT
Source organism: Scilla litardierei (assembly GCA_030789695.1). Classification (NCBI taxonomy): domain Eukaryota; kingdom Viridiplantae; phylum Streptophyta; class Magnoliopsida; order Asparagales; family Asparagaceae; genus Scilla; species Scilla litardierei. The sequence continues at coordinate 37,040,869 of CM061138.1, forward strand.
GTGCCCCTAATAATCCAATTAAGGATAAAATTTTGTTACCGGTCTTTGTCGGCCCCTTTTTTCTATCAATTAGCACTGGCATGAACCAACCCAATCCCAACCGACACCTTGCTTTTCATGCACCCACTTATACACCCATTCATAGGCGGCATGGATGCCATGTGATCTAGAGTCACATTATTCTACTTATTTTTTTCCTTGGGGAAAAATTAAACTGGATAATAGTGAATTTAACGTTGTCCACGTCAGATGATACCCTTCCATTTTGATGTGTCCAATTTATTGGTGAAAGGCTGCGGGTTCATCGTTCACCTTTTTTTTTCTCAATAGTGTGGGCCCATCAGAAAGGTGAGAAAATCGTGTGCTACATGCTCTTGGTGCACGTGATATCACCTAATTAAACAATTACCCAACTAGTCGGTGCATCGCCTGCCCTCGGCACCTTCGCCGTTCTATAAATAGCCACCCCCTCGCCCTTCCTCAAATCTCTCATATTGTTATAATCCTTCGCTCTTTCGCTCTCTAGGAAAGATCTTGCATTTTCTCTCTCTAGAAAGGTCACAGTAGTCTTAATGGCGCCTTCAGTCTACGGCAACGGGAACTTCGCCGGCGGCGATTCCGGCCTCATCATCAGCTTCGGGGAGATGCTGATCGACTTCGTTCCCACCGTCTCCGGCGTGTCCCTCGCCGAGGCCCCCGGGTTCCTGAAGGCCCCCGGCGGTGCACCCGCAAACGTGGCGATCGCCGTCAGCCGCCTCGGAGGCCGGTCGGCGTTCGTCGGGAAGCTAGGAGACGACGAGTTCGGGCGGATGCTGGCGGCCATCCTGAAGGAGAACGGGGTGATTGATGGCGGGATCTGCTTCGACGCCGGGGCCCGCACCGCGCTGGCGTTCGTCACGCTGAGGGCCGACGGCGAGAGGGAGTTCATGTTTTACAGGAATCCCAGTGCCGACATGTTGCTCACCGAGGCCGAGTTGAATCTGGATCTCATTCGTAGGGTGCGTGTTTTTGCAAATTTTTTTTTGATTTTGTTTAGCTCCCTTTTGTTTAAACGAAATGATTCTGCATATTGGCAATAGTCGTCAACTTTGATCTGTTAATTCTTGTCTTATTTAACAAAAAATTGACTTTTGTGGATAATTCAACAGTACTAAATTTCATTTTTTTCCTTGTTGCATGGGTTTAGATCTCCACTCAGATCTGTAGATCTTTGCTTTGATCTGTTGGTCTGTAAATTTTTTTTGTTTCCATTCAAAAGATGACACATTTTTTTTTGATAGATCTAAATATATACTTATGGATCTGACAAGAGTAACCATGCTTCTAATGTACCGATTCATTAATTTATATTTTTTAATGAATAAATAATTACATTTTGGTATTAAAATGTTGGTTTGACGAGCATTTGGATAAGGTTATCGTTAATTACTGTTTAAAATGAGTTCATTGCTCTAGTCACTTCTGTAGTTATTGCGATTTGTTAGCTAATCAGTGGTGTGTATTTTGCCACGTAATTGAGAAGAAATACCTTGAAGTTTCACAAACCTCTTTCATTTCTTATTCTTTTGTTTTAATATTGGTCAGATCTAAATTTCCCGAAGAGTTAATTTTATGCAAAAATTGTATTAAAACATTTCATCAGCGCGTGTGGGCCCATGTATATTGGTAGGTTGGATATATCCGCGGTCTCACGTGCAACACATGTGTTTGAATGAATGAAGCATGGATTTTCTAGATGGTATAAAAAGTCCAGTGGAAATTTTGAAGAGTAAAATTTCCACCTTTATTCATTCGTTCAAAACTGGAGGTTGAAATCAAAAGAGCAGCATGGGTCGCATCGGTTGCATCACCTTTTGTTCTATCTCCTCGGCTGTTGGGTTTTGGCTTTTTGCACAGTGCAAAGATCACGTGACACTGTGACCGCTCCTCGAAATTTTCTCCCATAAATACAAACATTTATTTATTTTTTATCATATAAAAAAATTATCTTACAATATGTTTACAAGTTGGGATATTAATTAAAGAATAATGAGTATCATACGACATATGAGAGGGTGTCTCATATACCCTCTTATATAAAGGGAGTCAAGTACAACAAGTACAAGTCCATGTGAGGCTGTGTCTTGTACTTGTTGTACTTGACCGTCTTTTTGTGAGAGAACATATAAGACACCCTCTCATATGGCGTATGATATCCATTAATCCTATTAAATAATACTCACTTGTTGAGAAAGAGAGGGGATGTCCGCTTTCTTGCTGGTGTCATTTGTCTTTACTCTAATGAGTTGTTTTTGGTGGGGTTCAAATTTGGTGGGAGGGCCTTCATTCTGATTTTTGTATAGGCTTGGGATCTTACTTAAGGTGGTAGCTTTGCACCTAACTTTTGACTTGATTATCAATTTTTTCCCATTAATTAATGGCTTGCCTTTCCCGCTTTGGCCACCACCTTCCCTTCAAGTTGCTCTCTCATTATTAATGCATGCGCGTGAATTTCATGACTTTTAGGAAAGTGACCAATTAGCTTTGTTGACATTTTATACTGCATCAAGTTGTAGTTTATTTTTATATATATTTAGACCCACTTTTATGAGTAATATTGTTTATGTGATTAGTTTAATGCACTTGTTATTTTACTATTTCCATGAAAGTGATCGAAGATTGGGTTTGCTTATTGGCTCATTTTGTATCTAATCTTATTCTGTGTTTGATATAATGCCCCGTGGGCTCTCGCATGCTGGTTGCCGTCATGCTTGAATCACAACTGGGCTCTCTAAACATGTTGCGCATTTACCGGGTTTGGATCCAAGAGTTGAGCCCGAAGCGGATTCGGGTCCCTCCTCCTTCCAAACCCAAAAACCTAAATACTGAGAGATTCTTAGTTCTTACGTCTCTGTTTTTTGCCCTGGTTTCTCAGTCTACCGTCTTCCACTATGGCTCCATCAGCCTGATAGCGGAGCCCTGCAGGACGGCGCATTTGAGGGCAATGGAGGTTGCCAAGGAGGCAGGGGCAATCCTCTCCTATGACCCGAACCTCCGTCTTCCCCTCTGGCCATCAGCGGAGAACGCAAGAGAGCAGATCATGAGCATATGGGACCAAGCAGACATCGTCAAGGTCAGCGACGTCGAGCTCGAGTTCCTCACCGGCAAGGACTCGGTCGAGGACGAGGTGGCCATGACGCTCTGGCGCCCGACTTTCAAGCTCATGCTTGTGACCCTCGGCGAGAAGGGATGCAAGTACTACACCAAGGTAACCAACGTTTCCGAGCTGCTTGCAAAAACCTTGTACTGAATGAAATGGATCAAAAGTTCTCACATTGCTCGCCGTGTAGGATTTCCATGGCTCCGTCCATGCTTTCACCGTCAAGCAAGTGGACACGACGGGGGCAGGCGATGCGTTTGTCGGCGCGTTGCTCAGCAAGCTCGTGGAAGACCAATCCATTCTCCAGGTGAGCGACGAACGAAAAGCAAACTGCGTGTGGTGTAGTGTTTCTTGAGCTGATGAAAGGTTTGAGTAAAATGGGGAGTTCTTGATTGAATTTTGCAGGACGAGAAGAGACTGAGGGAGATGCTCAGATTTGCGAATGCGTGCGGGGCGATCACGACCACCAAGAAAGGAGCCATCCCTGCTTTGCCGAGCTTATCGGAGGCTTTGGACTTCATTGACAGGGCTTAGAGCTTCTCACGAGTTGGAAATAAAAATGTTGCCGTGTAGTCGCTTCTTATTATTATCTATTTTGCGATTTTCATCCTTTGGTTTGTGTAGTATCAGTTTGCCCCAGTGATGAAATTTTTTCCCTCCGTTTCTTTCCTATGATGGCAATTTCCCATTGTTTCTGCAGATTGCTCCTAACCTAAAAAAACCTTTTGACCGGGCGATATTTTCGTCGTTTGTATCCGTTTGATATCGTTGGAAAGCTTATGAAGAGCACAAATCATTGATACCGATTTGGTGCCTTTCGAATAAGTCAGGATCTACTTGGTGAAAGCACCAAAGAAATGCCACCGAATTTATATCAATGGCTTCTACTCTTTATTAACTTTCCAGCGACACCAACAGCGCGTAAAACGGTCACCAACCGACAGACACCGACGGAAACATAGCCGGCCAAAAGTTTTTTGGTTGTATTTGACACAAACCGATATACATGACGGGTGTATAGAATCATGGTGCAAGGTATCAGGATCTCACCAGGATTCGACACAATAAGAAGCTTCCAGAAGCCACATGTGGATGCGCCTAATAAATGAACACAGTAGTCAGTTACCCGACACATTAAATCAAAGGATCAATCCTCAAATTAAATATACTAAATGCCAACTCCTATACCGTCAAAATCTCTCAACTAATTCCCCAGGGCTTGCTAACAAGATGTTACCTTTGCCTTCACAAGAAACTATCATTCAAATAGTTAAATTCTTATGAACGAAAACCATAAAAAATGTACTCCCAAGTATACAAAATGGCACTGGTTCCCCTTTCCAAAACAAACAACAGTTGGGTACTCTGCAACTTCAGCTAAAATCTACAATGTTAAAATAATTCAATTGTTTGAGAAATTGTACCAAAAACTCACCATTCTCTGCTGATAGATATGGTTTCCTGTTGGACTCACATCAATCAAAAACCAAGCTCAGAACCATGACGCACTATTAGCATTCGACTGCAGACAGCAGCAAGATGAGCAACATCATTTCAGGAATTACAATTGCAAGCGTAGAGCTCATTTTTAGCCTGTGACATATAGTTGAGACATGCCTCGAAGCATTTACACTTTAAACAAGGCCGTAACTTACATAAATGTAGACATTTCCATCACTACCTACATCTCGGGTAATTACGCCTACAACAGCCAGCTGAAAGACAATTCTCATGTATTTACATTTTCTTCGCATCCCAATTTCCATGAAAGGAAAATCCATGGATTTGGTCAACTGAACTTATGTGGGTTGTGAGCCGCCCTCTCTTCTCAAGGGACCCAATATGCTTATGAGACCTGCATGCATATCACAAAGAACAGAACTTGATCACGATTACAATATCGATACGCGTAGATGCTTATGTGGGTTAGGCATGCAATAAAGACATACCTGGCGCCTCCGACGGTTTTGTATAACGTAGCAAGAACGTACTATCAAATAGCATGGTAGAAGAAAGCCAGCGAATTGAAGGGATAACTGAAAAGGACCCAAAAAAATGTTCATTACCAAGTGATTATGCAATGATAAATGAGAAACCATGTTTGCGATGGATATTTGTCAAAACCCAGCCCATGTAATGCACCATTCGTATTTAAAATGTAAGTTGACGATGAAAAATCTTTCCCCTTAGAGTGACAACGAAAATGCAAGCAGCAAGCAAAGTTTTATAATGACTATTATTCAGTGTAAAAATTGGACACTGTTGGGTATTGGATTTCACAATCCATGTTTGATGATGAGCAAACACATTATGCTTTGGTCTAATGAATTTTTTTTAGTGTGAAAAGAACAAACAGACTAATTGTAGATTGCTCAAACATGGAGGACAACAAAGCAAGATCACAATTCAAGCTACGCATAGTGAAGTGATATAGCCAAGGCACTAATGAAGGGAACGCTAAAAGGCTATATCAACAAAAAATTGAAGACAATTCATATAAGTGATGTAATATTTATATTCTTGTCTTAGAATATTATGTACAACCTTGGAGACGTCACATGCACACATGAAACCTTGGGTATATAACTAGAATTAATATGGATTTAATTCATGCATAAAACACTATGTTTCATAGCCAAACAATTCATTTCTGTTACAGTCGACCATTATAATACCCCAATCAACTAATAAGAATACTAAAATTAACTAGGTTTGGCTAGACTGATTAGTCGACCAGAATACAATGGACTAACAGTTGTACACTGGTCGACGTAAAATAGAGAGTTAGTTGTTCTCTGATTATTTTCTAATTGACTGACTAGTCAACTAAGACATATGACTAGTCGACTAGCTGAGCTATTAGTCAACTAATCATTGTACTCTAGTCGACTAATAAACCAGCCATTGCAAAAAAACGTGATTTTCATAACTAGTCGTTTTATAGCCGTTGTGATGGGCTTTTTAAGGATTTTCTCATGTAGAACTTCACCTCTATATATTGGGATCATTTCAGGTTAATTAGACATGATTCATGAAGAAAAAGAAAAAACACACAAGAATATCCCTGATTTTCCCTAGAGCTCATACTTTACATTCTCCATTCTCTTCGAGCCAATTGATTTCTATTCTTTAGTGCCATTGTCGTATCATCTAGAATAGAAATCCTATTCCCTAGCCACATATGCAACACACAAGCTTCATCTTCAAGGCTTAAAGATTCTTGTACTTTGTACTTGTGCTCCCAAAGGTTGTCTCGTATGAGGTGCTGACCTCAAGTGTAAAGATGTGTTGGCCTCAAGTGTAAAGATGGGGGTGTGCTTGACTCAAGTGTTGAGGTGGTTCACCCCATGGTTGGAGAGGGTTCGCAAATGACGAGGCGTGTTGATCAAGTACCGGGTTGTACTTATCTTTCACTTTGGAAATGAGTAATGGAAATCTCATATAGATAAGAACTGTGGACTGAATTTAGGCCAGACACTTGACCGAATCAGTATAAATCGTGTGTTTGTGATTGCTTCTCTGTGGTTTGCATTTCTGTCTCTTGCTATGTTTTTAATTATATATTGAATGCTCTTTATATTTCAGCAATGCATTTGTATTTCCGCAACTGTTTAGTGTTAAACATATACAGACACATGTCAGAAACCAAATAGTATTGTTCATCTGAAGTACAATTGGTTGGGAAAAAGATCATCATTATTTTAATTTGTGAAGCAACACACGAAACAAAGAAACACTTTATGTTACTACCTTAAGTTGTAATCAACTCATTATTCAACATGGGGAGTTTGCAGCTCATGCTTAATTATGCTTTTGAGCAGCAAGGTGCCTACATCAACACGCGCACGTGCATGCATGAGGACAATCATGAATGTGCCCACACAATAAAGATCTAGAAATGTAAAAGCAACTTACATTGAAGAAGTCTGCTGCATCTTGAACCATCCCAGCATCTCTTATAACCATGAGTACATGGCGAATAAGCAGAAGCAGCATCAACTGCACAAAAACCATGGGTTACATTTCAGACCATCGTATCATTGTGAAAATAAAGATCAGCCAAAAAAAGCATCTGCACATACAATAAGAGCAACAGAGCGGCAACAAGCGATTCCACTGTTGTGAGCAGCTGCATAATTTTCATATTCAGCATTTAGTAATTCTTGCTCTGCAGCAGCAATTGCTAGAAAATGGGAGTCATTTAGATCAATTCGTGCACCCCAGCCTTGTCTACAAAACATGAAAAGAGTGCATTCAGTTTGACATGAAAATCGGTCCCTTGACAACTTCATCTACAACAAAAACTTCAATCAGAAGAAGAGTTGGATGTTCTCTTCTTCTACGTGACCAAATTCCGAATAAGTTGCGTGGAAATAAATTTATTTAAACGCATCACTTATATCACATGATACCATCAGGCACATTTATTATTTGTCTGAAACATAAATTTGTACAAGTTTTATAATATAGCTCAAAGCAAATTCCCCGAAATCTAAAATTTGACCACGCAACACCATGTATGACAGATCCATCATGGTAATACATACATAATCATGAAATTTTGATAATTGAAACATGCATGTTGTTTAAAAAGTAAAGAAACTACCCACATCCGGGATTCATTTTAACTTCAAATCAGAATTCCGCTCTTAAATTCTAGCTTATTTTGACCATTTGTTTCCCTGCATCTCTGGTCAACATAATAGTGGATGATAAATTATGGCAATACATCAATTCTATATTGGTTCTCACAATGGTTGAGTGCCCCAGTTTTTCATACAACTATTCGCACTTCTTATTCTAAAATAAAAGCAGGCACGCTAAAAATAAACGCGAACTAGTTAGTCCTCTCGCTCCTTTTCCATATATGGTTTTGAGAAGAGGGGCCAAAGTAAAACATGATCCAAATGAGAAATTCAACCCCCCCCCCCCCCCCCCCCCCCAAACAAAAAAAATAAAAATAAAAAAATAAAATAAAAAAAACATAGTACTCAGAATCTTGGCTTACACTGTAGGCCTTCCAGGGTCAAAAATACAAAATAAGAATAATCAAAGAAAAGGATTAATATGACTAGGGGAATAATAATGGTTACATTTTGGACTTTGTTCAATGCAAGATCATGTTACAAACAACTCCACAACCCATTTAATATTGTTACTGTAGAAGATCTCTGATGCAATAAATAATCAAAATATCTGGGTACTAAAGGAGTTAAAAGTAAAAAAAGTATGGTAAGGCAATGCAGAAGCACACTAGCATTTACATAAAACACAGGATAGCATAAATCCCTTTCAATTAATTTGGTAGTAATATGCATTACATCCAAGAGATTACAGGCAACAATAGAAGTTTGGATGTACCTGATATCAATGGCTATCACATCAGAACTTGCCCTAATTGGGGGAGCAGAGTAGTTTGGTGCATATACCTTTACAAGTAAACAAGAAGTTAGATGCACTTTGTTATAGTACAAGAGATATGATAAGAATTTCTTAGAAAATCAATTAGAATAGTTCTTCTAGTAGGGAATCAGCTTCATGTATTATTCATAGCTCTTATTAGTAAAGCTAGTTTGAAAGTTTGCAACTCCTACACACCAATATTTTATTTGGTAATGAGTATCTTTTCTATGACATAATGGGTATTTGATGCTGTCTATAATGCTAGAGTGATATATTAGTTCCTTCAATATTCGCATTACAAAATGTCATCATAAACAAGGAAATCAATACAAAATGCACATACTTGAGAAACATTCCATGAACAAAAAAAATTCTATCCATTCATAGCGGATGAAAATATAATGTCGGGAAGTAAAATTATCTCTCAAGAGGGAATATAGACGATGAAATTACCCAATGCAACAGATTCGAAAGCTGATAAAATAAAGCATCCCAAGAGTCTAATATTTGGACCAACCTGGTTGCAGATTTCACATGTGATGTCCCCCTTCTTATTACACCATCGTTGTATGCATTTCCTGTGGGCAAACTGCAACGGCATAAAAGCGAACACTTTGATCAATTAGTCTTTTACAACCGCAATTGAACCGTGACAATGCTCTTAATACCATTACAAAAATAAAATTTTAACTTATGTCACAACCAACAACTGTAATGCATAATCTACAAATTATTTAACTTATAAACAAAATTTTAATCACTGCCAAATTCAGGGAGTTGCAAAGAGTAAGCATGCGTTATGTGAAACCTTAATTCACATCCTATAAAAAATTGTAAAGTTTCCAAACTGAGCATATGCATTCATCCTGCGGGCTAAAAAGAAGGAAGAAAGTCCAAACAAACTACAATAATATTGCAACATAAGCACAATTATAAGTAACTGGTAAAATAATATTTGTAGAATTTAAAGTCAATATAATCCAAATAATACAACCCAAAAGTATTTAAAAACACACCAAACCCAAATAACAAATAGAGCAGGTGGGTGAGCTAACAACCACATTAGTCATCTAACCTTGTTCAATTATTCCCACTGTAAATGAATATTACAAAAACAAAAATAAACCAGTAATTTCTCTCTTTTTATTTGTGAGAGGAACAAAATGGAAAAAAAAAAGCCCACCGTATGTTTCACTCTCCTCAACAAAAACCCAAAAGCAGAAACGTCACACTTGAAAAAAAATCGCCCCTTTAACCAAAAAAAGGCAATTTTTGAAGGAAAAAAATCAGACCTTGAGGGTTCCATTGCAAGCGCAAGGTGCTTCCATCTCACTCTCGTCTCCCTCTTCTTGACAAATCCTGCACTCAATCAAGCCCCCTCCTTTCTTCTTCTTCTTCTTCTTCTTCAAATTCTCTCCATCATTGAACTTAGAATCAGTATTGGCCTCGGAGCACCCTTCTTGCTCTTCCTCCCCTCTCCTCACAAACCCATCACCGGCTCCATTACCGGACTCAAAACAAGCAGCAGACGCAATGATCCTATCAACACAAACAATGAAATCTCCCACCATCTCTGCGCTCCGCTCTGGTTTCTGTCTATTTTAGTTTGTTTTCTCTCTTGGACTGAAAACTGGGCCTTTTAATAAGCGGAGAAAAAGAGAGAGGATACCAGCGAAAAGACTGAACTGCCCCGGGGTTGTTTTTAGCTAAGCATAAGTTTTTGGCTGATGTGACGGGAATGCCCCCAATCATAGTTTGAAGTTTGAACGTTTAAACGCTTTTTTGTAGCGTGCTTCTCAGCCCCAGAGATATAAACAGATTTGGGATTATCTGAATTGAAACCCTTATCCTTATCAAATTACTCATCTGACTAGATTCAGATTCAGATAATAATATTTAGATTTTTGGATATAGATACAGATGTTGATATCCAAAATGCACATTCATGAATCAATTCGTCCCTAATTATCATCATCCATCATCGTCTATTAGTCTATTACACAATCGATGGATGTTTCTAAATATGGTTGTTGACTAGGACAAAAAGGTTGGTAAAAATACGGTTAAGATTAAATCTTGAGGAACCAAAACATCTCCAACAAACTCCCTAAATTTTACCTACATTTTAGCCAAAGAGCTGTTTTATGGAGGCATATTTTAGCTACTCACTCCAACCACACCCTACACTTTAGGCCTTAGGTAACATTTATTATTTTAATATTTTCTTTAAAAAATTAAATTTTTAATATAGGAACACTCTAACACATAAAATATTAATAAAAAAATCTCTATTGCATTATAATATTTTAAAAAATCTGTTCAAAACATGGGGAGCTCGTCACACTGGCGAGCTCCCTCTCGTTTCTATACTTTGATGAGGGACACAAGCGAGTGGTTGGAGCCGAATTTTTTGACTTCGGCTCGCTATTATGACAAAGGAGCATCAATTTTTTGCTCAGTTCGAGTTGCTCTCAGTGACGAGTCTTTGTGAAAATTTTGAAGGGGAAATCCTAAAAATTTGAGGGTAACTAAATCTGAAGTGAAATGGACTTGAATTTTAAATTTTGTGGTAACCAAATCTAGATGCAACCAAAATTTCGCGTAAATAAACTTTTTTGAGAACTAAATTCTCAGAGTGAAACTAAATTTTAATTTAAAATTTTGAGAAAATCTAAACTTTAAGGGAACTAAAATTTTAAATTTTGAGGGGAGATAAATTTTAGTTTGAATCTGCTTAAATTTTTAGTTGTGAGGAATATTTTAAACGTGTCTGCAAATTTAATTTTTTGGTTGTGCGGAAATAACAGAAGAGGTGTAGTTGGACTCAGCTTTTGGGGGAGTTGGTAGTGTTACCTCATTACAAGTTCAAATTCTATAAAGACTTCATAAAAGATGCTCTAAGATTTCAAAATTAGGGTTTGGATGAAGACTGAATTTCGATTTATTTTTGATGGGGGTTTGTTTTTGTTGGTTCCCCAGCTCGGGATGATGGCCAAACAGTTATAATGCTCAAACTGCTATGGAATGCAGCCTAGGCTTAAAGCAGAATTAAACCAAACACATCTCAAGAGAGAATTATCACCAATCAACTAATTCCCTCAACGATCTTGTGATAGAACTATGCAAGCACATGCCAACATACGAAAATAAAAGAGCTCAAGAAGCATGACAATATACACAAGAGTTTACACTCGTTTAATCCGTTAGACGCCTACGTCCAGTAATTTCGATGCAAATGGTTCCACTTAAACAATGATGCAATTACACCGACCCCACATTCTTCCTCTTCCTGAAATACAAGATAGATTGCTTCAAGATCTAACCCTAGATTTCTCTCAAGCCCTCATAATCTCCTCTTCCTTCAACACCAACAATGGCGCCTTAGTATCGTACTCACAGTACGATGTTGGTGTGTAGATCTCATCTTACGATGGATTAGAATTCTTCCTATTATATTGTGAGTATCTCTCCTTCGTCTTCCATCCTTTCTGGAATAACACATGCATTGTAACGTAAAAAAACAGCACAGAAAGGATGTGATGCACACGCGTGATCGAAAAGTAGCGAAAAGTGTGTGTAGGCATCGTCAGTTGGTAAAAGTGAAAAATTCAAGGACTAAATTGCAAAAAAAAAATTTGAGGCAAAGTGCAACAACACCAATGACAAGCTTGCAAACAAGACGGTTTGGATGGGCATTAAACTCAACTCCCCAAAGACACAACCCAAAGCAAGCACGCTCCCTCCCACGCCACGAGGGACCCACTATACCAAGGTGGCACAAGCTTGACCAATTGTTTGTCTTAGTGGGCTTGCCCTAGCAGGACACACATCAAGCCCACATTTGTAATATTAACCAATGACTTCAACAAAAAAAAAATTAACCATATTTAAATGCAAATATACACCGTGCAAGCGACAGTGTTCCATCTTTTTTTTTTTTTTGGGGGGGTGGTGGTATTGGTAGTTGAGAAGAAGAGGTAGAGTCGTCGGAAGAGTGAAGAGAGGGTAAAAGCGGCAAAAATTTCAAAAGCAACCCTGTAAATTTTGAATGGTATGTATGTTCAGTCGGTGTGTCTAGCAACTCCATACAGAAATCAGCTTTAATTTATGTCCACATCTTGCCAGAGCCCACTCATCTTTCACAAATGGTGGCAAATTGGTCTACATGCACATAGATTAACGAAACAATTTCATATTATTACTTGAAAAACAAACAACATAGCAAGCTGGCCATCACCATCATCATCTCCTCCATTAAAGAAAGAGAAGTCAGCTTAGGTGGTTGTGTTTTAGGAGCAGATTAGTTGTGGAGAGTTAGCTGGAAACAAATTAAGAGCAAAGAAACAGAAGATTATTGAGGATTAATCAGTACTTAAAGGGAGCACAGAGAGAGATGAAGTAAGCCTAATTATTAATCTTGGTTTTCTCAATATTTGCTAATCATTAATTAGTCTTTTGGGGGAGGGTTGTTAGTGTGATGAACATAGAAAAAACTATGGAAGAATGGGAGACTTGAGAAGAGGGGGAGAGTGCATGATTATTTTAATTTGATCAACTTTTAATTTGTTTTTGTTTAAGAGCATGATTTCTTATGTTGCTTCTGCAATGAGAGAGGAGACAAGGTGGATAGGATAGAGACTTGACGGTAGCAATATATTAATGTGGATAGACTCCACATGCATATTATAGGGAACCCTAGGGATTAAGTTAGAATACCTAAGTTTATTTGTTAATTGGAAATTTATATGCACACAGACCTACTTGCTTAATATTTTTAAAAAGTCACTTTTTTTTACTTTACGCGCACCTTAATTCCCAAATTGCCCCTCTATTTTCTTTCTCTTTCTCCTTGAAAAATCCCAACCGCCGCCGCCTCTGCAGTTGCATCCGTAGTCGCCTCTATCACATCTTGCCGCTCTCCTAATATTCGTCTAAGTTTGTGTATGGTTTTTGTCGAGTATTGGATCCCGCAATTTGGTTTTGATGATGAGCAAACATAATTAAACGTGACCAACTCCTACTCTTCATAGCACAACCGTTCGATCGACATGATCAACGCCTTGGATCTCACCAAGCATCGCTTACTTGCCTGCGTGCGCACCTCGTGCGATGCGATGCGAGACTGCGTGCGCGCGCTGCACACGAGCGGGGCTGTGGGCCACATTATGCTTGTGGGATGTGCTTCATTGTTCGACAATGTGGGCCAGTGTGGGCCGATTAAAAATCTGAGAAAAGTCAGCTTCTAGACTTCACAAGATCCGGTGTTTGGGCCCCAAAAAATCTTCAAAATTTTCTGATAAATCCTAGATTAATGTGAACCATATACACGAGGGGTATGTAATAAATGTATCTAAAAATAGAAAATAAAATCACTTCACCTTGTCTCATCACAATCTCTCTTTGTTTTTTTTTCCATTTTTAGAAACTTATTTCCTCGTCAAGGATTATTGCCTTCTCTGGAAATACTTATGAAAAAATCCTCTGATGTCACGATGCCAGCAGAAGCCACGTGGCCCACACGTAGCTTGGGGAAAAGGCTCGGAAAGCTCGAAGCTTGAACCCAAGATCATGTTTGATAAAATAAATAAATAAATACAAACGCATATGTTGGATATGCTATTGATTATTACACAGGTCATTCAGTAAGCTCGAGAATATCCAGGATTGGCTCTTGATCAGTTATGTTGTAACAAGATGCGAAATTTGATCGAAGGGGACCGCATATGCCATCTTTGAAAACGAAATTTAGTCGCGATGGTAGTATCTCTGGAAGATGAACTCTGAGAACAAGAACAGCAAAACTAGTAAGAGATATGGACATGCACCTCATCATGTTTGTGGCGGCTCAGAGGAATCTGAATCTGAATCGGAGTCGCCGCCGGCTGTTTCAGGATCGGGTTTGATGATCTCCACTGTAGCATTGAAACCAAACTCTTTTCCTGGAGTGAACGACGATTCAAGCTCCTCAGCAGTCTGCCTCGTCTGGAACTGGCTTTTTACCGTCAGTTTTTCCTGATCGAATAGTCAAACTTGTGATCAGATTCATTGCTCAGTGCTAGATAAAAAGGGAAGCAGTAGGATTTAAGGAAGAACCTTCTTCACAAAGTCCCCGACGGCTATGCTGACGACTTCTTGGATCAGGAACTTGGTGACGCGGCCTTTCCCCAACATCTGCAGCAGAAAGCCCTTTGGGACCTGCAGCAAGTATTGTGTCTTTCGATCAGACGAGTCCAAAATGTTTCATGACTAAATCATAGGATTATGCACAGCTTGCTTGGCTGAAAAATTAGGCATGTACTTCCAACAACTTGCATAGACGGATCATACATGCCATTAAAAGATGATATGATATCAGACAACAATAGAATTTGTCGGCTTTTTTTCCCTTGAGGAAGATGGAAAGAAAGGCAATGTTAGAAATTACTTACATTGGATGTCTTCCCTTGAAATATCATGGTAACATACAGAAGAAGAAAAGATTCTTGAGTCAGACTATGAAGCGATATGTAGAGGATAAAAGCAGAAACAGTGACATATCAAGTGTGAATTATACTAGCTATACTGGAAGTCTACCTCCTTTCATCCTACGAAATCCTGGCATCGGTGGTGCAGTTCGAGCCATGTTAGTTAATACGTCGTCAAATGCCTTCTGGGTTTCTTCTGCAGTCAAGTCCACTCTCACCTGACAATCGAATTACGAACAATGCTAAAAGTCAGCAAAAATCGCACTTTGGTGAAAATTAATGAAGTTTATACGAGCTATTAAATTTCACTATTTTTGGTGACAGAGAACACCAAAAAGTTTCAGATTTTTAGGCAGAGAATCTTATTAAATTGCACTAAGCTGGAAATTAAAGAATTATGGTTTTCATAAACAGTGTAACTAAAAGCTAAATTTACATGTAAGATTAGATTTTGATCGGCAATTACGGTAATGGATAGCATCATGACCTTATGGTTTTCATAAAAAGAATTTGCCCTCGCATTATTGGTTTGAAACCCCCTCTGTTACACTGCCAATGGGGAAATTCGAGTCACTGTGTGGTGAATAAATGCCCTTGCATTATTGGTTTAAAACCCACTCTATTACAATGCTAACAGGGAAATTCGAACCCATCACCTCACACAAAGGAATGGCATGTTATGTAAATTTGACAGCTAATACATAATGAAAGCAGACGGAAGAAACCACCGCAACGGATACAAAGGCAGCAAGCATCTCAAAGAAAAAGACCAACTATAGTGCTTCTTTTACTAGTATTTGCATGTGATGCATAGATTAATCACAGAATCTGCAACAAACAGTTTTTAGTAGCGTAATAATGAAGCATAAAAAACTAGCAAATCAATATTCAGCATCTAAGACTACTGAATCATCAAGAGATTCTCCCGATCTTAAGATAAAAATGGACAAAATTTCAAACAGGCTAAGAACAAACGCAACCAAAGCGTTGTTTTAGCAAGTCAAACTCATGTTTCTTATGACATACATAGATTCTCAACTAATAATAAACAAGTTGCACCTGCTCCAAAACATAATCCGCTTGATTTTCATGCATAACTTCTCAATAAAACCACCTACTACTACTTAAAAATTTCATGATCATGCGCATCTGTTAAAAATGCCAGTCCCATATAACAAGGATAATGTTTCTGAAAGTGCTAGAACCAATTGCTATGTGCTAATGATCATCTCCATATCTTCATAAGGTCATACGAAATTATGATTTTGACCCACAACAAAAAGTTGTAATTGCTACAATTCACAATTGGTTTATTATCAGTTTAAAGTGCTTGTTATCCACCACAGCAGTAACGATTCAGACTTATAAAAGTGATGGCAAGAATTCTTTGAAGTTATCTCCATGTAGAAAGTGTTCTTTTACGAAAAACTATTAATGTTGACATGATAATTCTAAAAATTGTGCTAGAAGATATCTAAGTAGTCGGTGACATTTTTTCAATCATGATCCTTCATCGTTCATTGCATCTTCACTGTATATCTACATACTAAATTGATATTAATTGTAAATGTTAATCTTCATGCAATAGCTTGTTTTACCTAAGGGATAACTCTCACGTGTCATTATTAGTTTGATACGCACATGCTTTCCTTCATTGCGAAGTGTTTCAAAAGAACAAAGGTGACTACATAATTAACACACTGTTAATAATTAGATGGCTTATGCAAAAGTAGTATCAGATGACATGATGATACCAACAGCACCTGCCTTTACATGAAGCTAAGATTTGGTACCCGATTACGTACTGTTGGAACTTGGATCACTTGGTTTAATTAGGAGGATAACTTTCTTTTATTAATGGTTCTTTAAGTATATCTTCTTTATCTAATATTCGCTTCAGGCATTCCCCCTTAATTATAGTGAACCCTAAGAGTACAATGATCATGCCAAAGGGAGTCATCCTTTCTTTGATCAAACTAGCAGATCAAATTTTTTGGGAATCTCAATGTAGTAAGAGCACAACTATAACCATTATAACCACTTCTCTTCAACAATATGGCCTTCACCTTATCAATCATTCTTCGCCAACCATTCCCATCAGGAGCGTCATCTTCTTTTACAACACAGGGCAGCTAGTCTACAGTTTTGGAGAATCCCCACATGATCTTCAGTACTTGCAAAATTGGACTAGGATTGGCTAAACGTTCAAGCTAGCATTATGACCAGATTTCAACCCTAGACTTATTAGATGATGCATGTTAGAATTAAGCATGTTGACCAGCTGTTAACCCTCAGCATATAAAGTGTTATCCTGGTATATCAGCATGTCCATTTCAACAGAAAACTTCATTTCAACAATTTGACCACCAACACAATGAGACCCTCATTGACTGACTGGGTTATGTGAATCACAAAAAACAAAGGGTGACGAAACCGGGGGGGATGGATAAAACATCTTGGAACCATTTAACCATTTTACTTGTTTGAGCAATTCTGCAGCTACCTTTAGCCCCATTCTCAAAGATAGTGGATAGTGGACTGTAACACATGCTCATTATTTTCATGTAAAAACTTATTGATGAGATGTAATAATTAGTAGGTTAGAGTGGGTCGTGTAAAAGTAACAATACAATACTACAAATAATAGATCTAAGGATTACAAATCATAATTCCCAAAATTCTAATTGTATCATGATATCAAGGCCACCAATTCCGAGACAAACCCCTAGTTTTTCTCTATTTTCTTAATATTAAAAAACCACTATTCATCGTCCCCACCTTCCAAGCCAATCTCATTTTGCTGCATACAATGCAATCCATCACCAGAAGCCTAATTCGACCTCGCCATCGTCACCCACAACCAAATTCAACGCCGGAGCTCCATCTTGATCTCACCATAGCCATCGAATCTCACACCGGAACGACATCTTGACATCAACATTGTCGGCGTCACCAGGGATCCATTTTGACCTTGCCATCATAGCTGGTGTGTCAATTTGACCTTGTGATCTCGTGACCTCGTCAAAGACCCAATTTGCCTTCATCACATTGCTGGTGGGTCGATCCAATTACATCTTCACTGCTGGCAGCCTATTTCAACGCCAACCATGTTGAAAATCCTTTCATCCTCCCTTTTGGCCTTTGAAATGAGTTTTGTTCTTAGATCACCTCACATCTAAGAGCAGACCTCAAATCAAATTCCGATTTCAAAAAATAGTAGGGTATACTGTATATAAATTACAGTATACAGTAAAAATACATTAAAAATTAATAATATTCTAGTAGTATTTATTTTTTTAGTTCCGTTCTTTCTCAGTAGCAGAGGATGTATATGGATGATACAAGGGGAGTTGTTTGTCTGTCTCAAGTTTGGTATTTGGCATTTAAGGGGTTTGACGTTATTAGTTGGTTTGATGTTTGGCATTTGATTGGTTGACAGGTTGGCATTTGGTGTTTGGTTGATTATTTGAACATTTCGTTAGGTGTTTGTCCGTGGGAGGAGCACGAAAGTTATCAATGTGGTAAAGACAAGATTAGAAGTAAAATTAGTGGCTTCAGAGTTGGTTTCCACAAGAATCATATATCGAAAACTAAATTAGAACACATATAAGTGACGTAGGCATTTGGTAGACCCATTTTGAGGGTAGAATGAGAAGTTCTTAACTGATGGTCCTATGTTTGAGGGTGAATTGATTGGAAGTTAACAGATGCTTGGATAAAAATCAGAATTCTATATAGCACGATATTCTGGATCTCGTAATTAAGCAAAAAATGGTAAGGAGAATTGAGAGTTATTAGAGATCATATACTATGGGAAGAATAAACTTTTCAAAGTGTATGATATATATCAGTCCTTTTGGGAGAGCCAAACAAGAAGAGAATCTTCTTTTCCAGCATTATATCAACTTTCACAAGTTGTATAACGAGTTGAATTTCTATTTTCCATCTTGAAATATGTGAAGATAAAAGAGTAGACAGATCAGTTGACAATATTAACTTTTGAAAGTTGCTATATACACCGAATACTCGGTGGATGGAAGGGACATTTTTCCAAAAATTAATTAAAAAATCAAGTAGTTTCCCACAGCACTCTCCATCTCTCTCTTAATTCTTTCCATTTTCGGAAACACCGGTCACTTACCTACACCGAAGGGGGGTGTATACAGTCCGCCTCTAACTTTTTTGGGATGTCTACATTCTGAGTATGCATCAATACGTCCTCAGATCCTAGGTGATAGTTATATACTGTTATTGCATGAAATTTTTCATACTATGTGTTAGGGTTGAATTCTGCTGATATTTGTTGGCATTAGTGGCACAATAGATGGAGAGTTCTGTTTGAGGAATCAGAAGTGTTTTTGAGCAGATTGAGCTGTATTGTTGAACATAATATCGTTCAACAAAATGTTCAACATTCGGGATCTGGATTTCTGGTTCGTATGCAGAAACGCTGCTTTGGTTTCAGATCCGATTTGCTGCCTAAAATGACGGGGATTCTGAATTGATTGTGGAATATCTACTTGAGAGATTTTTGGAAAGCCCTTCCTAAATCTGTTGCTAAATTGAAGGCATATTGGGTTGAAATAGAAAGAGAATATCTCGCAGATTTGTTGGTTGGAAAGATTGATTGCTGCAGATCTTTTATTGTTGCTATTTCCAGAAGATTTGAAAGAATCATTTCCTATCTTGGTTCGGTTAATTGTGGGTGAGCTGGAGATATATTTGGAAGCTATTATCTCTCGTTATTATTGTTGATTCGGTTGGAAAGAATCTCGCTCGGTTGGAAAGAATAATTATTGTTGCAATTGAAGATCGGTTGGAGATATAATTGGAAGTTGCTATCTCTC
The DNA here is from genome assembly GCA_030789695.1 of Scilla litardierei. NCBI lineage: Eukaryota > Viridiplantae > Streptophyta > Magnoliopsida > Asparagales > Asparagaceae > Scilla > Scilla litardierei. The sequence goes on from CM061138.1 coordinate 37,060,722, forward strand.
GGGATTTGTTATTGAATTTGTTAGAGAGATTTTCGCCCGCAAATATTGGTTGGAAGATCTTGTTGAAGATATTGTGGAACCACTTGCCCGAAGTGATTCCTTAATTTGTGGGCTGCCGATTCTGCACGGGATTTTAGCGAGCGTCCCTCCTTATCTACTCTATGATTGAGGGGGAGCAAGGATTGAACGTGCGTGCGGTTTTGTGGCAAAGGGACGACTTTTGACGAAAGTTTTGAAGAACTCCGGGAGGAGGCCGACGGCTACGCACGTAGGATCAAGGGAGTTGATCTAGTCGGTTGTGCAAGGGGAACTTGCGGGCAAGGGGAGCTTGCCGAGAATACTCCATGGGTTGGTAGAGACCACCCATCACGGTTTGTATTGAGGGGGAGGTTGTTCCTCCTAATAGAATCGCGATAATTAGTGATTGTACTCATTGATTATTTTAGTGGAGTATTCTGATTTTCTGGGCGTGGCCCCGCAGATGTAGGTGTGCGCACCGAACTGCGTTACCAAGTCTCTTGTGTCACCTTGGAGTTTTTGTTTTATCTTTGTGTTTTATTTGTCGTGTTTAAGTACTGAACTTTCAATTGGTATCAGAGCCAGGTTTGCCCGTGTTTCTTTGTTAACAAAGAATGTGTGATCTTGGATTTCAATACTTGAATCATGGCTACACGAGAAGGTGCCTCCGTTGTTCGTCCCCCACTCCTCACCGGTACAAACTACACTTACTGGAAGTCTCGAATGCGTGTATTCATCAAGTCCATTGATGAGAAGGCCTGGATCGCTATCGTTGAAGGATGGACACCGCCGATCGAAATTGACAAAGATGGCAAAGAACACCTCAAGCCGGCAAGAGACTGGAGTCGGATTGAAGAATATGCGGCCTTGTGCAATTCTAAAGCAACTAATGCTATTTTTTCGGCTGTAGATGAAGAGCAGTTCAAGCTGATCTCCACATGTGAGTATGCCAAAGAAGCATGGGATATTCTCCAGAATGTTCATGAAGGAACAAGTACCGTAAAAGCTTCCAAACTCCAGATGCTAGCTTCTCAGTTTGAAAATCTAAAGATGTATAACAACGAGACTGTTGCCGAATTCAATGGGAGGTTGAGAGATATAGCCAATCAGGCCTTCCAACTTGGGAAGAAATATTCACAAAAGAAGTTAGTTGAGAAAACCTTGAGATCTCTTCCAGACAAATTTTCGGCCAAAGTTGCAGCCATTGAGGAGGCCATAAATACGTCCACCATGAGACTGGATGAACTCATGGGATCTCTTCAAACCTATGAAATGAACCTGAAGCAGAATCAGAGGGACAAATGGATTGAAAATGAGTCTGAGTTAGATGATGACGTTGCCTTGCTGACCAAGAATTTCAGTAGAATGATGAAAGAGATAAACAACAAGGGTCAAAACTTCAGATCTGGTAACAATGCGGGACGTGCAAATCTTCCCTCTGCAGGCAAGAACAAAGGCAAAGGGATACAGTGCAGAGAATGTGAGGGCTTTGGTCACATACAAGCCGAATGTGCCAATACCCTCAAGAAGCAGAAGGAGAAATCTTTATCAAGTACCTGGAGTGAAGATGATTCTGATGGGAGTGTTAAAAATGAAGACATCATCAGTAATTACATTGCCCTCGCAGCCTCTCAGAAGAAAGGACTTGATTACAACAAACTAGCCAATGTCAGACAGAATGTTGCAACATTATGTTCAACATCATGTTCAACATCATGTACAACATCTACAATCGAATCAGATTCTGAAGCTGATAGCGATGGGAAAGTTAGTGACGATGATATCCGTACAACATACCAGATGATGTTTGAGAAGTGGATGCAAATCTGCAATATCAACAAAGTCCTGAAGGAGGAGAATGAAAGACTGAAGAAAGAGAAGGATGAGATCAAAATCGAATGTCTGAAAGCTGAGGAAAACTGTAGAGAATTGGAAAGCAACTTCAGAAATGTTCTTCTCAGGGCAGAAAAAGCTGAATGCATATTGGAGAAGTGAAATTCTGGAAAAACAAAGCTGGATGATATCTTGAATATGGGTAAGACTTCAGGAGATCGCACCGGAGTGGGATACAATAGAGGAGCTTTTGATGATGTGTCTGCTGAAAGAAGAAGTCAAGTTAGCAAAGAACTTGAAAGAATGGATCAGCACAAGGGACATGATCAGAAGAAGAGGCAGATTAGAGGTATAAAAGGTGCTCGTTCTGTATGCAGTTACTGCAAGTTCATTGGCCATACTGAGAGAAACTGCTACAGTCGCATGCGACATTGGTCAGAAGGAAGAAATGATAGACATCCTGATATGAAGATGAAGAAGCAATGGGTCAAGAAGTCTGAATTATACAGCAAGAACACTACAGCTTCAGAGAGATCACTTCATGTTGTGACTAATGTTGTAACATTAGATACAACACAGAACAATGTTGCTGCAGATGTTATGACACCAGACTCGACATCTCCCCTCGACAATCACGGTGAGCAACCTGCGCCAAAGTCTCATGAATCTTCCTCCAGAATTATCAGAGTGCTATCTCGTCGCTTTGCTCACTGCCCTTCCTCTACCGGTGCCATTGGATCTTCGCCTGTACCCTCTCCTGCACAGCAATCCACCTCTGCTTCATCTTCTGCGGCCTCATCATCTAGACCGGTTGACTTCCCTAAAGTTCGTTCACTTCTTAGCCGGTTCCATCGCATCCACGTCTCCAAATTTTGACATACAGACCACCGAAGATCCTCTGTCAACACCGCCGATGTTTTTCTATTCTCCAACTTCTTTTTGGCCCCTCAGAGCTCGAATCGGATGTGAGGTATAATGCTCTTTCTCTTATTCTGCTGTGCCTGAGAATTTATTTGCTATTAAGAGAGACAGACGAGCCTCTGGATGTGCCTCGGTTGAGTTTTTCTGAATTTTTCTTTTGGAGATGTGAGGCTAGCTGAAAGGGGGAGAATGTGGTTTGGATTATTGTGGCTCAAAGGGGGAGAATGTGTGCTTGGTTGGTGCTTGCTTTGGGTTGTGCCACATAATGCCAAAGGGGGAGATTGTTAGGGTTGAATTCTGCTGATATTTGTTGGCATTAGTGGCACAATAGATGGAGAGTTCTGTTTGAGGAATCAGAAGTGTTTTTGAGCAGATTGAGCTGTATTGTTGAACATAATGTCGTTCAACAAAATGTTCAACATTCGGGATCTGGATTTCTGGTTCGTATGCAGAAACGCTGCTTTGGTTTCAGATCCGATTTGCTGCCTAAAATGACGGGGATTCTGAATTGATTGTGGAATATCTACTTGAGAGATTTTTGGAAAGCCCTTCCTAAATCTGTTGCTAAATTGAAGGCATGTTGGGTTGAAATAGAAAGAGAATATCTCGCAGATTTGTTGGTTGGAAAGATTGATTGCTGCAGATCTTTTATTGTTGCTATTTCCAGAAGATTTGAAAGAATCATTTCCTATCTTGGTTCGGTTAATTGTGGGTGAGCTGGAGATATATTTGGAAGCTATTATCTCTCGTTATTATTGTTGATTCGGTTGGAAAGAATCTCGCTCGGTTGGAAAGAATAATTATTGTTACAATTGAAGATCGGTTGGAGATATAATTGGAAGTTGCTATCTCTCGGGATTTGTTATTGAATTTGTTAGAGAGATTTTCGCCCGCAAATATTGGTTGGAAGATCTTGTTGAAGATATTGTGGAACCACTTGCCCGAAGTGATTCCTTAATTTGTGGACTGCCGATTCTGCACGGGATTTTAGCGAGCGTCCCTCCTTATCTACTCTATGATTGAGGGGGAGCAAGGATTGAACGTGCGTGCGGTTTTGTGGCAAAGGGACGACTTTTGACGAAAGTTTTGAAGAACTCCGGGAGGAGGCCGACGGCTACGCACGTAGGATCAAGGGAGTTGATCTAGTCGGTTGTGCAAGGGGAACTTGCGGGCAAGGGGAGCTTGCCGAGAATACTCCATGGGTTGGTAGAGACCACCCATCACAGTTTGTATTGAGGGGGATGTTGTTCCTCCTAATAGAATCGCGATAATTAGTGATTGTACTCATTGATTATTTTAGTGGAGTATTCTGATTTTCTGGGCGTGGCCCCGCAGATGTAGGTGTGCGCACCGAACTGCGTTACCAAGTCTCTTGTGTCACCTTGGTGTTTATGTTTTATCTTTGTGTTTTATTTGTCGTGTTTAAGTACTGAACTTTCACTATGCAACATATTTTTCAATAGGGTAGTCAACGTTCTGATTCAGAAAGTTTGGTTGAGAGATCTGGTAGTGGCTGCATAAAGGCCCTTTGATGATATATGTAGATTTCGAAGTACATAAGGAGCTAATGGATAAGGCAGAGGTAATGGACACATTGGTACGCACGGTATATGCAGAGGATTGTCTGATTGAGAAGACAAATGCATATCAGAGGGTGCAACATTTTCAAAGTGATAGATTTTCCATTACTGCAAAGAGTTCAGACATGAAATTTGCTTGCCATAAGATTCCGAAGTCATAAGGAAGAGGTTTACGGGTAGCACTTCAAATGTGGTTTCCTAATTGGATTCTTTTCAATCTTGTAGTATTTAGATGTTTGAGGCCACGTGAAGCGACAACCAAATATTGCAGAGATTTCATGAGGCTCAGATGCAGTCATCTTCCATAGCAATATTAACCCCTTCAAGCAACCTAACTGCATGTGATTCTATATTGAATCCTTGGAGTTGGGTTATAAACTAAGTGAACTCGAATCATATGACTAAAGAGTCAGGTATATAGTCTTTCTTTTATTCATCTACTTATAGACAACAAGTGACATTAGCAAATGGTTTAATATCTACCTTGGATGGTGTTGGCTACGTAAATACCACTCGTTTACTTTTTGACATTTGTTCTATACTGCCTAATTTCCTATTTAATCTGCTTTATGTTAGTCAATTGATAAGATCATTGAATCGCTCCTTAATATTCTTTCTTAATTATTCTGTGTTTTTAAACATTAGAACAAAGAGAATCATTGGCATATGATATAAGACTGGGGTCTTTATCGCCAGAATGTTGTGATTAGATCAGTAGGTTGTTCTGGCATTACTTCTCCTTACATCACACATTGCAGACTAGAATATCTAGATCTGTAGAATTTAAAATTTTTGCACTCTAAGTTTTATAATTTGTCTAGACTATAATGTGTGTCATGTCAGTTGGGAAAACACCATCATACGTCTTACCAATCGAGAATCAATAAATGTGCTCAAACCCCTTTTGAGCTTGTTCATTTGGATGCCTGAAAATCTTAGTGTGCTGAGTCTAGATCTGAATTTAAGTATATTGTTACATTTATGGATGAATTTTTACTTTGACTTGGTTTTAATTATTGAAAAATCGATCTAAAATTTTTGTCACTTTTAAGAGCTTTCATGTCAAAATAAAAAATCAATTTGATATTTCTGTTTAAAAGAGTATTTAGTAATCCATATGCATTTTATGTCTGAAATTGGAATTATTTATTAAGCTTTCTGTGCACACACCCCAACAAAATGGGGGTAGTAGAGTGCAAAAAAAACATATATGTTAGAAATCACACTCATACTTCTACATATATTCTGAGGATTTTTTGGGCTAATGATGTGTTAATTGCTTTATACATTTATGCCTTCTACAATGCTTAATGGTGTATTCCTTGTCACTTGTTTCCCATGGCCTGTCTCCTTTACACCAACGGTTTTTAAATGAGTTTATTTTCTCAATCACTATATTCCTGATGTTCGAAACTAGATTTGGTTCAAAACTTGATTTGTGCTCTCCAAGTAGTGTGTTTTATGGTACTTTCATGCTTAGAACGACTAGAAATTCTATTGTCCCTACAACCAAACAGTCTTTGGTTTCTGCTGCCGATATTAAATTTTTTGGAGTCACAGCCATATATCACTACACATGGAAACACTAACCATTCATTAAGCTCCAAAATTAGTGATGATTATTTGTTTTTCCTATTACCCCTAAAAACTCTTGTTGGATCTCTTGTCACACCAAATACAATAGAGGGGGTGAATAGTGTACATCACGACGAATATTGCAAATTTAAAATTTACTAAAAATTGCCATAAGAAGTGTGGAAGTAAATAATCATAATCCAGAGAAGAACAAGCACAAACACAAAGATTTATCCTGATTCGGATCCTTTTGATCCTACGACCAGTCCCCTACCCCATAGAGATTTCAATCCACTATAATCACTTACTCCCTACAAGTAAACAACATGCAAAGATGTCAGCACTCTCCGTGTTACAAACTTATAAAATCTCTTCAACAAGAGATTCGGCCATCAAAAAGTAAAGTAAGAAACAATATCAACCATAGCCTTGATGGTGTTTAAAGAATCATAAGGTATGTGAGAAGATCTTCAAGGTTTCTTGGTTGAAAGATTGTTAGAAACACTCTTGAAGATTGACTTTCAATGAGGCAAAAATTCATCGCTATGACCCCAAGAAAATCTAAAAATCACCATCTCTTTTAGAGTGAGAAAATCAAGTTTTAGATAGCGTGTGTAGCAAAATTGATGAGAATGGCATATGGTTCGGGCTCTATTTATAGGCATGAGGGATGCCCAAATAACTGCCTAAAACTGCTCAAAACAGCTAGTTAAAAGAAACTGGTTGTACTGAAATTAGTCAATTAGAACCAAAAATATGAAAGTTACGCCAATGTGGTTAATCAGCTGAAAATGACTGACTGAGAAAAGCAGTCGACTAGGAAAATCTATTAGTCGACTAATAAAGTGTATGACTTAGTATTTTTGAGAAAAGCCTAGGTTGCTATGATAAATCATCAGCAATGCTTTAAAAAACTAAGTATGTGTAAGAAGAAAAATAAAGATGACATTATTACAACAAGATACAACATATTTCATCAGTCTTGAGCATTATCTTGCTTGTAATGCTTTTTGCAACAAAAACCTTGATTGAATATGTGATGTCTTGAATGATGATTGTCTTATCTGAATGATGATAAATTGTTGAAGCTAACAATCTGCATAGAGAAAGTTAGTATGCACAAATAAATGATATATATATGTGCGTGTGTGTTTGTATAATCAAAACTTTATGGGAAAGAGAACCAAATCTCATTTTCCAACAATTCTAAGATTAAGCAAGTATATCATTGATGGGGAGCTGTCACAACTTAGTCTCTGCATCCTGTCTTAGCCTTTAATGTGCATGCCCCTTACTTCAAGATCATCTGGCATCTTCTTCTATGTGTCCATCTCCTGCAACCTTCACAAGGTAATATAAGTTGGTTGCAAATTTAGATATTCTCATTGCTCACAGAAAGTCCAATCATTTTGCACCATCCATCTTCTTCACAAATGTGTATCTTATGTAGCTTTTCTTTCAACAAGATATAGCTCTTTCTTCCATTGATTCTCACTAAACGCCCTAATCTATTTCGAAAGATATGTCACGTCTAGATTGATATATTGTAATGCTGAAAGAAATGAACACACTTGAGTTTAATGAAATTTGGGATCATGTGCCAGATTCATCCAAAAAAATAATCGCTTGTTAGTATGTGTATACAATAAAGTTAATCCCTAATGGCTTCTTTGCTGGGTTGAGGGCCAAACTGATTGCTAAAAGCTACTCATAGACATATGTCGTTAACTACCAGAACATGTTTTCTCTATATGAAGATGATCTCGATGCGTACATTAATCTCACTAGCTGCTAATTAGCATTGACCTTTGAATTAATTGGATATAAAGAATGCATGCATTCTTGAAGGAAATTTTTTTACATGGAGCAGCTGCTAGGTTTTGTTGCTTACGGGCAATCAGGAAAAGGTGCAAATAAAAGAAGTAGATATATGATATCAAGTAGTCACCTAGGTTTTGGTTTGAGTGATTTGCAAATTTCATGAGCCGTTTTAACCTCAAACAGAAAGATCACTCAATTTCCGTTAAACACATCAAGGTGAGAGGATTCTTTAATGTGTATGTTGACGATATTGTTACTACTAGAGATGGTCTTTGATATTCAGAGATTGAAGAAATTCATCCAAGAGTTTCAGACAAATGATCTTAAACTTCGTAGATATTTTCTCACGATCGAGGAGGCACCATTAAGAAAAGACATTTATCTATCTTGGCAGATAGATGTATGTCTTAGATATGTTGTCAGAAACATGGATGTCAATGTATGCATATTACTTCATCTATAGACCATAACTCTATATTTGTACAGTATGATGAAGAGCCACTACGTGATCTAAGAATATCAAAAGATTGGCTGGTAAGTTGAACTACCTCACAGATATATCCTAACATTGCTTTTTTCTATTAGTATGCTCTTTTAGTTCATGTCTGACCCGAAAACTACATATTAGAATGCTGTGATACATGTATTATGATACCTAAAGAATGCATTAGGTAGGGATTTTCTATATTTTGATTATGGCCATTGCAAAGTTACAATGTCATGCTTCGTCGTCCGATTGGAAGGAAAAGATATGTGCAAGCTGCAACGTACCCTAAAATAAAAGGATACGATATCTTTTTTTCATTTGGTTTAGTATACACTAAGTGTATGAATTCACAGGTCCTGCAAGTTATCTGAAAACAATACAGATAAACACAGATAAACACAGTAATACCAATAAAATACATACACAATTCATCTTATTTTAACAAAGTTGTCCAGTACAAGAAAATTATAGTACATTGCTCTGCCATAAAATCTTACAATTATTCATACTCAAGCATAAGTAAGTAAATACTCAAACGACCTAACAACTTCTACTATGGGTCCTCTAAATCTTCCCACTCCTCAAAACATGTACTTTCCTGGTAACCGATTTCCACACTTAATGGTCAACAAAACAACCATTAGAGTATGTTGTAGATTTCCTAATGCGATCGCAAACTAGAGGCAGTTTTGTAATTTTGGGGCCTTAAGGGTATTTTGGTAATTTTTGTATTTTTTTGGAGAAATCAGCCATTATAATTAGATGACTGGTAGGATTAGGAATTTTAGGCTGAAATTTGTCAAATGAAATCACTAGGAGGTTGATAGAACTTTATATCTAAAAGAGTTAGGATTGCGCTCGAATCTAAAGCTAGAAGAGCGGTCCTCCTCTCAAAAGAGGCATTATCTTGTATTCACTTTAATTTATCAATAAAAATACCACCTTTCTTTCCTAAATCCACTCTTTAACCTTAAAAATCTCATCTTTCATCCAAAAAATCCAATCTTTCTGTCAAAATCCACTAAAATCATATTTTTATCTTTATTCCTCATTTGGATCACATCATCCCCACAATCATAAACAAACACATAAGATTCATATAAATAAATAAATCCATACAACAATAGTACTAACATGTGTGTATTTATATACAAATTCAAATGCAATCATTTCGCACAAACATTTCGCACTGAATTTTACGTGCGAAAATGTTTTTTTTTCTGAAATGTTTTTCAAAAAAAATTTCCACCTTCATTTTATTTTTGTTATACACCTCTCAAAAAATAATGGTTGAAAAATATTGTGATTTGGCCTTCGATCAAGGGGTTATAAAAAGTTGTGTTGTTCCGAAACCGTTAAATTTTGTAACTGGTGGATCGGTGCTCAAATTACCCTAGGGTTCACGCATTATTTTTCCTGAGGTATATACATATGTGGATTAAACAGCAAAAAAATTTTGCAAATTTTTTTATAAAAATAGATAAAATTCTTTTCGTCCGGACTTTCACACCATTCTTTTCGGCACCAGAATATTACTATATATATAAAGGTTAATGTCGCATGGCAAAGTATAACACTGCATCAATGAGTTATATTAAGTAAACAGTGTTCATAGTCTAGTGATGCAACTCTTGTCTAATGGCACAATATGTAACGTATGAACTCACTCATGCTATGGAAGTGCTCACCCGAACCAAATACATCCAAGTACAGTAAACAGAGTCGGTCAAGAACAATATCAGAGTTGGTCAAGAACAGTAAATGATGGCTCTAGTCACTCCCACACTTAACATGAGCTTTCCTAAACCCCAGTTTCTAATGCAACCATATAAACATGTATGGTGCATTAAGAGTATTAGTGTGTGATGTCATGTTTAGATCCATATTCAATAGTAATATTATGTTTCAATTTCAATTCAGCAGCATATACAGGACGCAAGTAGGGGCCAGGGGGGCACGTGCCCCCCTGGAAAGCAAGAATAAACTACATTTATAATCTTTTGTTTAAAAAAATTATCATGCGAAAATACTATTTATTGACAAAGTTCAAAGTGAAACAACGCAATCAAACTTGCTTGCTGGTAAGACAGCTTGAATCTAAGCTCGCCACCTTGGTTTCGATTCCTAGCGCAGCAAAGCATTGACTATTTTTTGCCCACGAATTTTGTGATTATTCTTCCTTGTGTTTTGCAAAGGATTGGCCTTAAATATAATTTTGTGATTATTCTTCCTTATGTTTTGCTAGGCAATACAGCGATTTATAATTTTTTTCCTCTGGGTTTTGTGAATTGCAAAGTAACGGCCGTTAAATACGGTTTGAAATTTATCCCCTAGGTTTTGCAAAGGGACAACAGTTCGTCAAAACTTTCGCATCAGCCCTCAAGCGAACAACAAGGCGGCGTTCTTAGAATCTCAAGGTTGTTAGCTAGTTATTATTGTTTTTTGGTAGTGTTATTATATTTTGGTAGCTTTGATCTTTTATGTGAACCACTTTCCAAAAAATTTGATCTTTTTTCAATTATAGGGTTTTCTGGTATTTGCATGTAGTGGCAATTTGGCAATTTAATCTTGGCTGGAATTTTTTTCCTACGCGTCTATTCCGGTTAAGATTTTGGGCAAATTTGATGAACTGTCGTCTCCTTGATCCATTAACGTGTAAGTCCTTCAAATTTCTGGGATTTAATTTCTCATGCAATTTTAGGGATTTTCCTATTCGACTTACTGAGACGAACTATCAAGACCCGAAACTTTGTTCTGTTTGTTTATCCGATTTGAGCCATAGCCCATAGCCGTCGCCCGTCACCCCTCGTCCCCTCGCCATCTAAGTAAGGTCCAAAGCTTTGTTTTGATTTGTGGTTGTGGCTTTGCCTTGTTTGCTTTATTAATTTGTTTTTCTAGTTTAAGGTTCATGACTTCTGGCAGCACTTGGATTCGTTAATTTATTTTTTCCATTGTTTGGCATTCTGTCAAATAAACTTTTTGTGCTTTTTGCTTTTAGTTGGCATTCAATGTAATTTTGCTACAATTTTACAATAAAAAAAATAAAATAAATTATTTTCGGCTGAAAAAAATTGTGCCCCTCCTAAATTCAATTCTTGTATCCGTCACTGGGTCTGAGACAGTGTCAAGTTCAGTATCGCATATATGTAAAATTAGTATAATGTCAAGTTTGGTATTTATGTGTGATGCGCTTATCTCTGTATGGATCCTTTATAACTAGCTCACTGTCAAATGTGATTAGGCATAAAGCTTAATTTATAGAACTACATTGTGCATATTATATGACAGAAGATAGAGTCTTCATATCTAACCCAAAAGGACATAATTATGTATTAATACATGTAATCATATTTTAGGCATATGCTTTAAGGGACAGTAACCACAGTTTCCACACCAACCGAAACAATATCATTTCATTTGAATATAATTTAACTTATCAATACATCCACATAACCAATGCAATAACCTAGCATGACACAAAACATGACTATGAGGGTTAATTGAAGTGATCAATTTTACGGTATAATCATTAATGCGCGTACTCATGTATATCCCACCTACTTACACTGACATGTTCAGTTTCAACATGGTCATCTCGCAAGTATTATCAGATAAACATCATCATCGAATCAAGTGGTATAATTTTAATAGCAACTCATAGAGCAACAAAATTAGAACCCAAATAGGATCATTATGATATCCAGGACATAATATAGCCAATTGGACCTCCAAAGTAAAGCCCAGGTCCATATCAATAGTGACAGAACTAACAACTCAAAGAAAAGGCAAAGCCCAATAAAACAACATGCCAAACATACGGCAGAATCCAGCAACAAGACAGCAAAAGGGACAGAACCCAAGGAGTAAAATATGGCAGAGTCCAAATAAGATAGAACCCAAATGCAGCAGGCAAACGGCAAAGCCCAGAATAACAACAAAGCAGAGACAAAACCCCAAAGGCAAAGGCAAAGGCAAAGCCCGAGTAAGGCAGTTAAGGGCAGAGCCTAAGAAAGGCAGCAAAGAGCAGAGCCTAAGAAAGGCGGCAAAGGGCAGCAGAACCCAAATAAGACAGCAAAGGACAATCCAAGTCATACGGTGACAGCTTGCCCAAGTAAGGTAGCGGCAAGAGCAGAGCCCAAACAATACGGTAGTAAAGGACAAGGCCTAGAGCAAGGCCGCATCATAAGGCATGGATGTCAACCCAAAAACAACAAGACGGTCGTAGTAATTCCAGAGACAAATGGGCTTAGACCCCAGAATTACAGCAAAATCTCAAAAACCAAAGAGGCTCAACAACAATTTCCATAACATATTCAAACCTAAAATTTTCAATTAATCTATAAAATCAACATTAAGAGTTTGGCCGAGTTTATTGAGATCGTAAAAGAGTTTGTATGGACCTACTTATCGTGGATCAAAGAAAAAGAACCTTCACCATATGTTGCCGATTGGTAGCTGCACCGCCTCGCTAATGTCTGCAATTGCAGCTGCCACTACCATTGCTAAGTCTGAAGGGAGGATATTGCCAACGGAAGGGGAAAAGATGTGTGAGCTCAGGATAGAGAGATCCAATACAATTCTAGGGTTATGGTTAGGGATTTATAAAAATAGAAAGAGAGGGGAGAGGTACGGGAGTGTGTTAAGGAGGGGATCGTGGAGAGCCACTGTTGGTTATGCCCGTTGCCCCCACGTCATTCAACATCATGCGAACGTGAGAGAGTGGCAACTGTCATGGCTGGGGAGCATGAGAAAATAAAAAAGAGGAGAAAAGAAAAGAAGAAACAGGATGATGAGAGAGGTTATTAAAAGCAATGTTTTAGGTCTCGGTTTTGGTCTCGGTTTCGGTCTTTCGAAAATTTGGGTTTCGGTATCGATATCGTCCGTTTCGGTGGTTTCGGAAGTAAGTTTCGGTTTGTCAGTATCGGTAGTTTTACATACATAAATACATATCTACTAATATCTACTACTAAAATATCAAATACTATTAAAAGGTTTCAAAAATCATTTTGCTAAACATAATGCATTTATTTACAAGTTTTCCAATTAGTGGCTCATTGCTGCTAGTCTTATACACATTTTGCTAAACCCACTACATTTATTTACAAGTTGGCTTAGTGCTGCTAGTCACATATACATTTTGCTAAACATATTGTCTTTATTTACAAGTTTACCAATTAGTGGATTGTGCTGATAGTTCACATACACATTTTGCTTAGCATATTGCCTTTATTTATAAGTTTATCAATTATTGGGTGCTGCTAGTCACATACATATTTTGCTAAACATATTACTCTTATTTACAAGTTTGCCAGGGTTCTGGTAGTCACGTACACATTTTGCCTTGGGGCTTTCTCTCGCCCCAGTTTGCAAAAATGCCTTAGGGCTCTCTCTCCTGCTATCTTACCTCCTCGACTCTACGGAAAGCATATGGAACGCGGCGGCTGGTTGAAGGGTTGAGGCGGCGGGAGGCGACGCATGGGTCACGTAAGTCTTCCTCTTCCTCTACCTTTTTTCCAAATTTTTTTAAGATTTTGACCGCCTCTTTCTTTTCTTGTTCATCTTCTCCATCTCTCTTCTTTTTTTCTTCTTGGGTTCGACCGGAACGGCAACGTTCCGGCCGAAACCGAATTTTTCAGCATGTTTTGTCTCGGCTAGGACCGAAACCGGGATGAAACGCCCGATACCTACCGGTATCGGGCGAAACATTATACCATGCTTAAAAGGATAACAGATCGGGTCTAGTTAAGTAATTGGATTTGGTTTTAAAGCGGGTTAACGGATTTGAGGTTAAAACAATTCAAAATAAATAGCAAAAATTACAGAAAAATCATCAAAAAAATACAAAAAATATTATTTACAATTTAAAATATTTTTAGACCATTACATGAGGTCTTCTTAGATGCAAATTGAGTTAGTTCGCCTTTTGATCGATAACTGTTTTGATCAATAACGGTTACTGTAATTTAATAAGTGGTAATTTGATTTTTGTAAAAAGTAAGGAACAACCCGTTGTTTCTCGATCAAGTGTGGGATTTAAGTACAGCACTATGACCAACATCGCATGTGATTTGTATAGATTTGGCAGCTATTTTTTGAATTAAGGTTTGTTACATTGACTACTATGAGGTAGTATTGCAACAACAAAGCAGCTATATACATTGCTAACAATCACATCTTTTGTGAGAACAAAACATAACGAGATCGACTCTTACATAATGAGGTAACCTTGTGATAAGAATGTGATATAAATGAAATACTCTTATCTTTCCTTTTTTAATCCCACTAGTTCTGATGATAAGAATCGCATCCAACCAGTTAGTTCTGTAAAACAGCTGACTGATATACTTACTAAACCTTTGAAAAATAAAGAGGGGGCTACATCTGGGCCAAGCTAGCATGTGTAACATATATACTAAACTTGAGAGTGTGTGTTAAGATATAATAATTAGTACGTTAGAGGGGTTGTGTAAAAGTAACAACACTGTACCATAAATAATAAATCTAAGGAAGATGAGAGATTAACTTTTCTGAATCCTGATTCCCAAAATCCTAATTGTATCACTTATATTCCAACATGGTATTAGCAATCTTGAAATATTCTTGCAATGGGTCTCTGTACTGCGTAGAGTTTCTCCTTCCATCGTGGTTGCCATACTGAAGGAGATTAGTGATATAACTAAAAATGTTTAAAGAATCACGGACTAATTTCTCCTGACAAATCCATGTTCCCCCCTTTCAAGGAGTAAGGGATATTAACAGGGCAAAAGATGATAATATACTGAATAATGTAAGGACAATGGAGGAGGAAAAGAAGACAGCTAGGAACACGGACCATGGGTCCAAGATGCCACTAGAACCAATAATCAGTAGAAAAAAAGGCAAGGTTCTTCGATGGTGCACAACTATTAGTACAGATGAATCTATCTCATAGGAGACTGAACAAAATCCCAAAAAGCAACTGCTGATAGGAATCTAAAGAATGCCCTACTTCAGAAAAAAATTGTGGTTGGATCATAAAACTGAACCTAAATGCTGGCTTTGATTAGGATGTTGTGTACGTGTATTTCCTCCTATTAGACAGTTGTTTCCTGGTAAAAGTAAACGCAAAATTGCCCGAAGAACAGTATAAAAATGTTCAATAAGTGATGGACCATACAGAAGCCATCTAAGAATCAGCTAAAAATCTGAACTAAATCATTACTATCAAAAAAATCAAACAATTCTTTCATACATTAAAGACATGATTCTTTTATAGGTACAATTTAGAAAATGTATCTCAGATCTGGCTTCTTCATTTATATGGCAGGAACCAAACCATCATAACATGAATGTGTGCGTCACAACGCCCGGAAAAGTAACATAAAGGTGCAAGTACTCATTCAACTCTGAAGGTGCCTATTATAACAAATTAGTTGGCCACATTATACAGTACGCAGCAATTTGACAGCTGATTTTAAACAGACATAAGCTCACACCATGGCATTACCAGCTCTAATTACGCAAAGGAGTAAGTTTGAATAATGGTGTAGGTACGAATATTAATGCACCTAATTAACTAAAATATAAGCCACAATCTCACATGAATCTTATCATCATCACGTGACTCGATGACTATCTTAACATTGTCCAATGATATGTCATTCTTCTTTTGGTCTGTGATTGATACTTCTAAACCTAAAATAAAATAATAAAGTTGTATTAAAAAATCATCAAAGAGAACTAGGCATTATCGGGCAATGATATACATCATTGGGCAATAAATTGTAAGCTTCAGGACGTTGATGGAGGTTAAGTACCTGAACCAACTGCAGATACAGACCAAGGGAAATGCCTTGAGCCTGTTCCAGGAGAAATTGGTAACCTGGCAAATAATAAATGATAATTATGTCAGAGAGATAATCTAAAATGGCATATGATTTCAATTTAAAATGAAATGCAAAACAAGAAATATTACTGATGCATGAAGTGCATTTTATAAAATATACATTAAAAAGGTATGGTTACCATTGGCCTTCCATAAATCCAATGTTGCAGCTAGATTCATTGTAATTCTTAAAATGTTCATCCCATAAGAGAGAAGTATAACTTTCTCATAGGATTCCAGCTACTGTAACATGGACCTGAAATACAGGGTTCCACTCTTTCACTTGTTCTTAAGTCTTCAAAGCATTATAAAAATTATAAAAAATTGATACAATGACACTGTTATATTTCATAGATGTGCATATTATCGTGCACATTAATGGTCACTCAACTAAAGGAATTCGATCAAAGTTCAACAAAATAACCCTAGACAATCTAGCGCTAAATTCTTGAATATAAAGCTCCAAGCTTGGAACAGAATTGACATATTGTTACAGGTTTATTACTTTAAGTGTCGTTGGGGCGTCTGATGTCTGCATGTCAAATACCTAAAATTTGAAGTGATCTGCAATTTTCATTACATGTCTCCATCTCCTTTATGCATATTTCCGTTTTACAGGCCACATAACCTTCTTTCACATTTTACTGCTTTGGAAAAAGAAGAGCCCACAAAACAGAGGAGATCTGGTTTCTGAATATAATGTTCACAAGGATTAACAACAGTTCAATACCTAGGGAAGCAGTGAGGGGCATCCAGGCCTCCCTCCCTGAGGATATATTCCTTTCTCAACTAAGTATGTGACTAGAGAAGTCACCACTTTCGTTCGGTTTTGGCAGAAATGCATAGATATTGTCTTTAAAATCATACAAGTTGTCAACTCATCAAATCGTCACATTTTCCCATCATTCATGAAGAGACTGATCAAATTATGAAATCAGTTACTGACCCGATGTCAATCCTAATTCCTTGTCAAGAAAACCAATACATCGTAGAAGGCTAAGCAGAGAATAAGGGAATTAACCTTGTTGGTAACACAATACGGACAATATGCACTATTCTCCCATGCTAAAAAAATTCAGATGACAGAGGTAGATCAAATGATTCATCATTTGGAATAACATTCTGTTAGATCCGTGCGCGGCTAAAGAGGGGAGGAAATTACTTTGCGCACAACAAGTCATGGAGAAATTACTTTGCGCACAACAAGTCATGGAGAAATTACTTTGCGCATCACAAGGAGGGTTTTTCTATTTAAACTAGGGCTAGCCGTCATTTGTATTCATGCTTGATATTTTGAGAGATTCTCTATTGAGCGTCCTAGGAGTAGTTCTAGATTAAACGAGTGCGGACGTCCTCTAGGCGTCTTGGGAGGAGAATACACCTTTTTGTATTCAATTATCTTGTTTTCTCTTTGTTATTTTGCTATAAAAATTGGATCTTTGGTTGGTTCCTAACAATTTGGTATCAGAACGCGTGACGATCCATGACGGGAATTGAAGGGGTAAAGAAATCGGTTGACGAGTTGGTGGAATACATCGAGCACATGAAGGCAAGACAAGCAAAGAACGACGAGCAATTTGTAAAAATCATGGAGCTATTGACGGCGCGCATCCACGACGGAAAAACCCTAATTTTGGGCAAAAGACGTCACCTTTGGAGGAGAAAAGCCCAGATCTAGAAATTTCAGATCTGAAATTTTCAGATCCAGATCTGAAATTTTCAGATCCAGATCTGAAGACGACGGAGGAAGACGAGAAAATTTTTATATCTGAAAATTTCAGATTTGAATCTGATGGCAGTGACAATCCAGATTTAAAGGCGGCCGCGGAAGACGAGGACGAGTCCCCAAGGCGAGCAAACTCTAGCAGTCATCTCAAGAAGGCGGACACGTCCTCTGCAGAATTTCTGCAGGGGCTGGCCGCCCTGCAGAAATTCTGCAGGGTTCACAGCAGCCCCTGCAGGGCCCGGCAGGGGGCCCTGCAGGCCCCTGCAGGGGCGCAGGAGCCCCTGCAGGGGCCCTGCAGAAGCCTGCAGGGGCCCTGCAGGCCCCTGCAGGGGCGCAGGAGCCCCTGCAGGCCCCTGCAGGGGCGCAGGAGCCCCTGCAGGCCCTGCAGGGCCCGACAGGAGCCCAGGAGCCCGTGTAGACTCCTGTCGTGGCCCTGCAATGCCCGGCAGCCCCTTCAGCATCGACGACAGACCCTCCGATGTAGCGGACAGCAATTTTTCAACTATCTGGGCCCAAAACAGCGAACATTCGAGCTTCCGGAAGGGCGACGTGGGCCCCAAGGCTCTTGGTTTTCAGTTCAAAGTCCTTCAGAACGCCAACATATCAGTTTAGGCTATAGATGGCCTTCAGATCTGACTGGTGGTGACCGTGGCTTTCGTCTGGACGTTGATGAAGGTGGTGGAGACCTATCTCATCCTTTCGATCCGGGAGGAGACTTGCAGTACGTGGAATGGATGGCACACACACTCCATGCACCACCTTGAGGACAATGTGGATTTTCAGGGGCGGAGTAATGTTAGATCCGTGCGCGGCTAAAGAGGGGAGAAAATTACTTTACGCACAACAAGTCATGGAGAAATTACTTTGCGCACAACAAGTCATGGAGAAATTACTTTGCGCACCACAAGGAGGGTTTTTCTATTTAAACTAGGGCTAGCCGTCATTTGTATTCATGCTTGATATTTTGAGAGATTCTCTATTGAGCGTCCTAGGAGTAGTTCTAGATTAAACGAGTGCGGACGTCCTCTAGGCGTCTTGGGAGGAGAATACACCTTTTTGTATTCAATTATCTTGTTTTCTCTTTGTTATTTTGCTATAAAAATTGGATCTTTGGTTGGTTCCTAACAATTTGGTATCCTCTTTGTTATTTTGCTATAAAAATTGGATCTTTGGTTGGTTCCTAACACATTCATCCCTACAATTCCCATCATTATCATTATAATCACCAACAAAATCATGCAACAAAATAAAATCCACAAAGCTGATCAAAACCTTCAATTCCTCTCTCTTT
Organism: Scilla litardierei; assembly: GCA_030789695.1. Classification (NCBI taxonomy): domain Eukaryota; kingdom Viridiplantae; phylum Streptophyta; class Magnoliopsida; order Asparagales; family Asparagaceae; genus Scilla; species Scilla litardierei. Next base: position 37,079,838 of record CM061138.1, read on the forward strand.
TTTCAAATTTGATTGGGGTAAGCAAGTCAGAAGACAGAAATCGGCATGGGATGACTGTCATAGATAGCTGGCAGTAATCATTGAAGGAAAGATGAGTGTGACATAAGTACTAGCCAAAGGCGGCACAATCCTCTTGATGTAGAAGGAAGATGAGTGAAAGTAGGAAAAAAGATCTAGGGTCCTAAATTTGAAATTTTAGGAATTCTAAATAAATAAAACATATTGAGTCTCACATGCAAATCATCCTTCGCACTCTCCAACAAATCAGCATACCAAAGATTTAGAGATCTAGATCTCTTGCAAAGGCTCTCTCATGTCGGCTCCCTCGAATCTCACAAAAGATATTCCAAAGAGAAATCTTTTCTTAGAATAATTCTTATTCATTCCTTTATTAACTTATTCCCAAGGTGGATATAACTTACTTATAGCCTAAGATACATACACGACGCATACTTACATAAACCAATCTAAGCACATCTAAATAAATCAAATAAAATCAAATAAAATCCTAATAAATCAAATTAAATCAAATCAAATTCATTGAACTTGGTCCGTATTATTCTTCTCGGCCTTAATAGATTTATCACCGGCCGGATAAATGGTGGTAAGTCAATGCAAACCTATAGTAATCAGTAGTCTCTTATTGTTAGAGAATATTCATACACTAATCTTGAAATGAACCAAAATGAAAAATTAAAGATGAACATTTTTTTAAGAATATGCCATGATCACATAAGAAAGAAAGATGCGTAAAATTTACTCGCTTTGCTAGTAGGCTGTGGCAGTTTAATGACGAACTTGATATGCTCAATGAGCTCAAGTGTTCCATCTATATGTAGCTCTAATACAGTATCAACAACTGGCTCAAGATGTGTCCTTAGCCAGGGCTACGGTGCTGGATAAGGATCTGAAGCTCTAGCGCTGGTTTCGACTCAGCTTCAGGTTCAAACTCCATCTAAAGTTCTGGTCAAAATTGGACTCGGGCTTAGTCATATGCTTAGACTTGGGCTCAAGCTTAATTGTAGACTCAAACTTAGTTTCGAGCTCTTGCATAAGTTCTTACTTTTTTTATTCTCTGTTTCACCCTTTACATAAGCTTATTAGCGTATTGATGGTCTCGCGAAGTTTTTTTTTTGATCTCCTCATAATGGTCTATTTATGACTCTTTTTCAAGCTTTAAATTTGATGATGGTTAGGCTACATGATAGATGTCTCAGCATTTGGGAAGATATTGATGCTGAAGCTCCATTTTTAACCAAGACCAATAAGATGTTTTCCTTTTAAAAGATAAGTTTCTCCTTTTAACTTGTGATTGGCGCACCATAATCTATTCACATCTGATAGATTGTAATAGTAAAAAAAGAAATCTTCCATAACAGACTTTCACTATAGAAAATATCAATGTTTGTTAACACCTCAAAATGGGGAGGACACAAAACTTCTTATATTCATTTTAATGAACTCACATGCATCCAAATAACAATTTGTACCTAAAATTCCATAAAAAATATGCATTAAATAATTGAAAATACCTTCAAAATATGCAAGGATTTAAAGTGACCTGTAATAGGTTCAAATGGATTGAAATTTAAGCGAGAAATGGTTTCAAAATCTTTAAAACATCGAATCATGCATGAAATGTCTCAAACCCTTTCAGGAAATCCTTAGAAAATAGCAAGCCTCATTGTGTGCGCAACAGCTTCTCAGCTCGCGCTACCTTGGGTCAGCTTAGGTGGGCTCAGTCGGATTGGGCGTGATCCGATGAACAGTGGCAACACGAGTCAACTTGAATCGGCTTGAGCTGTCTTAAAGTCAGCTCGATTGCCTGGGTCGACACTGTCAACTAGACAACAGCTCAGCTCAGTTGAAGCCGATGTCGTTGGCTTGGCTATCAATCAAATTTGGCTTGGCTGAGCCGCAACAGTAGCAACATGGATTATTTGGAACCAATCATGATTCTGACTTTCAACATCGATGATCACTGGAACTTTCTGTGTTAGCGTCGATGGGCAACGACGAATGCTTTAATAATGACAAAAGGGCTACTAGTCATCGGAGATGGTGACAACATTAACGGTTGTATTTGAATAAAGTGGCAGCAGCGACTGATGGCATCGGTGATGGCGTCTGTAGGAGAAGGTGATGTCATCGTCGGTCGCTAATAACAGATATGGCGATGGTGAAAAGGAATGATGCTAGTGGTATGGGTGATGGCGGCAATTTGGCTTAAGGTTATGGTTTGTAGGTAGATGAAGGTGAACAATGCGTTTTGGGAATTTTCAAGTTTTTAACAAAAGGTGGTTGCTGGGGTTTTGGGCTTTAGGGATTTTTGCATCAAACATGGATCTAACCTGAAAATTGAAAGAGAAAATGGAATACTAGCCATGATACCAAAATTGATTTAGAACAATAGAGAAACTGGGGGAAATTAGGGAAAATTGGCAAAGAACAGATTAGGATTATGGTTCCAAGGTTAGCTCTGGTATCTAGTTTGACGTAGAAAAGATTTAAGGAGGAAAAATGGGAAAAACTGATAAATCTAAGACTCTAAATTGGAAAAATTAAGGATTCTAAATAAATAAATGACATTAAGAGTCTCTCGCATAGGCCATCCTCTGCCCACTCTAATAAATTAGTATGCCTGAGATTTATAGATCCAGGCTCCCTCGCACCTACTCCTTTGCATCTTATACGAAAGATTCATAAGTGGAACCATTTCTCAAAATAATTCTTATTTATTCATTTGCTAACTTATTTCCAAAGGAATACAACTTATTTATGCCCTAAGAAATGTGCACGATACGTACTTACAAAGAAAACCTAAATAATTCAAATAAAATCTAATAAAACTCTAACAAATAAGACCAAATAAAAGTAAATAAGATTCATTGATATTGGTTCTCATCAACTCTTTTGATAAGCTTGTGTTCACTTCTTAACTGATAGAAGGAAAGCAAAATACATCGAGATCTTTTTAAACCACCTTTAGTAAATGTAGCAAAGCTAAGAAAAGACAGCAGAGATAATTTTCAAGCTATAATTCATTGCTTGAAGAATAGATAAAGGTCACAGATCACACATGTCTTTCTTTCTAGTTATCACATACCATCAACTAAATGTAAACGAAGTATCGATCGTGCCATTAATTGTTCATTCCTTTCAAACAACGACCAGAAGGATAAATACCATTTTAGGAAGAGTACACACTTATAGATTGGTTCTTGAGAAAAATAAGAATGAACAGCTCAATCGTGCCACCAGATAATTATAAGTAGCTAAATGTTACCTCCCAAGTGAACCTTTTGACTCGTGATGAAGGGAAACAGCAGCACTTCGGCTATACCTGCTTTTTCTATGACTTGCAAACATCACCTGCAATTTCGAAGATAATATTGACTACTTATATACTTCATGAATCGTTTACATACGGGAACTGCTTATATGCTTCATTAATAAATATTTAAACAATGCAGCATAGTTGACAGCGATTTCAGCCATATTTCATTCTCAAAAACTGATGTCAAATAGTTTGTTTGATATTAAAAGTATACTTGTAATACTAATTTGATTAACATATGGCTAATTTCATGGTAACCAGTCCCTAGCCCTGAATTTTCACAGAAAATTCTGTAACACATAATTACTATTAAAAGTCTGATTTTTTTTCCCATATTTAAATCAAACTGCAGGGAAGCATGAGAAGAGGGGTTATGATAGAACCCAAGCCAACAATATGGCCGGATCTGAGCTGGGGAGCGCGCGAATGGAAGCTGGAGCAATTAGAGACGAAGAAGGCGGGATCAACAACGGCCACATCAGCTCAGTTGAATTAGGGGCGTTGGATGAAAAGTAGTGAAGCATCGCGATCGCACGTCTGGGGAATTATTCTACACCGTCGATCATATTGGATTAAGATCTCCTTCGTCCGTTTCGAACGAACTCGGGCCCCACTCATCAACGGCTCGTCTCCTTCCTCCAGAGCCAGCTCACCGACGAAATGACGACGGCTACCCCCCCAAAAGTTTCCCAGCGTGCAGCAAGGGATTTGTTGAGAGTTTGTTATCTTTTTACAAACCCTATAAATATGCAAAATGTAATAAGAACAAAAATGGAAGATCAATGGAGTTTTTACTCTCATTTTCCTTTATTCTTTAATTCTTTCTTCTACTAACAAATTCTTTGATCCAACCATTGTTGGTGAAATCAAGCTCTAGCTCAGTGATAGAGAGCAGGTCTCTATCAAATTGGTATCAGAGCCTATACGCATCCATGGGAAAGGGAAAGAAATCCGGTAACATGGATGGAGGGCAAGGCTCTCATACTGATTCCCCAAATTTAGTTGAAAACATTGATGAGGTGAATACATGGAAGCATCAACAGGAAGAGAGATTCCGAGCTATTGAAATGCAAGCTCAACTACTGGAGGGAGGATTTGGAAATCAGCTCCAGCAGCTGTCTTCCCATCTTCATGCTGAGGTCAGGCAGCTAGTGGAAGCTCAAAAGAACTCACAGGAGACTCTAACTTCTCAAATCCAGTTGTTGCTGAATCTTCAGAGCAAATCTGATGAGAGACTCAACCAACAAGACGCACTGATCCAAATGCTGCGTAGCAATCAGGAATCTGGATCGCACAATCACCGTGAAGAAAGGGATATGAGCTTGGAGAATCGAGGTACCAATGGTGAAAATTCCAACCCGACTCGTGTTAGAATCCTCAAACATGAATTCCCCATCTTCAAGGGGGATGAAGATGTTCTTCCATGGCTGAGTCAGGTACAGCAATTATTTGCTTATTACTCCACACCTTATGCAAGTTGGGTTGATGTATGTTCTTATTACTTGAGGGGTAAAGCCTTGCATTGGTTGGATTGGGGTAAGGTGAACGTCACTAATTTCCTTCATTGGGAGACATTTAAGGAAGAAATAGTAATTAGGTTTGGTCTAACCCAATTAGACAAACCTTTTGCTGTTTTTTCTAACCTCAAGCAGACTGGATCTGTGAGAGAATACCTTGAGAAATATGAGCAGATTGTTGGGTTGCTGAGGAAAATGCCTGAGGATTACATTTTAGACAAGTTGATTAATGGCCTTAAAGATGATATCCGTCTTGATGTAATGGCCTTAGACCCTAGTACCTATAGAAAAGCAGTCCAATTGGCTAGAACATTTGAAGAAAAGGCAGCTCTAACAAAAAAAAATTAAGTACCACTCTACTACAACTCCCTACAGTAAATATCATCAATCACAGCCACCTGGGACAAGCAAGGATGTTGGCAAGGAGCTGTTGCCATTTGTGCCTAGAGGAAGACTGCTTACACAGGAGGAAATTGACACTAGGAGGAAGAGCAGTTTGTGTTTTACTTGCAATGAAAAATGGGAAAGAGGCCATAGGTGCAAGAAGCAACTCTATATCATGGACATGGGTGAGATGCCTGAGTCAATTGAAGAAGAAAACACTAAGGGTCAGGAAGAGCCAGATGAAGAAGTGCAGTTAACTAAAGATGATAATTTCCCTTCCATTTCAATTCATGCCTTAACTGGAGTTCCAACAGCCCATACAATTAGACTACAAGGTTGCATTAAAGGAAATAACATCAGTATTCTAGTTGATACTGGATCTACTCATAATTTTATACATCCCAGATTAGTGAAGTCCCTGGGGTTAGAGGTGGAGCAGTCTGAAGCCTTTGATGTGGTGGTGGCCAGTGGAAATAGGCTACAAGGATCTGGGGTGTGCAAAAGAGTACCCATACAATGTCAAGGAGTACTAATATCCACCAACCTATTAATACTACCCCTAGGAGGTCAGCAGATTGTCATGGGAACTCAATGGCTTAGACAGTTAGATGATATTATTTTCAACTTCAAAAAATTGCAAATGAGGTTCAACATGAATGGGAAGGAATGTGTGTGGCAAGGGGTCACTCCACCCAGTTCACACATTGTTGTTGAGAAGGAGATTCAGAAGAATGTCAGGCAGCAAGGGGAAGTGTATTTGTTACATCTAAATTTGCTTGAAGTAGAGACTTCCACTGAACAGTGTTTATCCTATGAAAACCAACTGAAGAAATGCCCTGAAAGATTAAAACAAATTATACTCCAGTATCCTGAGGTCTTCAAGGAGCCAACAAAATTACCACCCAATAGGCCTTACGACCACAAGATTCCCACTGCAGTAGATGCTAAACCTATCTGTATTCGACCCTATAAGCATGCTTACTTCCTTAAAACTGAAATAGAGAAGCAAGTGACAGAAATGTTAGAAGCAGGCATCATAAGACCCAGATGTAGTCCATATGCCTCACCAGTGGTCATGGTTAGAAAGTCAGCTTCAAGCTGGAGATTATGTGTGGATTACAGAGCCCTCAATAAACAAACTATCAAATATAAGTTTCCAATTCCCCTCGTTGATGAATTAATGGATGAATTGCATGGAGCAAAAAAAATTTCCAAACTGGATTTGAGATCCGGATACCATCAAATCCGTATGTTTGAAGATGATATTTACAAAACTGTCTTTAGAACACATGAGGGGCATTATGAATTCCTAGTAATGCCATTTGGTTTAACAAATGCACCCTCAACTTTCCAGTCCTTGATGAATTCAATCTTCAAGCCCCACCTCAGAAAATTTGTGTTGGTTTTTTTTGATGACATACTAATATATAGTCAGGATTGGCATTCACATTTGGGGCATCTTAATTGTGTGCTGCAAATACTAAAGGAAAATAACTTGGTAATCAAATTAACCAAGTGTTCTTTTGGGGAGGAAACAGTGGAATATCTAGGCCATGTAATATCACAGCAAGGAGTAGCTGTGGAGCCTAGGAAAATTGAGGCAGTTAGGAACTGGCCAGTGCCCAAAGACACCAAGGCAGTGAGAGGATTTTTGAGATTAGCTGGGTATTATAGAAAATTCATACGTGGATTTGGAGGTATAGCAGCCCCTCTCACAGATTTACTTAAGGAGGGCTTCAGTTGGAATCCTGCAGCTCAGGCCTCTTTTGAAAAATTGAAAGAAGTTTTGACCGCAGCCCCAGTTTTAGCTATGCCCAATTTTAATGAAGAATTTGTGTTAGAATGTGATGCCTCAGGGAGGGGTATTGGAGCTGTGTTGATGCAGAGGGGAGGACAACCAATTGCCTACCTAAGTACTAAGCTCACTGGCAGGAATTTGCTGCTATCCACTTATGAAAAGGAGCTCTTGGCCATTATCTTAGCAGTAACTAAGTGGAACCAGTATCTTATGGGTAGGAGATTCACCATAAGAACAGATCACCAGTGCTTGAGATATTTGTTAAATCAAAAATTACAACATGGAATGCAGAGTAGATGGCTAATGAAATTGCAATCCTATAACTATCAAGTTGAGTACAAACCAGGAAAATCAAATAGAGCAGCAGATAGCTTATCTAGAGAAATTGAGAATAGCACAAACACCCTAGAGGGCTATTACTCCATTTTTCACATATCAGGTCCCCAATGTGACTGGGTTGAAGAAATCAAGCAATTGGTGATTCATGACCCCTATTACAAGCAGATGGATAAAAATGAGCCAGAATGGCAGAAGTGCAAGTAAATACACCAAGAAGTGGAGGGATATACTATTACAAGGATAGAATTTTGCTCAGTCCTGAGGCAAGAACTATACAGTTGGCCTTACTCAAAGAATTCCACAGCTCAGCTATTGGGGGACATTCAAATGCTATAAGGACTCTCCATAGGATGAGGAAGGCAGTCCATTGGGTTGGAATGAAGAAGTCAGTCAAGCAGTTTGTGAAGGAATGTGAGGTTTGTCAAAGACATAAGGCAGAAAATATAGCTTATCCAGGATTTCTACAACCCCTGCCAGTACCTAATTTAGTATGTGAAGCCATTACAATGGATTTTATATTGGGTTTACCAAACTGCAAGGGGTATACTGTGCTATATGTGGTAGTAACAGGTTGACAAAGTATGCTCATTTTTTTCCCCTCAAACATCCTTTTTCTGCCAAGGAAGTAGCTCAAATTTTTTTTGATGGGGTCTTTAAACACCATGGTCTTCCAAAAACTATAGTGAGTGACATGGATACTATTTTCACTAGCCAATTCTAGACTGATATCTTCAAGCTCCAATGAACCTTCCTAGCTCATAGTTCCTCCTATCACCCCCAAAGTCATGGGCAAACTGAAGTCACTAACCGTAGCCTTGAGTGCTATTTACGATGTTTTTGCAGCCACAAGCCAAGAGAATGGGCAAATTGGTTATCCCTAGCCGAATACGGGTACAACTCCACTTGGAAGAGCTATACTCAGATGACCCCTTTCAAAGCATTATATGGGAGAGAAGCCCCCACCCTAACTTCCTACATTCCTCATACCTCTCAAGTACCAGCAGTGGATGACACCCTTTTCACCAGAGATGTGACTATGCATCTTTTGAAGGACAACTTGAATAAAGCCAGAGAAAGGATGAAGCACTATGCTGATGCACATCGCACAGAAAGGGTATTTCAGATTGAGGACTGGGTGTATTTGAAGCTCCAACCCTATAGGCAAATCAGTGTATCAATGAGAAAAATCCACAAATTGTCCCCAAAATACTACGGTCCCTATAAGGTTCTAAGAAGAGTAGGGAAGTAGCTTATGCCTTGGAGCTCCCTGAATCTGCTCGCATACACTCCGTCTTCCATGTGTCTCAGTTGAAGAAGAAGTTGGGAACTCGAGCAGTTGTACAGACAGTTCAACCCAGCTATGTTAAAGAAATTGTGGAGGAGCCAGAAACAATAGTGGATCGGAGGGTAGTGAAGGTTCGCAAAGCTTTAGTGTCACAAGTACTCATCAAATGGAAGCAGCGGTCTCTTGAGGAAGCGACATGGGAATCCTACTGGGATTTAGTTCAACGGTTCCCTTCATTTGACCTTGAGGCAAGGTCACGAAATGGAGGGGGGATTGATAGAACCCAAGCCAACAATATGGCCGGAGCTGAGCTGGGGAGCGCGCGAATGGAAGCTGTAGCAATTAGGGACGAAGAAGGCGGGATCAACAACGGCCACATCAGCTCAGTTGAATTAGGGGCGTTGGATGAAAAGTAGTGAAGCATCGCGACCACACGTCTAGGGAATTATTCTACACCGTCGATCATATTGGATTAAGATCTCCTTCGTCCGTTTCAAACGAACTCGGGCCCCACTCCTCAACGGCTCGTCTCCTTCCTCCAGAGCCAGCTCACCGACGAAATGACGAAGGCTACCCCCCAAAGTTTCCCAGCGTGCAGCAAGGGATTTGTTGAGAGTTTGTTATCTTTTTACAAACCCTATAAATATGCAAAATGTAATAAGAACAAACATGGAAGATCAATAGAGTTTTTACTCTCATTTTCCTTTATTCTTTAATTCTTTCTTCTACTAACAAATTCTTTGATTCCACCATTGTTGGTGAAATCAAGCTCTAGCTCAGTGATAGAGAGCAGGTCTCTATCAGGTTATTTAGAAAATTAAGAGCACGGCCCCATTTTTAAGCATCGGGTTTCCCTGGGTTCACGTCAAATTGATATTCAATTGCGTTATATAGAAAACAAGTAAAAATCAACGGTTGGGTTTTCTTGGAATCAAATAAGAAAGGAAAATGTACATTATTTCCTTGCAACTAAGCAGAAAAAGGGCGGGAAAGAGAGAAAAAAATACCGTAGAATTTACGAGTGTTTGATTCCGCTGAAATGCGAGATTTGGACAAATCGCTGCCATCGCCATCGCAGCCGCCATAATTCTCCGCCAAAAAGCTTTGAAGAAGAAGAAACGAGCTATCTGAACAGGGCAGGCAACAACAGGAAGAATTATGCTAGTCATATTTTTGGATATTATATTTTTATTTACACGTTTGCCATTATCTCTGTACCAATTATATTCGGGAGTTGCTATACACCTGGACCGATTGCTGAACACACGGACCATTTATTTACAAGTTTGCGGTTCAAAATTTATATTTACAGTTTTGCCATTAAAAGTTTTTCTTCTTCTTTTACCATCCATCCTCCATCCTCCATCCTCCATCCTCTCCCTCTTATTCCCCACCGCAGCCCTCAACCACTGTCGCAGCCCCACAGGAACATCCCTACCCCTCCTCCAAAAAAAACCAAAAACCGCACCATCTACGCCACCTCCGCCAACCTCTCCCCTTCCTCGTCACATCCCCTCTCCTTGCTCTTCCTTCTTCGCACCCGTCCTCGCACATGACCCTTTTCCACTGTAGATGCCGACGTCGCCATTGCCGCTACGCAGATCGGATGTGGGGCACGGTTGGGGAATGTGAGGATGCAACGACAATGACAGCTGGCGTGACGGAAGTGATGTACGATGAAGATGTGAGATGTAGTTTGGGGATAATGGGGTGTGTAACGCTTAAACGGTTTTTTTAGTTTTTTGGGTGTGTTTGTAAAGTGGGTTGTGTATACGACAATTAGGCATGTGTGTAAAGAAGTGCACTTTCTATTCCTATGTAAAGTTTTACTCCTTTCTCTCTTCACAACACTCCACTTCATCCAATCATCCCTTAAACGATTCTGATGTCGTCGTTTCCTACCACCTTCTCGAATTCGTCGTTGCTCGAGTTCTAAAAAATATTCAACATCGTTAATTGGTTCTCAAAACTCGAGCGATTAATACGATGTCCGAACTCGAGCAATGATTTTGAATTTTTTTCAGAAAAATAATTTGTGCTGCTTTGGCCTATATCCCCTTGTATCACATATGGTGTGTATGTTGGATAATGTATGCCCTTTCAGACAATTATTAACTGTAAGATACACATTGTTCAAAATAATAGCATGCTATTTGGTATCTTTTATCTATGTGATTCTCTTTTGCACTACTAAATATGTTGTTTTCAATATCGCATGGATAAAGTCATTGGACTTATGAGAGGAACATTGGGATCATGTCGACTATTTTGTGCTTCTAGACAGACTTCCATGTTTTATGGGATTTTGTTTTTTAGCCGTATGAAGGGCATTTCTGATTTAAAGTTTGGATGGAAAAATGGACTATAAATGTATGGAGTTAGCTGAAGTTATGATGTTAATGAATGATCATATTTTCAAGTGTTTTATAAGCATTCAACTCATTTTCCAAGCTCGTTCTCTCAATTTCTAAAGCCAAATTTGATTTTTCAGTTATAAGCTTTTAAGCGTTCTTTTCTTGGCTCAAAATTGATTTGATTTCTCATTGTTTTAATCTTCAATTTTCTGAGAAACAAATCAAAATCCTTTCTTCAATTCTATTGTGATTTTACTTCAATTTTCTCAAGAATTAAGGAAGAAAAGATTTTCTCTTAGGCACTTCAAAAAGCTCCAATCTTTTGGGTATAGATAAATTGTGTGCATCACCAACCATAATCAAAGAGGTTTGTAAAATCAACATCAAGTGTGGTGGTGAGTTGATTTTGTTGAATCAAGTGTTGTTAAGAAAAGCCTCGATGGAGCTCCTCTTAGAGAGAGGTTAAGTTGTTGTATTGAAAGTCATAGTAAGTTAAACTAGGCAAGTGTAGTTGGAAGCCCTCATTTTGATGCATTTAATCTCTTGATTAAGAGAGTTGGATAGTGGAAAATATCAACGCGAGGTTGGGGACTGGAGTAGCCCACGGTGGGTGAACCCGAATAAATCTCGGCGTGTTTGCATTGTGATTGTCTCGTTCTTTCTATTGCATACATACTTGCGATATTAATTCCACTGTGCAAATTAACTCTACTTTATTGCAAGCATCACTGTGTGTTGATTAATTTCTTGTCACGCCCCGCTTCCCATTGTACTTGGAGCGAGGACGTGAGCATGTCCGCATGGGCTGGAGCGGTGAAGCTCGAACCATGTAGCTGGAACGGTGAAGCTCGAACCCAATAAGCGTCAGTGAATAGAACCTTTCGCAGGACTTGCATGCATTCAGAAAACAACAGAAATACTATGAATTTAAAGCCAACATCCAGACAAGAGTACACAAAAGTAATAAGGGCCTCAAGCATGGCCTACAACAACAAAGATACAAAGATGTGTACACACCCTGTAGAAATGCAGTAAATGAAATCTTAAGCAGCAGCATGTAAAGTTCGGCAAACAGCTAGTTCTTGGTGGGGAGGACTTCCGGATCAGCATACTCCTGGTCCAGTAGTTCAGTCTCCTCAATCAGCTCGTTCTCAATATAACATGTCTCGTGACCTGATATACATTTCAAGCAACTTAGAAATGTATGTCAGCAAGGGTCCTTGGCAAGCAATGATTATGAATAGGTCTCTTGGCAAGGTTTTCAAATAATTTGCATGACAGTTAAAGTAATTATGAATAAATGAGCAATGACAGATTATAAGTAGTAAGAATGTGTTTTATATTAACGTGGCAGTTCTAATATAAGTGAAAACATGGCAGTCCTATTTAAGTGAAAGCAGAAGCAATTCTATATGTCGTACATTTTAAGTATAGCATTTTCAAGACGTTCAAGAGTGTATTCAATTTAGTGCGCTACGATTCACGTCGTTAGGCGTATAGCAAGTGAATCTACCTTCAAATGCCCCCGAATGTGACCCGTTTACTTCTGACTAGTGCCCGCGAACCCAACCCCACCCACGTGTACTTTATAAATAGTGGAATACGAGCCAGACTAGTCACATCCGGCCGATAAGAATAACCAAATCTTGGCATGCAATATCTATGAGCCAACGGCCTGCAATGTTCTATGATGTGTCCAATCATTTCAATATATCCATACATGTCCAGAAATGGTGCAATTCACTAGGCATATTCAAATAACTTATTTAAAGTGACCACATGCACATACACGGGTTTTTATCTTGCAATACACAAAGCAAACACATGAAGTTGGCGTCGCATTAAATGTAACTGTATTTAAACAGTGAGAAAATGCACACTTGCCTGTTTAGAGTGATTTTAGGGTCGTTCTGATGGCGGATATATCTGCGTCATTAAATTCTTCCATATTAGGCTAAAAGATTTAACTCAATAAAATAATACTACATTTACTATACAATACATTGTTGCTGTTTACTGTCTAATATATGTAATTATACACACACACACACACACACACACACACACACACACACACACACACACACACACACACACACATATATATAGGGATTAATATAGAGCAGGTGGCACCTGATCCAATGGATCATGTGCAAGACACAAAAAGGTGGGCCCCAACGAGTACAAACCCATGTGGGGGCTTGTACTTTCCACCTTTTTGTGTCTTAGCACCTGATCCATTGGATCAGGTGGCAGCTTTCTACATTAAATACATATATATAACTTACTTGTATAATATAAGCTTACCATTTTACAATATAAAATAATATAATATAATTCATTGTTCCTCTTTTTAACATACTGATGCATGCAACTTTACGCATATATATATGAACCTATGTGTATATAGTACTGTTAGATGGATCGATGAAAGCATTTCGTATTAATAGATTTTAACAATTAATAATTGTAGGATCCCCATGTGACGAAATATACGGCTACATAATGGTTAAAGCTTAATGCATTAGCTAATGCTTATGCTAACCAAGGTACAGAAATTATTTGGTTAATCATTTGATTGCTGCTATGTAAACCATGCCACTAACCAAGCAATGATATCCCATATCTTAAATAGTTAACATCGTCTAGCTCACTAGACAAGGAGGTGCAACATTCATTCAAATATAGGGTTCTGTTCACATAGCATATAGGTTACACTGTTCATATAGATACTGCTAACTTATTATATAATCATATACTAACTTAACTTATATAATAACTTAACTTTAAATATATATTAAAATAACTTATTACCTCCTCTCTTTCCCAAACTATGTCTTCTCTTCTTCTTCTTCTTTTCTTTCATTTCGTTCTTTCTTGCAGGGAAGGGATCAAAGCATCGGTAGGTGGAGGAGCAGTGGCGGCGCGATAGGGGCAGGGGCGGCGCGGATAGGGCTGTTCAGGCGGCAGGCTGTGCGACAGCTGTGGGGTGGCAGCGTGCGCGGCCAGACGGAGGCGCGGGGCGGCGGCATGTCAGTGGGCGGCAGAGGGGCTGGTGGTGGTTGCGTGGGATGGCAGATTGGAGGAGGGTGAGGGGAAGCTACAGGAGTTGTGTTGTTTGATTTGAAGATCCAATTTTAGATCTGGATTTCAGATTTGGGTTTGAATTTGGGTTATTTGATTTCAATTTCAGTTTTTTGTTTGATTTGGGTTTGATTGCAGTTTGATTTTTGAATTGTCTGAAATTGATTTGGGTTGAAAGAGCCGCACTTTGGGTTTTGAATTGATTTTTGGGTGTGGATTTTGGGTTGAAGGAACTGCAATTTGGGTTGGAGGAAGTTGATGAAGATGATGTCGGTAGTGATCTGGTTAATTTGGTGGTGACAGAGAAGCAGGATGAAGGTCTGAAGATTAGGGAAGTCGTTGTGTTTTAAACACGATTTGCAATTCAGCTAATTAATACTTAGTCAAAAGATTTTCTGCTTTAATTTAATTTCGTTTTATCCCATGCAAAAGTTTTGGATTTGATGAGATTTGATGGGATTTGATGGGATTTGTTGTCTACCGAGGAGAAGGAGTAGTCTTCTATAGAATATATCAAGGAAGTTTATAACATACAGTTGGATGTTATTGACTAAGATTAGTCAAATGAAAAACGTGGGTTTCATTGGAGCTGCCGATTGTAAGAGTTCAAATGAGTTAGGTTAAGTAACTAACTTAGGTTAAAACGTTAAAACGTAATTAGTAAAAATGTAATTTAAAAATACGAAATTACGATTTTGCCCCCAATACTAGACATATCAGAAAAATTACGAAAAAGAATACTACGAGTTCGTTTCGTCGCGAGGATCATGATCGCTCTGGGACGTACACCCAAAGAACGGTTGTAGTTTTATCGCAAGCGCACGGTATAGCGGCGAGCGGGTATCGAACACAGGGAGGACGAATGACCGTGCTTGCTCCTAATCAACCTGGCTATTTAAGAATAGAGAGAATTGCCTTGGGCGATCCTGTCACAATCGTCAGACAAATGTGCGAAATATCAAATCAAATAAAGAACGTCTAGGGAATGGGGAATCCCCGCTACTCACCGTATTTCATAAATGTGGTTCGTCGGTATCAAAATTGCTAGAATGAGAATTTGGATGAACTAGTTGCAACTAAATGTGGAACCAAGCTCACGCTCTCGCGCTGTTGCCGGTCTATAGCTATCCTAGGGTCGGGTCCAATCTCTTGCAAACCCTAGCCTAGGAAAGCTAGCATTAGGATCAACATCATCGTCCAATTGCGCACCGAGCCCAATCTCTTGCAAACTCGGTCCACAATCTAAATTAGGATAGTTCCTACCCGTCCAATCTCTTGCAAACGGGTATCGGCACGGAATTGCAACCGGAGATCCTAGTATCGGTCCAATCTCTTGCAAACCGATACTTCGAAAATCCGACTCCAACCCAATTCGGATTTCTAGGGCTTCCTATCAAATTGGGATCCAATCTCTTGCAAATCCCAATTGATATGAATACCTAGCTATCAGTAGTAATTCGATCACAATCTAATCCCTAATAATTGATTCTAGCACAATTTCTACCAATTTATCACAAATACGAAATTGGGCTTGTAGGGTTCATCCCCACGCCCCAAGACGTGGAGACTACTCACAAATCATAGCAATAGCACAAAAATAATCAACGAAATAGGCAATGGAATTCATCACAACAATGATATAAACAATAAAAATAGAGTTTTTGGGGAAGAGAGATGCAAACCAATGTAGTTCTTCAATTAATCCAACAAAAATCCAAGTTTTTCCTCTTCTCCAATCACAAATAATAAAGCTAAAAAGTAATCTCAAAAAGCTGCAAAAAATCTAAGAGATGGCTCTTAAAACTAGGGTAAAAACAGGGCTTAAATAGCCCCAAAAATCGTCCAAAAATCCTGACCAAAACGCCCCTGCACAGCCTGTTTTCCGCAAATTTCGCTACAGGCAGCGCATCGCACTCGGCCGAGTGACAAAAGTCGCTCGGCCGAGTGAAAACCCTGTAATTTTCCAGTAAGTCGGGGCTTTCAGGGGTCTTCGGTTCGGAGGCGGCTCAGCCGAGTGAGTTGTCGTCACTCGGCCGATGGCTTCACTGCACTCGGGCGGACGTGGTTTGCCACTCGGCCGAGTGGGTCTTCTGAAGCTCAGGTGGCCGAAAAACAGAAACTTTGATATTTTGGAGGGGCTTCGTCTGGGCGCCACTCGGGCGGACGTGGTATCGTCACTCGGCCGATGTGGACTCCGACGCTCGGCCGAGTACACATGGAAATCATGTTTGAACGGGTCGGCCGAGCAGTGTCTCGCTGGTCGGCCGAGTGGCTCCTCCACTCGACCGAGTGGGACACAAAAGATGCCCAATCTGATTGTTTTGGCCTCCTCATCGCTCATGCGACGTCCATTCTTCTTCCGCTCCTCTCCAACAGCAAAATATCCCTCGGGGAGGTCGTCGGTGGCCGTCTAGAGTAAGCGCGTCTCGAGATCACTCCAAATCGCGCCAAATCACCTGAAATGCGACAAAAACAACAAATCGTGAAAAGCATCGCAATATCGTCGATATATCGTGAAAAACATGATTTGGGCGATCTAAATGGCATGCGAATACACGGAAAAAAGGTGTAAAATGAGGAGTGATCAAAATCCCCCAAGCTTGCCTCTTACTCGTCCTCGAGGAAGATAAGTAAAAGGCGAACCCGGTGGATTCGGAAAACGAAAACGGCGAAAGAAAACGAAAAAAAATGAAAAACGAAGAAGAATGAAAACCAAATGAAAATAAAGATGAAAGAAAGAAGCGAAGAGGTAGGATGCTAGATCATTTTCTCAGGACGTGGGTTTCACTTACTCTTATAGCATGCACCGAATGAGAAATACATGTCAAAGAATCTTATTTTGATATCATAGTATAATAGTGCAAATAGAAATAGAAAACCCACGAACAACGATATAATCATGAAGAACGGAATGATTTTAAAATTAACATTGCCTGAATCATTTAAAGCGGTATACAAATCACAGATCACACACTTTTCAATTGAACGCTTTCTATCTGGAGTATAAGAGTATCACACTATAGAATAGAAAGAATAGAAAAGTTTGGATTTCATGAAATGAACGCTAGGCTTAGATTTCTGGATTTCGTAAAGCTAAAAACAATCTCACCGAGTATAGAATATTACTTAGCCTAGGTTGTCGTGCAATGTCAAGTAGTCACTCTCTCACACATCAATGGATCCCCTCCCCCAAGCTTATCTATAAGCGTGGTGGCACAAAAATATTTACATCCCCATTTTTACATAGCTCCAAAAGCAAAGAAGAGAAAGAAGAAAGAAAGAAAGTGAGATGGGATCTTTTATTGAGGATTTTTCCTCTTTTCTCTCTTTTTTTTCTTTTTTTAAAGCAATATATACACAATGATCCCAACTCAGAGAGAGATAATGATATACAAGAATGTTTTTCTCTCTTTTATTATTATTATTATTTTTAGAAGAAGAGATTTGGAGCTAGGAATTAATAGCGGGGGAAATGCCATAAAATAGAATCACTAAGGGGAGATTCACCAATGATTTTTAAAAGTAGAGAAATGATGTTCAAGATTTGTGGAGAAAGAAATATATATAACTCTCGGTTCACTCTATAAGACATGCACGACAACTTCAGCAGGGTAATCTAATCTACTCAGTTTTGATCACAAAAAAGCTAACTAATCCAGATATATCATAGCTAACATCATTCAATCATCCCGAAGTGAAGTGTACAATTCATGCATATAGAAGTGATATAGGAAAAGAAATCAGTACTCCAGATATAGGCATTCAATGCGTGAATCTTGGTGTGTTTTCTGTGATAGCATACATATGAATATTCAGGCTCAGCTAATAATAAAACTTCATCCATTTTCATGTGGAAAGAGTGTGGGTTACTATTCTAGATGCAAAGCAAGTCATAGCATATGATATCAGAAATAAAATCTAAGACATGACAAATATAGCATGCATATAGAATAAGCTAACTCCACGTAGACATCATCACAGAAAATTCATCTCTAGCACGAGATGAAAAAAAGGAAGAAATAAAGATAAGAAAAATAAAACTATGCAATGCGTCACACAGAGAAATAAGAAAAACGTGATGCATGGCAAAATAAAAGAAAAATGAGTGCAAAAGTGAAAAAACGGTGTGAAAAACTAAAAATAAAGGTGGCAAAACGAAAAAGAATGTGAGAACTCACTCCCCCAAGCTAAACTGCACAGTGTCCTCAATGTGCAAAGTGTGGCACACAGAGAGACAAGTAACGAGAGGGGCAAGTGAGGATGCATGCATGATGGAAAGAAAAAAGATAGTAACACGAAAAATAAAGAAATGAAAATATGATGCGGATATGATGCATGCACAGATATGAGTGATACGAGTATAAATGGGTCACCAAAAGCTCTCCCTCTCTCCCAAAAAAGATATATAAAGATACGGCAAAATGAGAATCCCAAAATAAGTGAGGGGAGGGGGTGGGTGGACAAAAAGGCATCAGGACCCAGCAGAAACGGGCAGCACAACGGCAAAAGGAATCGATGGCATCAAGGGTGCCTAGGAAGGTGGTGCTGCGCCGTCTCCGTCCTGAGGCGGAGGTGGTGGTGGTGGTGGTGTAGGCTGCTGAGCTGGGGTGGGCGTGGAAGTGGAAGCAGGTCTAGTGTGTGTGGAAGTGTGTGTGGGAACCTGTTGGGTGGGTGGGGGTACGCGCGGAAGACGCTCTAAGATCTGTGTCAGGCAGTAGTGGATCTGAGGGATCAGGTCAAAGCGTCCAGCCATCGTAGAGACGGTGGAGGACAGGGTCCTAAGGTCACCTCTAAGACCACTCACCGCCAACTCAAGAGCACGTATGCTCTGCAGTACAGTGTCGGGCGGGGGTGGTGCAGAGGGACGCACCGGTCTAGGCTGCGCAGGGCGGGGCTGGCGTACGCGAGTGGAGTATGTAACGGGCTCAGCAGGGAAGGGGACGAAAGGTGCCGCGCCAGCAAATGTGGGCCTGGCCTCAGTGTGAGGCCGGGACACCGGCTGGTGAGAAGTAGAGGCAGCGGCAGCAAAGGAAGCGTGCAAAAGTGGCTGCGAGGCGGCTAGAGAGGTCTGTGGCACAGAAGTGTGGACAGACGCCACGACGCTCTCGGAGAATACGGCGGCTGTGGAGACAGAGGACTCTACCGCTGGGGCGGAACTGTGTGGACCAAAAGGCGCAATCCCAGCGGAGATCATGCTAGCCATGGTCTCCACGACCGCGGCAAACGAGGGCTCTCCACTCTCGACAAAGGTCGGCGGGCGCTCGGGGAGTGCGGAGCAAAGAGGCTCCACGGACAGAGGGCCAGAGGTGGCAGCGGGAGTGGTGGGGACAGCCTCGGAAGTGGTGACAGTGGTGGAAGTGGGCTCAGCAAAAGTACTCTCGACACTGACAGAGGTGGGGACAGAAGTGTCAGGAGCAGCGGAAACGTCAGGAACAGGCTGGGGGGCCACAGGGTCGACGGGGTCGGCAACAGGCTCGGCAGGGTGTGCAGCAGGGTCTGCGGGAGCAGCCTGGGCAGCGTGGGCCTGCTCGGCCTCCTCGGCCTCGAGCACGTACGCAGCGGGGATGAGGACATCCATCGCTGGGAGCCAGTCAACGTGGGCCGGTGCAATCTGGGTCCGAGCTGGGCTCGGGAGAATCATGTAGTCGGCACCGAAAGGGCCGTGCAACCAGACCCAGTGACGCTCACCATGCGGACGCAGCATCTTCATCCGGGCCATAACGTCTATCGATAAGGAAGTGGGTCCCGGTACGCGTCGCAAGTCGTCAGGTAAGTCCTCGCCGGTCATCATGGTAAGCAGGGTGATCAGACCGCCGCAGCATATCGGTGAGCGAGCGCCCACCGACACAATGATACGGTCTAAAAACCAAGCCGCAATGTCGATCACGACGGCGGGGACAAGCTCGTGTCCATCCCTAGATAGAGCTCTGGGACGTGTCATCGCATAGAGCATGTAGAGCTCTGGCGTAGACATCGTGCCCGGCTCATATCTGGCCAAAAAGGTGGTCGCCATAAGGCGCTGGGCAATACGTAGGCAGGGGTGGACAATGGCCGAGGCCTTGGCCCTACTAGGGTCAAAGGCGGCGTGGTGGCCTGTTATCCGGGCCCAGAAGGCACTGGCGTCGAAGGAAGGTGGGGGGATGTGGGTAGGGCCGTAACCGCGATCGGCTCCGGGGACTGCGGGCCATGAGAAGAACGCTCTCATCATATCGAGAGTGACCTGGCACTCTCGATCCATGAACCTGAATGAGCATCCCTCATCGGTCCGGGCAATCAAACTCAAAACCTCAAGTGTCGGGCGGGTGAACGTGTCCGCCGACACCTGAAGGAAGTCGCGCCAACCCACGTTGTCGTACAACGTGAGTATCCCCTCTAGTACCCCCAGGCGTCCAAGGTCAGCGAGGTGTGCAAACCTGGAGGGTACGATCGAGCGCTGGGAGATACGGTCGAAGACGGCGCGGTGTGCGTCGTCTCGGAACGTGATCCCGAGCGGCCCGACCAGTGGAGCCGGTGGTGGTGGCTGTGCAGCGGCGGGGAGTGGCTGTGCGGGCTGTGCGGGCTGTGGGTGCGCTGCAGGCTGTGCGGGGTGTGTGGGAGAAGGCGGAGGAGAGTCCTCCACCAAGTGGGAGGGGCCGGGCTCGTCCGACCGCTTCCGCTTGGCGGAAGCTCTCGTCGACCGCGGCCGTGTCCGGGGCGGCATATCGGCCCCGAGCGCGCCGAAAAATGAAAAAAGTGCGGTGCGTGTAAAAGAATGGAAAGAGTATACCCAAACACGCCGCGAGTGCTAAGCAGTGGAAGCGTGCGAAGTCCGTGCCTCCACGAAGTCCTGAGCAGCCCGTAGAAGCTCCCCTGAGCTCCCCTAAGCTCCAAAAAGCAACCCGCGCATGAAAAAGCGATATCAGCGAGTAATAATCAAAATGTATGGAGCAATAGGGGTATAATGGATAGATATAGAAATTGATTTGGGTTAGGGGGGCGTTTAGCACATGGATCCTCAAGAAATACACGAAAAGAGGAGAAAATAGTCGAAATAGGTGTACCGGAGGTGGTCGGACGGCGTGTCGCTGGCGGCGACTCGGGCGAGGCACCGGCGTGTGCTCGGCCGGCGGTGGCGGACCGAGCGGCGGCGGGGCGAGGTCGTCCGGGCGAGTGGGTGCTGGGTGAAGCGAGATCGGGCGAGGGGAGCTGAGGGGTCGCGGGCGGATTTGGGATTTGCGATTTCGAAATCCGCGCCTCCCTCGCCACTTATATATAAAAGAGTTACGACTCGGCCGAGTGACGTGCTCACTCGGCCGAGCGAGGCAAATAAAAATTTTCTCCCCGATATCGCTTCGGCTGAGTGGCTTTGCCAGCCTCGGCCGAGTGGAGTAAGTCCATTCGGCCGAGTGACTCACGTATGGCTCCGGGATGTGACCCCAAAGAACGGTTGTAGTTTTACCGCAAGCGCACGGCAAAGTGGCGAGCGGGTTATCGAACACAGGGAGGTGGTGTTGTGCTCCAATCTATCCTAGGTTGGTTTGACTACGAATGTTTTATTGGTGGAGATGGCTATGGTATGATATAATGGAAATGGTGGTGGATGTCGTGTAATGCCCTACCAGCTACTGCACAAGTACTAGAGGGGGGGTGAATAGTACTTTAAAATAATAAGGAGTATAATTCCAAATTAAATTGCAATCAACTACCAAATCAATTTGCGGAAGCTTAAATTGAATGACGACAACGAAATTAACAATGCTAACAAACGATGTTAATGGGTTCGGATCCACCCAAGTCTCCCCGACTTGTTCCCGGTGATCCTACGTCCCAACCACCCGGATCCCCTCCGGATACTTGAGTTAGAAACCCTAACTCAAGATTTCCACTATGAATATCTTGTGAAAAAAACCTTCACAAGATCAAATCATACAAGCAATAGCAAACGTGAATCCCACAACCCGGGATCACAACCTTCTCTCACAACCGAGAGAACCAATAAGCAATATAAAAGAGTTTATATGAAATAAACAAGCTTACCACAAAATCCTATACCTTGAGTTTTTCTTACCCAATAGGTGGAATGAATGATTTGAGGAAGATGAAGTCACCAAGCCCTAGCACCAAGGAAATGAGCAGCAATGGGTGCCTAGGGAAGAGTTGGAGACTTGGATCAAGCAATAGCTTGAAGAGCTCACCAAGAACAAGCTTCTCTCTAGATCTAGAAATGAGAGAGAATGGGTTTCTTGTGAGGAAGAGAGCTTTAGATTTGAGGGAGAATAACTATCTCTTTAGAACTCAATGAATCTCTTAATGGCAGCTCTATTGAAGATAAAAATGACCTAGGTTCGTATTTATAGGGTCCCATAAAAACAAGTTAGGTCATTCACCAACAGATAGAAATCTGTGAGAGTTAGTCGGTCAAAGAACAAACACTGACCGACTAGTTCATCAACTAGTCGGTCAGTCACAAAGCATGGACCGACTAAGAGCAGATCTGAGAAGAGATAGAACTTCAGACCTAGAAAACTAGTCGGTCCAAGAACACTGTCTGACCGACTAGTTTCACAACTAGTCGGTTATCCAATGAACGTAGACCGACTAAGAGGCAAAACAACTCAGTCTGAAGGCAAGTTGACTTAGTCGGTCCAAGAACAAAAGTTGACCGACTAGATTGTCAACTAGTCGGTCATCAAACGTTCTTAGACCGACTAACGGTAAACAGTAGCTTAGGAGAAATTTAGAGTGAACAGTAAGTCACAACTAGTCGGTCAAAGAAGCATCACTGACCGACTAGTTCACAAACTAGTCGGTCGGTGAGTCAACGTAGACCGACTAACTGTAAACAGTAAAGTCCAAGAAATTAAGGAATCAAACTAGTCGGTCCAAGAACAGTTGCCGACCGACTAGATCACCATCTAGTCGGTCAGTACTTGTTCTTGTACCAACTAACATGCACAACAAAGTCCGAATCGAAGCGCGACGCTTCGAGGAAGTTAGAATGAACTTGTGCAAGGATCCTAGAGCTACGAAATGAGCGTAATGAAGATAGAAACGTAAGATATACTCAAGGCTTAACATTCTATCAATCGAAACGAAAAGACTATAAATAAAACCTTAATAAACGGTCTTTGAGAGCTTCGATTGAATCTTCATAACGTCCAAAGCGTTGCAGGAGCTTCAACGAAGCTTTAGGCTTGAATACGAGCTTTTGGAATTGTTGAGATGTCGCTTTGAATATTCTCGTGAAATTGGCGACGATCTCCAAAACTGCGCTCACAAATTGTTAGTTCATGAATTATTTATGTTTGCTCATCATCAAAACCAAATCCGGGGAGTCCAATATTCAACATTCTCCCCCTTTTTGGTGATGACAAACCAACATAAATAATAATCAAAAATAATAATTCAAATGTAAAATACTTACTCCCCCTGCATTGATGACACGTTAATTCCAAAATGAATATATATGAATTGCATCAATCAGGCGAGTAAGATATATAATGAGAATTAATTTTTGAAATATCGGATTTTGAAAATCCTTATATGTATCTTAACTCCCCCTGAATCTAACATTTCAAACTAGATTCGTGGAAAATGAGTTAAATTTTCATTTGCGCTATTTATTATCATTATCTCTCCCCCTTTGGCATTAACCCAAAAATGGGGGGGCATACAACGACAACAATTAGGAAATGTAAAATCCAACATCGGGAGTCGTAGACAAAGACGATGGAGCTAATTGACACCAAAGGAAAAACAATTAAATCAAATCAAAGTGTGCCAATTGTCCATTATCACAAAGTGAAAATCAAAATCATCAAAAATACCAAATAATTATTCATTTCTTGAATAAAGAAACATACTCTTCAATATTCAATATTCTTGGTTAATTTTGTGCATGGAAAACAATTCTATACAATTATAGAATTTAAATCTATTTAACCAAGTTTTTATGCGTCGAGCGACGAAATCACATTTCAAATGTATTCAACGAATATTAAATTTTGCACGACGAATAAAAGACAAAGTGAACGATGATGAACATATATATATATATAGACAACATGAGTACATCCAAAAAGATATCACATAAAATATATGAGGTACATCATATGAAGTGAGACACATCAGCTATATAAACAACAAAAAGTACATCATCATCATCAACATCGTCATATCATAAAATCCATAACCGACATCCAGAAAGCACAAAAAAATACATCAAAGCATCGCTCAACCCCATCCTAACCCAAAACACTCTCACAAAAAAACATATCATCCAGAATGCAGTGGAGAGTCCTCGGAACAGACGATCACGAGGAGGAGGCAGGATCTGCAGCGTCCGTGGGTCCAGTCGACGGAGTGGACTCAGGCTCTGCAGGGAGAAGAGGTGTCTCAACAGATGGAATCGTCGGGGCAGGAGTGGAGATCTCAGCAACAGGCTCGACGGCAGATGTGTCAGCAGGAAGATCAGCAGGCACGGCAGCAGGGTCAGCAGCAGGCACAGAAGTCTGAAGTGCTGAAGCAGATGGCTCTGGAACACCGGAAGTGGTGCCATCTCCAGGAGCAGAAGTAGAAGTACCAGCAGCAGCAGCAGCAGCAGTGGCCTCATCGCCACGGGCAAAAGAAGTGACAAGCTCGTCAATCTCCTCATCGTCCATCTCCTCGGCCTCAGAAACTGAAGGAGGAAGATCGATCCCCATCAGACGAGCCATACGACAAACGACCTCCTCGGTACGAGCCAAACGTGACTCGTGCCGACGAAGAAGGCGTACGACATCGTCCAATGTAGCAGGACGAGAGGGGGCTACGGCAGCAGACGGAGAAGCCTGAGAAGCAGATGCGGTAGACCTCTGCACGTGACGAAGAGCCGCTAGAGATTTCTTCACGGCCGTCACGTTCAGAGGCGTACCCAAGGGACGCTCATCGTCAGGAGGGAGAGGGACATGGAAATGACGGAAGACGAGAGTCAACAGGCAAGGGTATGGAATGTGCACAGACTTATTGGTCTTGCGTATACACTCGAAAGAATCCATCTTATCGAGTATCACGCGAGCCCAATTAATCTCGCACCCCAAGAAAAGAGCGTATATGAGCTTCAAAAACGGCTGAGAGGGAAGTGAAGAGGATCCATACTTCGGGAGAAGACAAGACTTCAGAATCAGGTTAAGAACCCACGCATTCGGCTTAAAGGATTTCGAAGGAACACCAATGAATGCGGAGGGGATAACCTGGAAAATCTCAGAAAGAACAGTCTGATCCAAGGAAGAGATATCGTCTACGGAAATGTCCGAAGGGAGGAGACCGGACGATGAACAACCAAGAATCTCCCCCAAGATTTCTGCCGTGATAACTATAGGAGTTCCCAAGACAGTCGTCTCAATGGAGTGGCTGGCATCGTACTGTCCCCGAATGCGATTGGCATAGAACAATTTCACGAGGCGAGGAAACGGTTTGGGATTGGCCTTGGGGTCGTATCGGAGATAATCTAGAAGGCCACTATAAGACAGAAGATCAGCAAGGCCGAGAAAATCAGAGAACTGAACGTAATGCTCTAACAACAGTGGACAGTGTTCTATACGGTTGTACGCGGCGAGACACTGAGGGTCATCGCGGCACAACGATATGTCTACACCGCCAACTGGCATAGGAGCTTTACCCTTAGCCTTACTGGTCTTCGGAGGTGGGGTAGGATCCCTAGTAGGCTCATCCTCGGGGACAAAATCAGAGTCGGAATCGGGAGGAGTAGCCGGAGATTGAGGAATAGGCTTTTTGGTCTTGGATTTGCGGGGTTTAGCTGTGGCAGTCCTAGGCTTCTTTAGAGGAGGCGATGATGGAGAGGCTAGGGTAGACTTGGCACGACGCTTAGGCTTCAGGGGATTCCTAGGGTCCGAAGGTTGTTCTACGGTCATAGGAGAGGCCCCGGAAGAGGTGATAGGAATTCGAGTCTTAGCCATAGTACTACGAGCACAATCAATCGAAGAAAATCACAAGCAACCTAGAGATCACAAGATAACAACCCTAGAGATCAAGAAAAATCGAAAAAGCACAAGCCCTAGGTTAGAAAACTAGAATCCGAACCCCTAGAATACCTAGGAGGAGAAATCGAACCCTAGGGCAAGAAATCGACCTAGGAGAGAGAGGGAGATACCTAGGAGGTGGAGTCGACGGCGGCGGACGGCGGCGATGGCCGGAGAAACGGCCGGAGACGACGGAAGTTGAAAGGGCTCGAGAGGGGGGTTTGGGGTTTTCGGGCTGGAGCAAAAGAGAAGACCGACTAAATGAGAATTTAGTCGGATGAAATCGAGTATAAGTCGGTCGGGATGCGAAAAGACACAGCTGCCCTAACACACTTAGTCGGTCACAGTTCAAGCACTGACCGACTAGATTACGATCTAGTCGGTCGGTCAATGAGCTTGAACCGACTAAGTCGAAACAGTAGCTCAGATGAATTTCTAGGGCACGAATTAGTCGGTCGCAGTATATTCACTGACCGACTAGTTTTCAATCTAGTCGGTCGGAAAGTATACTATGACCGACTAACGAAAGAAAGTGATAGGAGATGGATATTTGCATGATCTAGTCGGTCTGAGTTCATTTGCTGACCGACTAGATGAGCATCTAGTCGGTTGACAAGTGAACTGAAACCGACTAGAAGAGTCCAAAAGTAGAAATTTGATTTCTCTTCACAAACCACTTGGATGAAACATCCTAACTCACTCATTAGTCATCTAAATTACCCCACAAAACGTCGAAATCTTAAATACGACATTGAAATACAAATTCGAGCAATAAATTCAAATAAATCACATAAAATTCCCAAAAATTCAATTAATCTAGCATGAATGAAATATCGCGAAATATATTAGCATGCAAGATGATTGAATTTAAATATGAATCCTATATCTCGGATTCACCCATAATCCCCAATTCTCGACGCAACCGCACAAATGAGTCCTCCTTTAGGGGTTTCGTGAAAATATCGGCGATTTGCTTTTGGGTTTCAACGTACACTAAAATGATGTCCTTTTTAGCAACATGATCATCTAAGAAATGGTGTCGGACATCTATGTGTTTCGATCGGGAATGGTGCACCGGATTCTTTGAAAGACAGATAGCACTTTGGTTATCCACCATGATAGGGCTAGTATCACAA
Organism: Scilla litardierei; assembly: GCA_030789695.1. NCBI lineage: Eukaryota > Viridiplantae > Streptophyta > Magnoliopsida > Asparagales > Asparagaceae > Scilla > Scilla litardierei. Next base: position 37,107,071 of record CM061138.1, read on the forward strand.
TGAATACCAAAATCCTTCAATGTGTGTCTCATCCAAAGAACCTGGGCACAAGCGGCACCGGCGGCAATATATTCCGCCTCGGTGGTTGAAAGTGAAACCGAATTTTGCTTCTTGGAAAACCAAGACACAAGAGAATTTCCTAGAAAATGGCAAGTGCCACTAGTACTTTTCCTGTCGGATTTGCATCCCGCATAATCAGCGTCACTATATGAGACTAACTCATATGTGCTAGATTTCGGATAAAGTAATCCAAAATCTAAAGTGTAACTTAGATAGCGGAAAATACGCTTTACCGCTACTAAGTGAGAATCCTTAGGTTGAGACTGATAACGAGCACATATACATACGGCAAACATAATATCGGGCCTACTTGCGGTAAGATAAAGCAAACTACCTATCATACCTCGATATAGACGAATGTCTACATCCTTACCGCCCGTATCCTTGTCAAGATGCGTAGTCGTGCTCATCGGAGTCTTTTTCCCGGAGGCATTCTCCATTCCAAATCGCTTTAGCAACTCCACCGTGTACTTCGTTTGGTGGATGAAGATTGCATTGTTCATTTGGCGAATTTGGAGACCTAAGAAATATTTGAGTTCGCCCATATGGCTCATCTCAAATTGTTCCTTCATAACATTAGAAAACTCTTCGCAAAGAGTGAAGTTAGTAGCACCGAAAATGATATCATCAACATAAATTTGAACTAATAAAATATCATTGTTCGCATGCTTAATAAAAAGTGTTGAATCGGCTTCGCCCATTTTAAAATTCAAATCCAAAAGAAAATTCTTTAGGCGATCATACCAAGCTCGAGGAGCTTGTCTCAAACCATAAAGAGCTTTCTTTAGTTTAAAAACGTGATTTGGAAATTTTTCATTTATGAAGCCCGGAGGTTGAGAAACGTAAACTTCCTCAACGACATCTCCGTTTAAAAATGCACTTTTAACATCCATTTGAAATAATTTAAAATTCTTATGGCATGCAAAAGACAAAAGTAATCTAATTGATTCTAATCTAGCTACCGGAGCGAAAGATTCTTCGAAATCGATACCTTCCTCTTGACGATAGCCTTGAGCTACTAACCGGGCTTTGTTCCGGACGACGACTTGGTTTTCGTCGGTTTTGTTCTTGAAGATCCACTTTGTCCCTATGACGGTGTGGTTCTTCGATGGCAATGGAACAAGCTCCCAAACTTCATTCCTCTCGAATTGAATGAGCTCCTCCTCCATGGCTAAGATCCAAGCGCTATCTTCGCATGCTTCATTAATATTCTTTGGCTCTATCGATGAGGCAAAGGCACAATTTGCGAAGTGATGAACTTGCGATCTCGTCTTGACACTATCATAGATATTGCCAATGACTTGCTCATGGGGATGGTCACGAACCGAATGAAGCCGTTTGGGAATACCTTGATCACTAGGAACATTCTCAACAACTTCATTAGTTGGGTTAGTCTCAATAGAATCAATAGTATCATTAGACTTAGAATTATCAAACGAATCACATAAAACATCCATAGAATCATTATCATTTGAAATTCTAGTTGGAACAAATCCTTCATTAAATGAGACATGAAGCGACTCCTCGATCGTTGAGGTTCGTTTGTTGAATATCCGGTAGGCTTTGCTACGCGTAGAGTATCCAACAAAGATCCCCTCATCGGATCTTGGATCGAATTTGTCCAAACTACCATATGTGTTCTTAATAAAACATTTCGAACCGAAAACACGAAAATGTTTAACTTGAGGCAACCTACCAAACAACAATTCATAACAAGTTTGTTTAGTGCCGGGCCTCAAAAGTATTCTATTAAACACATAGCAAGCGGTGTGTACCGCTTCCGCCCAAAATTGATGGCCAAGTTGGCTATCATCAAGCATAGTGCGAGCACACTCCACTAGCGTCCTATTCTTTCTCTCAACTACACCATTTTGAGGAGGTGCACGAGGGAAAGAAAAGGTGTGAGTAATACCAACTTCATCACAAAATGTCTCAAAAGACTCATTCTCAAATTCACCTCCATGATCACTACGAATAGTGACAATGGTGGTTCCTAAGAGATTTTGTACTTTCTTAACAAAAATTGTGAAGTTTTCAAAAGCTTCATTTTTATTACACAATGAAAATACCCAAGTAAATCTTGAATAGTCATCTACGATGACAAGTCCATACCTTGCATTTCCTAAGGAAGCTACTCTAGTTGGCCCAAATAAATCTATATGTAATAGCTCTAGTGGCCTTTTAGTAGAGATGCTTTTCTTATGTTTAAATGAAGATTTAGGAAGCTTGCCGCATTGACAACAATCACAAAAACTTTTCTTTTCAAAAACAAGCTTCGGAAAACCTTTAATAGAATTCAATTTTGAAAGCTTATATAGTGTTCCAAAGTTCACATGTCCAAAGCGTCGATGCCATAAGTGTTGTTCACTTGTGTTGGCAACGAGACATTGTTCATATGACTTAGGAAGATCCAAAATATAAATGTCTTTACGACGAGTTCCGGAAAATAATAATTTTTCATTATCCTTTCTTAAAATATGACACAATCCTTTCGCAAAGCTAACTTTGTAACCTTTGTCACAAAGTTGGCTTATTGAAATAAGATTATGATTTAAACCACTAACAAGATAAACATCACTAATTAATGGTTTAGAGGGGTTACCGACTTTACCAACACCTATGATGGTTCCGCTCTCGTTGCCTCCAAATACGACACGGTTTCCATTCGCAATGGGAACCACTCCGGAGAGCAATCGAGCGTCACCCGTCATATGTTTTGAACACCCGCTATCGAGTATCCAATTCCCTTTGGAGCTAAATTTAAATTTGTTGCTCCTTTCCTTTTTCTTTTCCTTGAGTACCTAAAGATAGAAACTTTCATATCATGGTACCCAAGGTCATTGGGTCCAAGGGATTAGACCTTTGGAAGCCAAGTCCAAGTGGACTTAGACTTCCCCACATAATTCTTACTATGCACAACATCCGAAAAATAAGCATTCATGTACATTTGTTTTTCGTCCATGCTTGTGTCCTTTGGGCTCCAAATAGTGAATATTTTGGGTGCCATCATCCTATTGGGTGCGCATTCGACGTTGATTTTCTACGTGATGCATGTTGTGGATAGGCATACGGGACATGATGGAATGGTGCACGACGAGAATTATTCATATGATGCGGTGGGTGAACATATGCATGTGTGGGAACACGTGCGTGAGGGTGTCTCACATGGTGTGCACGTGCCCGAGAATGTGTTGCATAAAAATCATCATATGTGTGAGATGGTGGAGTAGGACGTGTGTTCCTACGTGACATGGTATTGGTGTACATGTAGGCATGCCCCTTCTTTGGAGGTCCACCCAGAGTGGGTTTCTTTCCAAAAGAGGGCGTGGACGAGGTGGAAGCACCATTGGTAGATGAACTATCAATAGAGTGTTTGCTACCACTCGTAGAGTCACCGGAAGTTGGCCTAACAAAAGTAGTGGCCGCTTTGGATGAACATCCCATCGTATACCCCAAACCAATGTGGTGATTGGCCGGAAGTAAGTCACTTAGGATTTTATCCAAATAGTCCTTACCTTTGTTGAATTTGTTAATTCGGCCCAATGTGTTCTCATATTTCTCTTTGAGAGAACGCATAGAAGTATCCAAATTGGATACTTGCGATGTGAGCACAAAAACACGAGATTTAAGATTCTCGTTCTCAATACTCAAAGTCGAGTTTTGAGAGGTTAAATCCGCTATCCTATGTTCTTCCGGATCATCTATGCTAACATGTTCAAGTTTAGATTTGAGATTAACAATCTCATTTCTTAACTCTTCAACAACGGTGTCGTTGTTGGTGATGATAGTCTTAGGCGATGTTTGAATGCTAGCTAGGTCATCTTTTACCTTAGTATATCTATTTACTAACTTAGTGTATTTTGACCAAAGTTGAGAGTTAGCATTTCTAAGATCATCCATCGTTACCTCATCGCTTTCGTCATTACTATCATCGGAAGAGGAGGATCCTTGATCGTTCTCCTCTATTGCCATGAAGCACATATGTGCTTGCTCCACTTTCTCATCATCCGACTCTCCGCTTGAGGAATCCTCGGAGTCGGTGAATGTTGCTCCGACAAGTCCTTTCTTGTACCCCTTTTTGTATTTCTTGGACTTATCGAATTTTGGCGTCTTCCACTTCTCCTTGTGCTTATTGAGGGGACACTCCGCTTTCATGTGTCCCGGCTTATTACACTTGAAACACAAAGGAGAGGAAGAGGCGTTAGTAGAACCAAATTTAGCTTTGTTCTTGAAGTTACCTTTTCGGAAGAAACGGTTGAACTTCTTGGCCATGAGTGCCATGGACTCCAAGTCCAACTCGTTTTCCGAGTCTTCATCATCGGAAGATGTGGATGAAGCCGACTGGAATGCAATCGCCTTTTCCTTAGGCGCATCTAGGTTCAAATATGACTTCATCTTTTCTTGTAGCTTCACATTGCTATCTTTGCGTACCTCGTATGACATCAAAGTACCCATTAGTTGAACTACGGTATATTTGTTCATGTCATTACCTTCCTCGATGGCGAAGGTACGTTTTTCCCAAGAAGAGGGAAGTCCTTCAATAAGCTTTAAGCACTTCTCCTTTTGAGTGTAGATCTTGCCGAGGGCCTCTAACTCGTTTATTATGTCAACGAAGCGAGCGTAATATTCTTTCATCTTCTCGCCCTGTTGCATATGAAACATTTCGTAATCTTTGGTTACGACTACGAGTTTAGAGTCTCTTACCCGACTCGTCCCTTCATGTAGTATGAGGAGAGAGTTCCAAATTTGATATGCACTCTTACACGTGCATATCTTATTGAAGTCCTCGGGCTCCAATGCGCATTGCAAGGCGTTCATTGCCTTGGCATTGCTTACCTCCGCGGCGACCTCCGCGGTAGTCCATTTCTCAAAATCTTCTTCTTTGGGTTCGATGTACTCCTTCATTGTAGTCCTCCATAAAGATGCACTTCGGAGGAAGGTTTCCATCCGACATTTCCAGTACCCGTAGTTGGTACCGTTGAAGAACGGAGGCCTTGTAGAGGAATGTCCTTCCATCACCGATGACGCTCCTTCACGGTTCCTGAAGGTGTCATAGTTGGAAGGTGGAGGCACGGTCTTGTTGTCGTTGGCAGACATAGCTGTGTATCTGGCTCTGATACCAAATGTAATGCCCTACCAGCTACTGCACAAGTACTAGATGGGGGGGTGAATAGTACTTTAAAATAATAAGGAGTATAATTCCAAATTAAATTGCAATCAACTACCAAATCAATTTGCGGAAGCTTAAATTGAATGACGACAACGAAATTAACAATGCTAACAAACGATGTTAATGGGTTCGGATCCACCCAAGTCTCCCCGACTTGTTCCCGGTGATCCTACGTCCCAACCACCCGGATCCCCTCCGGATACTTGAGTTAGAAACCCTAACTCAAGATTTCCACTATGAATATCTTGTGAAAAAAACCTTCACAAGATCAAATCATACAAGCAATAGCAAACGTGAATCCCACAACCCGGGATCACAACCTTCTCTCACAACCGAGAGAACCAATAAGCAATATAAAAGAGTTTATATGAAATAAACAAGCTTACCACAAAATCCTATACCTTGAGTTTTTCTTACCCAATAGGTGGAATGAAGGATTTGAGGAAGATGAAGTCACCAAGCCCTAGCACCAAGGAAATGAGCAGCAATGGGTGCCTAGGGAAGAGTTGGAGACTTGGATCAAGCAATAGCTTGAAGAGCTCACCAAGAACAAGCTTCTCTCTAGATCTAGAAATGAGAGAGAATGGGTTTCTTGTGAGGAAGAGAGCTTTAGATTTGAGGGAGAATAGCTATCTCTTTAGAACTCAATGAATCTCTTAATGGCAGCTCTATTGAAGATAGAAATGACCTAGGTTCGTATTTATAGGGTCCCATAAAAACAAGTTAGGTCATTCACCAACGGATAGAAATCTGTGAGAGTTAGTCGGTCAAAGAACAAACACTGACCGACTAGTTCATCAACTAGTCGGTAAGACACAAAGCATGGACCGACTAAGAGCAGATCTGAGAAGAGATAGAACTTCAGACCTAGAAAACTAGTCGGTCCAAGAACACTGTCTGACCGACTAGTTTCACAACTAGTCGGTCATCCAATGAACGTAGACCGACTAAGAGGCAAAACAACTTAGTTTGAAGGCAAGTTGACTTAGTCGGTCCAAGAACAAAAGTTGACCGACTAGATTGTCAACTAGTCGGTCATCAAACGTTCTTAGACCGACTAACGGTAAACAGTAGCTTAGGAGAAATTTAGAGTGAACAGTAAGTCACAACTAATCGGTCAAAGAAGCATCACTGACCGACTAGTTCACAAACTAGTCGGTCGGTGAGTCAACGTAGACCGACTAACTGTAAACAGTAAAGTCCAAGAAATTAAGGAATCAAACTAGTCGGTCCAAGAACAGTTGCCGACCGACTAGATCACCATCTAGTCGGTCAGTACTTGTTCTTGTACCAACTAACATGCACAACAAAGTCCGAATCGAAGCGCGACGCTTCGAGGAAGTTAGAATGAACTTGTGCAAGGATCATAGAGCTACGAAATGAGCGTAATGAAGATAGAAACGTAAGATATACTCAAGGCTTAACATTCTATCAATCGAAACGAAAAGACTATAAATAAAACCTTAATAAACGGTCTTTGAGAGCTTCGATTGAATCTTCATAACTTCCAAAGCGTTGCAGGAGCTTCAACGAAGCTTTAGGCTTGAATACGAGCTTTTGGAATTGTTGAGATGTCGCTTTGAATATTCTCGTGAAATTGGCGACGATCTCCAAAACTGCGCTCACAAATTGTTAGTTCATGAATTATTTATGTTTGCTCATCATCAAAACCAAATCCGGGGAGTCCAATATTCAACATGTCGGTGTCGGTGATAAAGAAATCGGTCAAATATCAATTCAAATACAATATAATAAAAGAGGGAATTTGCCTTGCGGCGATCCTGTCACAATCGTCGGGCAAAGTATGGGATATAAAATCAAATAAAGACGTCTAGGGCTAGGGAATCCCCACTACGGACCGTCATGCATCATTGTGAATAGTGAATCTCAATATTACTAGACTTGCGTTGAGGTGAACTAGTCGCAACTTAATGGAGAACCAAGCTCACGCTCTCGCGCTATTGCCGGTCTATAGCAAACCTAGGTTAGGGCCCAATCTCTTGCAAACCCTAACCTAAGCCACTAGCATGAGGATCGACATCATCGTCCAATCGCTCCTCGAGCCCACTCTCGTGCAAACTCGAGTTACGATCTAGGTTGTGATAGTTCGTATTCGTCCAATCTCTTGCAAACGAATATGTGTATAGATTTACAATTAAAAATCCTAGCTTTGGTCCAATCTCTTGCAAACCAAATCTAGAGAAACCCAATTGTAAATCTAAATCGAATATCTAGGCCTTCCCATCGATTAGAATCCAATCTCTTGCAAATCCCAAATCGATGGAAATCCCTAGCTATCCGTAGTAAATCAATCACAACCTAACCTCCTAGCAATTCTAGCAATTTGGAAATTCATTCATCACAAATATGAAATTAGATCCATAGGGTTCATCCACATGCCCTAGAACATCAAATCTACTCAAGCATAGCAACAACGATATAGGAATCAATAAAAACAATTGCTTGCATGTAAAAAGATAGCAAATCAAAGATTCAAATAATAAGAATAGAAATACTTAGCTTTGATGAAGAATTCCAATCCAAATACAAGCTTTTTGATCCAAGAGGGGGCCTAGGGCATGGACTAACCTCTAAAAATAACCCTAATAAAACATCTTGGGACCCCGCCTAATGGTGGCTACAAACCCCTTAAATACTCCCCCAAAACCCTAGCAAGAAACCCTAGAAAACCCCTCAAATTCGTGCCCAAAAACAGCCCAAACCGCAACTTAAAATCTGGGCCCAGGCCGCACTCGGCCGAGTGGAATATGTGACCCGGCCGAGTGACACTGACATGCAAATTACAGCACTGCAGCATCAACTTGCAGAAATTCCCCAGATTTCATCCGACCTCCGATTTGCGCGTTCTTGGCGGTGTTGGAACCGTCATGAAGTCTACTATCCATAAAAAATATGAGAAAAATACTTTGATTGCTAGAATGATAGAAGATTTCAAAAGAGTGAGAGGCTGTCTGAAAATCTGGGCGCTGCATGTCCTCGGCATCACTCGGTCGAGTGGCAAATGTCACTCGGCCGAGGGGCATTTGGTACTCGGGCGGACGGCTTTCGTCACTCGGCTGAGTCAGGCTTCTGGGGCAGACTGACGGATTACAGTAAGTTGGACATTTTGGCTTGCCGTCGTCTGGGTGCCACTCGGGCGGACGGAGTCTCCGCACTCGGCCGAGTCGGCGTGCGATGCTCGGCCGAGTGCACGCTGATACATCTCTGTTGCATGTCCGATCTGGCCGGCCGAGCGGGGTCTCAATGCTCGGCCGATTGACTCCTTCACTCGGCCGAGTGGCATGCTGAAAATGCCCAATCTTCATCTTTTCGCTCCCCCGTCGCTCCTACGGCGTTCTTTCTTCTTCCACTCCTCTTCCATTGTAGAATAACCCTCAAAAGGGCCATGGTTGACTCTCCGGAGTGGGCGCAAATCCTCTTGATCTCAAAATCGATCAAAATCGCTCCATATATCCTGAAATACGACAAAAACAAGAAATAGTGAAAAGTATCGCAATATTGTCGAATAATCGTGAAAAGCGTGATATGGGCGATCAAAACGGTATGCAAATATGCAGAAAAAAGGTGTAAAATATGGAGTGATCAAAATCCACCAAGCTTACCTCTTACTCGTCCTCGAGGAAGATAAGTAAAAAGACGAACTCGGGAGATGAAAAATAAGGGAGATGAAATAAAAGAATACGAAGTGGAAGGGGTCGCTAGATTATACTCTCAGATCTCAAGCCATAAGCTACACATCACGATGACTTGGAAAATACAAATCACATGCTACAAGGATTTCATATCTTTCATAAACATGGTACTTGCAAGCTTTTAAGAACAATAAGAGGGACTCTCTAAATTCATACAATCAATTCATATCCACATCACGCATTTCATAGGATTTAATATACAAATGTTGGCGATGCACTTTTAAATCAAAAGTTATAAATGAAGCATATAAGATACACACCAAGCATGCAATAGAGAATAGAATAAAAGTCATGGCATTCACATATTTATTTCAAATCATGAAAAATCTCCATATCTAATATATTCTGCTAAGTCTAAGCATTATCGAATATTCCCATTCATGCACGTCTCCACTCTAATGTCATACTCACTCATATGGTAAAATGAATTCACCCCCCCAAGCTTAGCTTGAGGCGTCGCATCCAAAGGAATATAATAGTGGAAAATGGGATTTTTGCCTTGGTTTTCCCAAGTATTTTGTGGCTCCAATAATGAGATAGAGAAATATTTTTTTTTCTTTTGGACTTTGTTTCTCATTTTTCTTTTTTGGATTTTTGTAGGAGCTATATGATTTGTATTTTTTTTGGATTTTGGCTCCTTTTTGGCTTTTTGGACTTTTTGGAGCTAACTTTTTCTTTTGTGGGGATTTTTGGGAAATAGATGCGATATAAGTAGCTTTATGAGGTGAACTCAAGTGACATGTAGAGAATAAAAAGATATATGTGGAGAAAGAAACAATGTAGCACTCGGTTCACTCTAAGATGTGCACGAACGGTTCAATAAAATAATACTTCAACTAAAACTCATATGTAAGCATGGATATTCTCAATCATCTCAATAAAGAGTGAAGTCAAGCGGTAAAGCGCACAATCATATCAAGCATGCAACAGAAGGTGAATAAGACAATAAAACTGATGCTTCAGATATACTAATGATGCGTGAATCTTGGTGCATTTCCAACAAAAGCATACCAAACACTAATCCATACATTCAGTTTCAATTAATATCATGCATTCATGTAGAGGAATCATCAAAAGAAATAGATTTGCAAGCACATGTGAATAGCAAGACTATGGAATACTCTAAGTAGCATGGCGATGAATAATAAGCATCGTGATGGTTGCTAAAGCAATAAGAGATATCATCATACAAAACTCATCTAGCGGAAAAAGAGAAAAGGAAAATAAATAAATAAAAATAAAAGATGGGAAAGAAAAGAAAATCAAGCACACAATATGATGCATGAACACACATAAAAGGAAAATAAGATGGAAAAATCAAAAAGATGATGCAAAAATTTTGAAAAATTTTAAAAACCCTAAAATAAAGTAAAAATGCAACTAATGCATCTAAATGACATGGAAATGCACTCCCCCAAGCTTAAACCTCACATTGTCCTCAATGTGATCATAATGGAAGAATATGAGGAACAACGATAATAATAAGGGGTGAATAAAAAATGAAGAAATGAATGACATGAAATCCTAATGCAACTACATGCACATGCAATGATGCATGCGAGCGCTTTCCCCCAAGCTTATGCTAAACAATCCTATTCAAATGACTTAATCAAAAATGTCATGGCTTTACAAAGCGTGATCAAGTCAAATGAATAAGAAAGTAAGTTTTTCACTTGAAAGAAATGCTCGAATGTGGTGAGCAAAAGGATGTGACACATCAAAATATGGAGAGGGCAATTAATGTATATAATGGGTTTGGGGTGTAAATGATTATTGTGGCCGTCATATGAGGTGATATTTATTCAAACAAATCTATACGATCCTCTCGCTGTCGAGAGGATTCGAGTTTATTGAAAGCATAAAATTTTCTACACTACTGGATTGATATCACCTATAGCAAAAGGCGGATCCAGTATCTTTTCCGGTGCAGGCAACTGCTCCACTGCTCCTTCCGTGGCTCTGCCAGGCGCACATGTCCACGGACACCAACGAACTCTAGCAATGCATCCTCCAGCATTCCCACAAGGACTCCACCTGTACCCTGCAGAGAATAGGATGCATCAGTTCGCTGCAAAAATTTCACCCTCATAATAAAAGTATTCCAAAGAGTATCGTCAATAGAAATATATGAAATAAATAGTGGTGGACGATACTTCCCTGGAAATAATCCAATATCCTCACGTGCCGTGATAGCTGTCTCCACGGTGTCTTCTCTATGCTGCTCAGGTAAATCTAGATCATAGGTGTGGACCCCATCAAGATGCTCCTCATCATCGTCGGACTCATCCCAGTGCACCCCTTGATCATATTCATATGTGTCCATGGGTGCTAACTCCTCGCTCTCCTCCACATATACATCCCATCGTACCTCTTGATCGTATGTACATGAATCCTGCAAAAGGCACGATGAATCATAAAAAACATCATACACTGGAGGGAAATCAAAGATAAAGGGCGAGGGAGTAAAGAGATCTCCCTGAAGGGGAGCCATAAGCTCTGTGGGGTAGTCCTCTGCGTCAGTGGGAGGATGAGGTGGCTGTGGAAGCTCTAATAGAGGAGGATAGTGCTCGGGATCCTCATGAATGGCTGTGTCCTCGTCCCGATGCATGACCTCCTCGGTGATAAGCTCTGGCTCTGTGTGTAAGGCCTCCTCAAAAGCATGCTCTGGCTCGATAGTGTGCTCATTTGCCTTCTCATCTACTATCAATGTAGGCTCTCCCTGAGATGGTGATGCTGGCTGCTCATGTGTGTCAGCTTGTGGGGATGTATCATGTGGAGGGGAATGCCCGCAAGAAATCCGAAAATATAGTCTATCCCCCTCAAGTCTGACATGGATGTCCTCCTCAATTGTTCCTGCAGCTGAAACACGGTTCATAACAAAATCTGCAAATCGTAGCTCAAATGCATCACCTGCCGTAATGCTCTCTGAACCGGTGAACCTCACTGACTCCAAGAGACCCTCCAATAATCTCTGAAATGCGTCCTCCTCTGGCTGCGCATATGACTCAGTTTCTGCTTCCTTCACTGCCTCTTCGTCCATCCACTCTTCATATGCAATAGATGTATCGTAGGAAGTGGGATCGACGACGGCACATTCTGGCTCTTGTAGTAAGTCTGGCGATGCTTCTTGCCCATAAAATGAAGAAGCAGAACTGATATCTTTGGAAATCCCTTCAACCTTAAGCATGAGCATATTCATTTCAAGTTGCCTCTTCACCCGTTCCAATAGAAGGTTACCCTTTTCAAGCCCGGCTTGCACTTCAACCTGGTGTGCATGCATCTCATCAAAAAAGATCCTTTGTCTCTCATCAAGCTCGGGCTAGTGCATCTCCTCAAAAAGGTATTCGCCCATCTGAGCACTCTGATCAAAATAATATTCTCCCATCTGAGCACTCTGATCATAATAGTATTCTCCCAGCTGAGCACTCTGATCATAATAGTATTCTTCAATCTGAGCACTCTGATCAAAATCTGTGGTCCACGTAGTATAATCCATAGCACCTGATCAACAAAGATAAATACCTGGACAAGAGATATCAGTGGCACAAAAGAATATAGAAATGGTAGTAATGGTGGCGGGGGTGAAAAATTCTTTTTGTTAAATTTTTTTTTTCATAGTCTAATCAACCTAATTGTGACAAATTGGCACCCAACGGGAAACACCTCCCCGGCAACGGCGCCAAAAACTTGATCGCTCCGGGATGTGACCCCAAAGAACGGTTGTAGTTTTACCGCAAGCGCACGGCAAAGTGGCGAGCGGGTTATCGAACACAGGGAGGTGGTGTTGTGCTCCAATCTATCCTAGGTTGGTTTGACTACGAATGTTTTATTGGTGGAGATGGCTATGGTATGATATAATGGAAATGGTGGTGGATGTCGGTGTCGGTGATAAAGAAATCGGTCAAATATCGATTCAAATACAATATAATAAAAGAGGGAATTTGCCTTGCGGCGATCCTGTCACAATCGTCGGGCAAAGTATGGGATATAAAATCAAATAAAGACGTCTAGGGCTAGGGAATCCCCACTACGGACCGTCATGCATCATTGTGAATAGTGAATCTCAATATTACTAGACTTGCGTTGAGGTGAACTAGTCGCAACTTAATGGAGAACCAAGCTCACGCTCTCGCGCTATTGCCGGTCTATAGCAAACCTAGGTTAGGGCCCAATCTCTTGCAAACCCTAACCTAAGCCACTAGCATGAGGATCGACATCATCGTCCAATCGCTCCTCGAGCCCACTCTCGTGCAAACTCGAGTTACGATCTAGGTTGTGATAGTTCGTATTCGTCCAATCTCTTGCAAACGAATATGTGTATAGATTTACAATTAAAAATCCTAGCTTTGGTCCAATCTCTTGCAAACCAAATCTAGAGAAACCCAATTGTAAATCTAAATCGAATATCTAGGCCTTCCCATCGATTAGAATCCAATCTCTTGCAAATCCCAAATCGATGGAAATCCCTAGCTATCCGTAGTAAATCAATCACAACCTAACCTCCTAGCAATTCTAGCAATTTGGAAATTCATTCATCACAAATATGAAATTAGATCCATAGGGTTCATCCACATGCCCTAGAACATCAAATCTACTCAAGCATAGCAACAACGATATAGGAATCAATAAAAACAATTGCTTGCATGTAAAAAGATAGCAAATCAAAGATTCAAATAATAAGAATAGAAATACTTAGCTTTGATGAAGAATTCCAATCCAAATACAAGCTTTTTGATCCAAGAGGGGGCCTAGGGCATGGACTAACCTCTAAAAATAACCCTAATAAAACATCTTGGGACCCCGCCTAATGGTGGCTACAAACCCCTTAAATACTCCCCCAAAACCCTAGCAAGAAACCCTAGAAAACCCCTCAAATTCGTGCCCAAAAACAGCCCAAACCGCAACTTAAAATCTGGGCCCAGGCCGCACTCGGCCGAGTGGAATATGTGACCCGGCCGAGTGACACTGACATGCAAATTACAGCACTGCAGCATCAACTTGTAGAAATTCCCCAGATTTCATCCGACCTCCGATTTGCGCGTTCTTGGCGGCGTTGGAACCGTCATGAAGTATACTATCATAAAAAATATGAGAAAAATACTTTGATTGCTGGAATGATAGAAGATTTCAAAAGAGTGAGAGGCTGTCTGAAAATCTGGGCGCTGCATGTCCTCGGCATCACTCGGTCGAGTGGCAAATGTCACTCGGCCGAGGGGCATTTGGTACTCGGGCGGACGGCTTTCGTCACTCGGCCGAGTCGGGCTTCTGGGGCAGACTGACGGATTACAGTAAGTTGGACATTTTGGCTTGCCGTCGTCTGGGTGCCACTCGGGCGGACGGAGTCTCCGCACTCGGCCGAGTCGGCGTGCGATGCTCGGCCGAGTGCACGCTGATACATCTCTGTTGCATGTCCGATCTGGCCGGCCGAGCGGGGTCTCAATGCTCGGCCGAGTGACTCCTTCACTCGGTCGAGTGGCATGCTGAAAATGCCCAATCTTCATCTTTTCGCTCCCCCGTCGCTCCTACGGCGTTCTTTCTTCTTCCACTCCTCTTCCATTGCAGAATAACCCTCAAAAGGGCCATGGTTGACTCTCCGGAGTGGGCGCAAATCCTCTTGATCTCAAAATCGATCAAAATCGCTCCATATATCCTGAAATACGACAAAAACAAGAAATAGTGAAAAGTATCGCAATATTGTCGAATAATCGTGAAAAGCGTGATATGGGCGATCAAAACGGTATGCAAATATGCCGAAAAAAGGTGTAAAATATGGAGTGATCAGATCACGAATACGAAAAAATTCATTTACTTAATTTGAAGTCGCTTGAAATCATCTTGTTATGAAAATAAAAACGCAGGTTGTTACAGTTCTTGGGTAGGTAACTCTATCAAGGAACTTAGACTAAGTTAGATGGTGTAAATTTATAATTGTGCTTGATTTTTTTAGAAACACTAATCAACACTCTCTAGTGTTTAGTTTGCTATCTACTAGATCCAACATGGAGGTGGCCGGGTGCGGGGTAGGGGCTCCGGGGCAGTCGTGCCGACGATGGAGAAGAAGTGGAAGATGGCATACCTGTGAATTTTGAATGGAGTTGAAGAGTTGAAGAGGAAAAGTTTCAATGTCCCACATGTAAATTTTGATTGGCAAACTTGTAAATAAGTGGTCAGTATAAGTAGAAATTAGATTTACATGCATAGTAACTCCCCATACAGGTGTGTCATCTTTTACTTCTTCTCCACCACCGACACGACTGTCGACGTCGTCGCTACATCCACGTCGTAGCCCCCCTCATGTGCGGCCACCCACACTCCCTTCGCTTCATCCCACCTTTTCATCCCCCGCTCCATCCCATCGTACACCTCCGCCCAGTCGCCACTTCACCGCTCCATTCGTCTGCCTCCTCCGCAGACCCCCCCCGGCGTCGCACACTGGGTGGGGCTACGACATGGATGCAGCGTCATCCGACGGCGGGGTGGGGGGCACATGGATGTGGCAGCGGTCGACGACTTTGGAAAAGTGGATGATGAGGATGAAGAAGAGATTGGTAATACGAATATACGATAATATGGCGTTGTGTGTAGAGTATAAAAATCCTTAAATTAGTTTGAGTGTGTGTAAAGTGGTATGTGCGAAGAGCAATTAGGTCTGTGTGCATAGCAACTCCCCTCTCCATCTGCAACTCTTACAACAATACCGCTCATTGTCAAGTTATTTACAGTAATACCGACATAAATATGTCACGGGCGGATTGTTTAGCTACTTGACTCTCCCAATTTGGTGCGACACTTAGCTCACTCACCCCTCTTTTGAATGGCTAAGTCAGCCTAACTCTCACTCCTACACTCAAGAAGAACTTAAGAGCACACAAAAGAACACAAGAGAACTTGAAGAATGCATTGCTTGTATTGCTTCAAGTCTTCGATGGTTACAAATACCTCCCCTTCCCCTTGCCCCCTATTTATAGGTGAGGCTCCCTTAAAACCAATTGTGGAGATTAAGGTTCTAGAGACTTCCTAGATCCAATGGCTAGGATGAGTTTATAGACCATTCTCCATTATTCTCCCTTCTAAAGAATACAAAAGAATATCTAGGAACATTCTAGATACAATTATTTACAAGCATGCCATGTGAATATTCTAGAGAATGCCACTTCACATGCCAAGTAGGAGCCACCTAGGCGATGACGTGTCGATTACGTGGCATCCATGACATTCTCCCCCACCTATTCCAGCGATGCCCTCATCGCTTGGCCTTCTCCTTGCGGAATCCCTCTATCAAGTCTCCAAAATGCCAAAGCGATTTTGCTGGCTCCCAGCTACTCTCGCTCTCTGGTAATCCCTTCCACTTGATGAAGTACTCCAGCCGTGGATGATTGTTGGCCTCCTGAACCACCATATCTGCGATGATCTCCTCGGCCTCCTTAGTGAACTCCGTCCGCACTCCTGCTGGTGCATGAGAAGACTTCCCTCGGCTCGAGTCATCCGGGTCTTCATGGTATGGCTTCAACATACTCACATGGAAGACATGATGGTACTTGATATTTAGAGGAAGCTCCACCTTGTAGGCGACTTTGCACACTCTCTTGATGATCGAAAATGGGCCTTCATACTTCCTTATCAGGCCCTTGTGCAGTCCTTTATGCCGATCAAGTGTCGAAAGCCTGACAAGTACCAAGTCCTCCACTTGGTATTCTGCGTGTCTCCTCTTCTTATCTGCCCATTTCTTCATCCTCTTTGCGGCTTTGCTAAGGCACGATTTCGCCATCTCGTTCTGCTCTTGCCATCAATTAGCAAATTTGTAGGCTGCCGAACTACTCCCCTTGTAGCCCGTAGCTATGGCGTTTGGAGTGAGTGGCTGTTGATCCATCACAATCTCGAAAGGACTTTTCCCGGTCGACTCACTCCTCTATAGGTTGTACGAGAACTATGCCACATCCAGCAATTTTGCCCAGTCCTGCTGGTTGGCACTCACATAATGCCTCAGGTACACCTCCAGTAAGCAATTCACCCTCTCTGTCTGGCCATCCGTCTGAGGGTGGAAGCTGGTGGAGAAGCTCAAGTCAGATCCCAACAATCTGAAGAGCTCCGACCAAAACCTCCCCGTGAAGCGAGCATCTCTATTGCTCACGATGGTCTTCGGTAGCCCCAAATACTTCACCACATGCTTCAGGAACAGTGGGGCTGCTGCCTCTGCTGGACACTTCACTGGTGCTGGAATGAAGATTCCGTACTTTGAGAATCTGTCGACCACCACGATGATGATGTTGCACCCTTCAGACTTTGGTAACCCCATGATAAAATCCATGGAAATGCGTTCCCATGGTCTCTCCGGAATCGGTAATGGGTCGAGAAGTCCGTCCAGTGCTCTCTGCTCCACCTTGTCTTGTTGGCACACAAGACAAGTCTTCACATATTCCTCAATGCCGTCCCACATCCGAGGCCAGTAGTAAGCATCCTCGAGTAGTGCCAGCGTCCGATGGACTCCTGAATGCCCTGCCCATGGAGAGTCATGGCATTCCTTCATAACTTCACGCCTTAGGCTTTCAAACGAAGGCACATACACCCGCGATCCTTTGGCGTAGAGCAAGCCGTCCTCAAGCCAGAACCTCCGAGTCTTTCCCTCCTTGGCGTACTCCACTAGGGATTTTGCCGTTGGATCTTCCATTATGCCTTCTTTTATGCGATCGAGCAAGGAACTTTGTGGTCGGCTTACCATTGCTGCAAGTTCCGCCTTCAAACTTAGTGCATCTGCCACCAAGTTTGCCCGGCCCGGTTTGTACTCCAACGTGTAATCAAACTTCTCCAAGAGGTCTTGCCATCTTGCTTGTTTGGGGGACAGCTTCTTCTACGTTTGGAAGTAGCTAGTGGCCACGCTGTCCGTCTTCACCACGAACTTGGAGCCAAGTAAGTAGTGCCTCCACAATCATAAGCAATGGACCACCGCCGTTATAACGCCCAGTTTTTTTTCAACACATCAATTTACATATTTACGTATCTTCAGCATTTTAAAAATTTTCTTTATAAAGGTTAGTCAGGAGTTTTATATTAAAACCGATTTCAAAAATTGCTTATAAAAATATTTTATAGCATTAAACTAATTATAGTGTATTTCAGTAAGTTCGAGTTTCATCAAATACCTCTAAACGATTAAGATAAAAATTCATTTTCAATTATTACTGTTTTGGCTTAACGAATTAATTTTCTATACAAACATCTTCAAAATGTTTTCAAACTTTTACAGTATCATCCTATGATCATTTAGGGCTCCCCACATTAATTTCATAATTTTCTGATATCAAATCGACTTAGAACCCGCAAACTCGCTTCCTAAACATTTTGGCCTAAAACTAGTATATCCATAGCTCAAATCCCAAAACAGATCTCGTATTCGTGATTCTCGCGACGATACGATCCCGTAGGTACGTTTTCGTAATTTTTCGGAGTCGTATGCGAAAACATGGTTGTATTCCTCCGTTTTCACTAATTACAATCACTAATGACATTTTTACATTCACTAATTAAATTTTTACCTAATTACATCTACCCTAAACCCCTAACCACTCCCTTAACCAGCCTCCCTTAGCTGGTGAGATCCAAATAATTTGGATCTCATCCCTCCTTTAAAAATGTTGTCTCCCTCCTTAATTACAATATTGCCATTAGCTAATACCTATTTAACCCCCCCTCTCTTTAAACACACAGTATTTTTCTCTCCCTCTCTCTCTTTTTTGTTTCCTCGTTCGAAATTACCCAGCCACTCTCAAAAACTCTCTATCGCACTCACCCTCTCCTGCTCTCTCACTTTCCCTCTCCCGCTCTCACCATCGCCGGCGGACGACCGCCGCCGCTTCACCTCCGAACGCCGACCTCGACCGTCGTCGCTCCTCCGTGCCCCCAAGACCGCCACTGCCACCCTCGAACAACACACTCCGCTGCAGCACAGCACACGACGCCGCCCTGAACGCAGACGTCATCGTGTCCCCTGTCGCCGCCTTCGTTGTTCCCGACGCGCCGCTCCGCCGCCGTTCGACACATCGCCGAGCAACTGCCGCCCCCCAATGCCTTGCACCACCGACTCTACCATCAGCCTGCCTCTCCCTCTCTCTCTTAGACCCGCCGGCGCCGTAACCACCCCGCCGCCACCTGTCGCCGCTGCTCCGCCGCCACAATCGCCGCTCGCCGCCGAAGAAGACGCGAAACGCCCCCGTTGCTCTGTCGACGGCGAAGAGCATAAGTAAGAGTTTTTAAACACATATTTTTGTTAAATACCAAAATGTATTTCCTTAAATACGCGTGTAAATAATTATTAAATGGGTTTTAATGGTTTTAAATTCATAACTAAAAATATAAGCCTCAGAAAAAGATGAGACCAGCTCCAGAAAATTAGAAATGATATTCTGGATCCAATGGAACTAGTCTCATCTCAATCAGAGGCTTAGTTTTTCCAGAATAAATTTTTAACCCTAAAACTTAAATACATCTTTTTCAATTAAAAATCCGTAACTTCTAATTTTCACGTACACTGATACGTGAGAAAAATATATGTTCTAGTAATCTTCGAGATGGTCGTTTTAAGTGCTCGCTTGAACAATTCCGATTAGTACTGCATCCAGAATAAATTATTGAATGATTACGTTACTTAAGTAAAATCGGATTTTAAAGTGACTTTTGAGCTTCTGAAAATTATAAAAATTAACAAAGGCTTCTGAAAATATTTTTCTCTTGCAGTAAAATTATATTCTTTATTTTAAGCCTATATAAAAATTTAGAATGTTTTCCGACATCGTTTCATCAGTTTTAAAAATCAAAACGATCAAATTATTTAGATAGGAATGTCGTGTTCTCTAATCAATTATTGTTGTATTGCAGGTACAAATTCTTGTGCACCAGTTTCCGTGGAAGCCATAGATCCAGTCCCGGTTTGCTATGACAATCTCGAATTTCGTAAGTCATGACGAATTCTAGATTTAGAAAATTAGTTAAATGTACTCGTTTGAACTCATAGAACACCACTTATAGCCTCAGAACAGCTATTGACTTGAATCGAACTAGAAACATAATCTAAGGGGAAAGTAAACGACTACAGATTATTTTGCCAAATTTTCAACTTTGGTGGTTGTAGCACACAACCATCAACTTGGGTAAATTGTGTGCAAAACAAAACTACTGCATGCTCGAAGCATGGAATCGACACACCGAGTGTTGGCCTTGTCTTTATCATCTAATTCCTTAGCATCCACCGAACTTTGGCACAGTCTGCTTTGGAATGAGTTTCCACTTTCTGGGTTTCAATAAGAAAGTCAACATGTGGTCTTGGTTGAACTAAGCATCATGTGATACATCGTTTGGAATATCTTGTGGAACAGCTCGTAGTACTTGACACTTCACTGGGTTTTTGGGGTAACTCATAGTTTGAGAAAGTGTGAGAGTGACTAAAGTTCATCTACATACCTAGCTGACTGGGTTTCGACATCATGTCTAGCTGCCTGTGTTTCGGCAAACAAAATATACTGACGTGTCAGCGTCCTGTCTAGCTGAATGTGTTTTGGCATTCGTCTGGGTAAGAGAACCCGGGTAAGAGATGAACTCAATGGTCACATATTATACTCTTCGACTTGAGTCACGTAGTTCTAGTGTAGCTTGCACGATCACCTCTTTGCAGTACATGCACTTTACCTACTACACTTGTACAGTCACCGTACTTTACTTGTCGTACTTTTCGCTACAGTAGTAGCCTGTTACACTTGCACTCCCACGTACAGTCGTTCTCTCCCTTTCAGTGTTGTTTACTTTTACCACTCAGTTGTTGCTCAGTACTTTACTTTTTACTCTGGTCTGCTTGTACGTAGTTACTTTTGTTGTACTTGTACACTGCTTCTTTTCTATATATAGAATTGTTGTGACTTACCTACGGTTCCATTTATGGCACCGGCAGACGACGACCTGATCAAGGAAGTTGCCCTCGAGTTTGAAGAGCCTGAGTTTGACCCGAAGGCTGCAGAGTTTTAGCTGCTTGTATTATGTATTATGTATTTTCCTTTCGCTTTTCCTTTCCGTACTTCCTTTATGTATTTGTGTGAGAGAGTGCGGGTTGTTGTTTTACTTTAAACTTGGAATGTAATAATGTGTGTAAGCTGGTTGAGTGTTTGGTACATCTCAGGATTGTGGCTATACTGATTTCATTGGTAAACTGCAAGACCTGCAAATAAATAACGAGCCCCTGAGCGCGGGTTGTTACAGCCATCATCTCCTTCTCTTGCACAGTGTACCACCGTTCGGTGTCGTTCAGCTTCCGACTCTCGTAGGCGATGGGTGCCCATCTTGCATCAACACCCCTCCGATGGCAAAGTCGCTCGCATCAGTGTGGACTTTATAAGGCTTGTTTGAAGTCTAGAAGGGAGAGAACCGGCTCCTCCGTCACCGCTCTCTTTAGTCCATTGAACGCTTCCTGTCACTTCGGGCTCCAGTCCCAAGCCCGATTCTTATTAAGCAAGTCCATTAGTGGAGCTACGATAACCGAGTATCCTCGAATGAATTTCCGGTAGTAATTCGCCAACCCGAGAAACGATCACAGCTCTGTCACCTTGGTGGGAGGTTCCCACTCCTGGATGGCCCGAATCTTCCCTTGGTCCATCCGTATCTGGCCCCGTCCGATGATGTGTCCCAAGAACACAACTTCCTTCTGTGCGAACGAGCACTTCTCCCTCTTGACGTAGAGATCGTTCCGATTAAGGGCCTCGAACACTGGCCTCAAGTGCCCCTGATGTGCCGCAATGTCTCGACTATAGATCACAATGTCGTCGAGGTAGACTACGACAAAGCGATCCAGGAAGGGCTCCAACACTTGGTTCGTCATTGTGCAAAAAGTAGCAGGGGCATTTATGAGTCCAAAAGGCATGACTAAAAATTCATAGGACCCGTACCTCGTCACAAATGTCGTCCTGGACTCGTCTCCTTCGGCGATCTGCACCTGGTAGTAACCAGATCTTAGGTCCAGCTTGGTAAAGTACTTCGCTTGTCCCAGCCGATCGAACAAGTCCGCCACCAAAGGTATTGGATACTTGTTCTTCACCGTGAATTTGTTGAGCACCTGATAGTAGATGCACAATCGGAAAGATCCGTCATGCTTCTTCTGGAAAAGCACAGGCGCACCGTATAACGCTTTCGATGGCCGAATGTACCCCACATCCAGCAAGTCCTTCAGTTGCTTCCGAAGTTCCTCCAACTCCGGTGGAGCCATCCGATAGGGTCCCATTGCTGATGGTTGCGCTCCTGGCATCAGCTCGATCTTGTGGTCCACCTCCCTCTTAGGTGGTAGTTTGCTGGGAAGCTTCTCGGGCATAATGTCATGGTATTCCTCCAAGAATTGGATCTCCGTATGGACCTCTTCATCTTTGGTTGGGCCTCCCTCCATCTTCACCGCATTAATGACGGTATGTTCATTCTCTGAACTGTTGCGAGATGTATGCCCTCGAAGCAATTTATCTCAGTGTATCTATACGAACATCCTGTTCACAATTACAGTAAGTAGTATGGTAAGTATTTATCTAAGTTAAATTATAATATAGTTATCATTAGTAATTAACTTAGGTAAAGTCCTGAGACTTAATGTACAGTCAAACATGTATCGAGATGAGTATCTCGATCATGGAGAAATGTTTGACTGTCTGTAGCATAAGTCTAAAAGGGTTCGTGGTCGCAGATGTTTCGAGAAAAGGATATCGAAACATCGGATAGACCATTGTGTCTTAGTCTTCACTGTATAGCGGTGACGATGATCTCATGGTCGTTTGACTTGGTGAAGTCGAAGACGAGACACAAGTGCTCATTGGAGAATAGTTCACTGAACGAGACACAAGTGCTCATTGGAGAATAGTTCACTGAACGACCCACAAGAGTTATCATATGGTTATATTGACCAACCTTCAATGATAACTCTTAGTGATGATAGCCAAGTTAGTCTTTGACTTGATGTCATTGTACGAACCTGTACGTGGACGGTGTCACTTAGATCTCTGACCTAGCTTCGAGGCTAGGCCTGTCGAAAGGTCTTTGGTCGGGTGACATTTGAAGCGTGCGTGGAGAGTAATGACAAAGATAGGATTCGTCTCTCCCGGTCAATGGGAGTTAGTGTCGTAGTATTAGTTCGGTCTTTAGCGAAAACTCTGGTCAGAGTATGTTGGAAGTTGTCCAATATTATTTGACTAAAGATCGATGGAAACTAACCGGATTCGAGTTATTGGGGTTGACAGTTTGACCATACCTTAGACTTGAATTAAACGACATAGTTTAGACGAAGAGACTATAATTGCGGAATTTATCACGGAGACATTCAGGGTGGTCCCGACAATACTCATGTCGATGCGTCAACCACATAATTATGATACTGAAACAGGGACGATAACTGCTGCTCGTGGTCACTGCCGTATATGGGCTTCAAGCCCAACCCGCAGTAGGGTCAGGCTATAGGGTCTCACACAGAGTGCGACCTTTGTCTAGTAATAGGTAGAATCATTAGGGAGAATATGCATTTGATGCGAGGGATAGAAAATTGCATTTGATGCAAATAATAATTTTAAGCCTAGATAGTGACTAATTTACATATGATGCAAAAGAGGTTAATGTGTCTTAAATTGTTTAAGACCATATTTAGTATAATTAACGCGAGGAAAAGTTTACCTGTAAGATGGGAATGTCCCGCTCCAAACACAGGTTCGAACGGCGTCCAAATCGGACGCCAAATGCAAAAGTTATGCCCAAAAAGGTCAATACAGCCCAAATGGGTCAGCCCAACATGCTTAGGCTGAACCCTGCCTGAAAACAAGCGCGGGCGCCCGCCCTAAACAAGGGGCGCTGCTTTGCAGTGCCCCATTGCTGGGGCGCATGCTGTCAGCGCCCCAATGGGCTGACGCGCGCATAATGAGGCAGCGGGGCCCACTGGTGGGCCCCAGACATAGGGTCTTGAACCCTAGGTACAGATTTGCAATGACGTCTGATTTTGGATGAAAATTAAGCCGTGGGCTGATCTTTGGACGATCAATTAGAGGGTCAAACGGACTTCGATTGACTCACCGTTTTTTCCTATGCGTTCAACGTTGAACGCCCTTCGATTTGATTGGTTGTATCAATCATGAAGCTCAACGGTAAGGGAGTTAAAATTCACGGAAGTTTGGCCTTTGTGTAAGGCAAACTAAATTGAATTTATTAACTCCAAACTTTAGTCCCATATCGGAATTTGAGTAAAGGGGAGGGGTCAGCCGCCTATATAAATAGGGGTCTGCTCCCCTCCTTAAAACTCGTCCCTAAACTCAAGATCTGAGCGGCTACCAAAAATGTTGGAGCACGCTCGGATCTTAGCTTAAATTAAATATTCTCTTCTCCCTATAATTTCTGCCTTACTCATGAATAGCTCTAGCAAAGCCACAAAGGGGTTCGGATCCGATCTGAAATCTTGGCGAAGGTTCTCACTCGGGTGAAACTTTCTTCGGCGCATGGTTGGCTCGGCGACAAGAGGATTGCTTGCCTCGGGACGCGGAGCGGTTCGAGGAGCGGTTCGGCGTGGTTCGGGGAGCGGCTCGCAAGACGGTGATGTACACCTTGCCTGTACCAAGGCAAAGTTCCGGATATGTGAATTTAATTAGCTTTCCCTTAATTTAATCGCAGTAGTTTAGATCCTTCTTGTGTTGGTCAGATCCACCCAAGTCGAGAAAGATCCTGGCTAAGGGTCTTAAACCTTATGGCTTCGTTAAATTAGTTTAACGAATCTTAATTTTCCGCTGCATTCTTTTCCCTCTATAGTTCGTCCGACTTAGGACGGGCATGGATTTGTGTCCTGAATGTCTACAAAACCCAACATGAACCCCCTTTGACAGTTGGATAGCAGCGAAGATCTTGCTTAACAAGGCCTTCTCCCTTTGTATCAGAATCGTACATGCCTTGCCTTTGAGGAAGCACATCGTGGTGGCGTATGGAACTAACAACACCTTCATCCGATCCAAGAACTCCAAGCCCTTGACCACATCAAAGTCATCCATACCGATCACCGTCATGTCTACCGGCCCCAACCATTCTCCCTTCTTCACTAGGATTTGTCGTGTCATACCAACGATCGGAGTGGGTTCCGAATTGACGGCCTTGATGACCCCTCTCATTAGCCACCGCAAGCCCCAAATCCCCGGCCACCCTACCGGAAATCAAGAAGTGGGAATTACCAATATCAAGAAGAGCTTTGAAGATGTCACGCCCCGCTTCCCTAAAATGGAGGCGAGACGTGAAAAGGTCCGCACAGACGTGGAGCTGTGAAGCCACACGCCTGATAAGCGTCAATCAAACATAAGCAGGTCCCTGTAACCACGAGCAGAACAAAATAATAACACAAGGAGATACAGAAATAAAATCTCGAATCTCAGCATTGTTCAAACATTAAAATTAAGTTCAACATCCAGAAAAGCCACCAGGCTAAAAGAAAGAGTCTAGGCCCAAAACATGGCCAAAGAAAGCCAACACGGCACAAAGTATTGGTGCTACGCACCGACAACTAAAGCAGTATAAACAACAACGCAAACAGTCTCTACGATTGATCACACGTATCCTCAAACTCCTCGATGAACGCAGGCTCTGACTCAGCTTCAGCGAACACCACGTCCTCAGCAGCGACCTCAGGCTCAGGATCTAACATGTGTCACCCAAAAGAGTAAAGGGGCACATGTCAGCAAGTCTAAAAGACTTGGGCAAGGAAACTGAAAGAAAGGTAAACTAGCATCCTAGCAGTTATAGTATGCATGACATAGCAGTTATGGTAAGAGTGCACAAGTAAGACATGGTGTAACAATAAGTGCAAGAGAACAATTATCATGGCATGACAGGAGTAGCCAAGCTACTAACATTCTCAATCTTTTCACTAGTCACGTTTTCAAGTTATTTGTAGATGTTTACGCCTTACAGCTGAACTGTTGGACATTCACACTGATTGGCCGCTTAACACGACCCCAGAACCCAGAGTTTACGCCTTACAACTGAAGTTGCTGATCGGGCAGACTCCCAGTTGATTGGCCGCTTAACCCTTACCCCTCCCACACGTAAACAAGCCAGGGTCCCTGCACACGATGCTCAGTAAATGAGCCAGGGTTGTCCCGCACAAGAGCTTGTTTTTAGGTTCACCATTTGGCGTAGGGTTGTGCCCGCTAAAAGCAGGTACCTAGCCTCAATCAATTCACTAGGTGTAGCGGTGCTACGCAAACACGGGAACATTTAAAGAATGCAATGGAATGACAATTAATTCGCGTACCGTTAATTGAAATTAAACATGACATGGTAGTTTTATGCAACATGATAAAATGACGGATCTAGCTTCGTTGTCAAGCTAGATCCTGAAATTGCGCCTAGGCGAGTATCATTTCGTCGCCTAGTCTCTTTTACGCCTACAACAAGCAAATGGCCTAAGACATGGCCAAAAACCCTAAGTGGCAAGTTTCACTTGCCTAGCACCGAGGATGACGATCACGAAGGTTCGTCTCACAATCGCTAATCTATGGGGAAAGTCGCTGTTATGGAGAAACAACCATCAAAACAACATCCATTTTTATTAGGGTTTAACAAAAATCACATATGGGTTATGAGTATATTATAGGATCGATTTATTACCGTATCGTTAGCGGAAGAACGATGCCGAGCAAGCACGACGACGGAAGAACGATCCGGGAAACTACGGTTCAGATCTGAAATGGCGAGGAAATCTTGGAGAAATGAGGTTTTGAGGGGTTTTGGGGGTTGGCCGTCGGCCTAGGGAGGGTGGCCGGCGCAATGGTGGTGAGAGGGGGCTCCGGGGATGAAGGGGAAAGGCTAGGGGAAGATGGATGATGATTTGGGGAAGAATGAGGCTCTGAAGAAATGAAAGAAGAAAGAAAAACGATTGGGGGGTTTAAATAGAATTCGTGCGGCTGCTGGGCAAACCCTAGGTTTACGACAGCGGTTAGTCGGTCAAAGAAGGTTGGCTGACCGACTAGTTTGAGAACTAGTCGGTCGGTCGGCTAACTGTGACTGACTAACACCAAACAGTAACTCATGTCGTCAAAATGGTCAATGAATTAGTCGGTTAAAGAACAATGGCTGACCGACTAGTTTGCAACCTAGTCGGTCGAAAGACGTTCTTAGACCGACTAACGATAAACAGTAACTTAGGTGAAATTTATCAAAGGAACTAGTCGGTCTGAGAGCAAGTTCTGACCGACTAGTTGCGCATCTAGTCGGTCGGTGGTTGTTCTTAGATCGACTAAGAGTAAACAGTAACTTCTGGATTATTGATTTAATGAACTAGTTGGTTTGAGAAGAGTTACCGACCGACTAGATCTCAATCTAGTCGGTTGGTTCCCCTTCTTGAACCAACTAAGGTGCACGAAAAGTGCCGAATTGAAGCGCGACGCTCCGGAAAGATTCCTACGGCTTCTAAGATCAACCTATCTCTAAGATATGAGCGATATGAAGCTCGTCACGAGTGACTTACTCCAAGATCAACGATTTAAGGAAGAAGCTAGAAAATCACGACGAAACGATCGAAAACGAAAGCTACGGAGACGGAAACCACACATAAGGAGAAAATCCACCAAAACATATATATAATATAGATAATCCAAATACATGAAAAACCAGTCGTTACAGAAGACCTTACCCGCGATCTCCGTCTCTATGAACATTGGCCCTCTTGACCCTTCATCCACCTTGGCATGAATGGAATTAAGTAGCCGCAACGAGTTCACCCGCATTTCCTCTTGTTGCTTCTCTTCTTCCTTCTGGATCAAGGCCGCAAGATTGGACTTCTTCGAACATTCGCGAGCCTTGTGGGGACCATCACAAAAGTGGCATTAGAGTTTCGGACGATCCTCCTTGGACCTCTCAGTGTACTTGCCCTTCTATTGGCTTGGCTTGGGGTGCGCGTCTTTCGACTGCTTATCTTTCTCTCCCCCCACCTTTTCCATGGTTCACCTTCTTTTCCTTTGGTTTACCGGAGCTGGAGTCCATCTTCCTGAACTCAATCAAAGACTCCGCTACGGCTATAGCCTGGGCGAGGGTCTGGACTCCCCGCATCTGAAGCTCCATCTTGGCCCAACTCGCGAGGCCATCTATGAAGGCAACGAGCGAATCCTTCTTGCTCATGTCGGGAATCTCAAGGAGCAACTCTGAGAATTCCTTGACATAATCCCGAAAAGAACCCTTCTGAGTAAGGCGGCGAAGCTTACCTCATGCTTCATCTTCCGCATTCTCGGGGTAGAATTGCTTCTTGAGCTCCGCCTTGAACTCCTCCCAAGTGTTGATGGTGCACATTCCCTTCTTCATGTCCTCGGACCTTCTACACCACCACAACGTAGCAACATCTTGGAGGTAGAGTGGAGCCGTGAGGAGCTTGGATTCATCGTCCTTGATCCTCGTGGCATCGAAGTACTTCTCCAAATTCCATAAGAAATTATCAAGTTCTCGAGCTTTCCGCGTACCTCCATACGGCTTTGGCTTGGGGACGTCTACATTCGGCAAGAAGGGATGGCTGACGACCGCTCCACATTCCCATGCCATCTTCTGTTGGTTGAGTTCACCATTGAGGTCTTCCAACTCCTTCATGATGGCCGCCACTTGAGCCTTCATAGTTTCCTCCAAGAGATCGCCTTTCTGGAGCGTGTCGACGGTCGAGTTCCAGACCGTCAGCATCTCTCGAAGCTCATCCCTCCCGGACCGTAGCTCCTCGATGCTTTCCTCCATGGTCTCGAACTGTTCCTTTGCTTCAGCCACGGTGAGCTCCGCTTTGTCCAACCGTGCCTCGAACGCCGACATGATGTCCCTGGACTTCTCTCTGCGAGGCGACCTCTTTGCCATCTCAGCATCGCTAGTAGTGACGTCGCTAGTTGACATCCTTCACCGAACTGCAAGATCTGATACCAACTGTCACCGGCGGATTGTTTAGCTACTTGACACTCCCAATCCCATGCGGCACTTAGCTCACTCAACCCTCTTTTGAATGGCTAAGTCAGCATAACTCTCACTCCTACTCTCAAGAAGAACTTAAGAGCACACAAGAGAACACTAGAGAACTTGGAGAATGACTTACTTGTATTGCTTCAAGTCTTCGATGGTTACAAATGCCTCCCCCTGCCCCTATTTATAGGTGAGGCTCCCTTACAACCAATGATGGAGATTAATGTTCTAGAGACTTCCTAGATCTAATGGCTAAGATGAGTTTCTAGATCATTCTCCACTATTCCCCATTCTAAAGAATACAAAAGAATATCTAGTAACATTCTAGATACAATTATTTACAAGTATGCCATCGGAATATTCTAGAGAATGCCACTTCACATGCCAAATAGGAGCCACATAGGCGATGACGTGACGTTCGTGACAAATAGATGGGCAGCACAGGTTAACCTTAAAATAGTCCACTCGAACAGCTGACATCGTTAAATCATAAGCTCAGAATAGAGAGAGTCTATTCAGTTAGCTCTGTTTTGTTGGGCGGAGAGCTGAGAGAGAGTGGAGGAGATGGATGCAGCAGCAGTTAGGACCCTCTTCATGGCTTTGAATCCTGAGGTATTATCCTCATCATATATTCTCAATGTTCAATCTTTGATTTATTTATTTAGAAGGAGAGATTTCGTTATCAAATTTAGTTGTCTTGATATTTATAACCCATTTTTTTTATAAATTCTGTATTTGTGTGGAAATCAGATTGAATTCATCATGGCAATCCATATTTATGATTTTTTTTTTACGATGATTCGAACGGGACTATAAGCTGGGAAATGATGACCAACTCATAGAATTTAAATTATTTTTATCAAAACCCGTCCTGGGGCCTTCATAATTTTGCTTGAATTAGGGCATCGAGACAATTTTACCAGATTAGCTTATTTCATCTTGGGGTCCATTTTTGTAGTCGTTTATCGACTGTGGAGATCCTATGTTGATTTTGGGCCTCTTTGCTTGAAAGTTACATGGAAGAAATTCAATTCCATATAGATTGTATTGCTGTTGTCTGTCTATTAGTTTGCTCGGCAATCCATAACTCGCATTAAGGGTTCACGTTTAGCTACCAAAAAGTCATTCAGTGCTAGTTCTTCGGTTGAACGTTTTTAAGTTGTAGTTCTGCATCAAAGCAAAATTGGGATTCACGAAATATCTCAAATTTTGATTTTTCTATGTTTTGATTAGTTTGTTCAAACGAGCAAACCTCCTGCTATGTTAGGAACTGGGCTGCGGAACTCGTGATCATAGTCACAAGTTTAGCATTCGGGAATAATACGACAAGTTAGAGAAGTTTGGAATTTGGAAAAGATTCGAAAATTTGGGAATTGTTCAGTAATAGATTGGCAAATCAGGAGTAAGAAGACATATAATATATTATTTTTGAAAATTTGGGAATTTTTCAGTAATAGATTGGTAAATGGTATAAGTAGACATATATTATATGAGAATAATGGCTATCATACGCCATATGAGAGCCTCTCTCATACGCCCTCTCACATAAAGCACCCAAGTACAACCAAGTACACGCCCATGTGGGCTTGTACTTGGGTGCTTTATGTGAGAGGGCGTATGAGAGAGGCTCTCATATGGCGTATGATACCCATTAATCCCATAATATATATTATTTTCATATATAAATTTTACACGCCAGTTTGGTTCACAGAAGCCTCTTTAGCTCAACGGTAGCTAGTTGGTATTCTGTTTTATTTGGTCATGGCTTCAAGCCCCAGAGTCGATAGAACATAGGTACTTTCTTTTTCTATAAATTAGATATTTTCCTTGTTTTATCCATGAAATTCGTTAATAGTTTATCAATTTTCACATTAAATTCGCGATCCTTGATAATAATTCATGGATGCCAATTTAATACGCAAATTGATTTATCATATACACTGCGCATGAATAATTCGCCCATTGTTTCAAACATCCGTGAATTATGTGACTATGCTCTTGATCAAGTGGTTTAAGTTCTTGGGAGGGATTGGCATGTGTATTAGCGTATTTCATAAATTTCAATGTCCTTTCGTGTTAGCGAGCTTAAAAGTATCCCAAATATGGAGGTGTACCTCCATAACAATTATTGGAGGCTAACGGGAATATAAGATATTTCCAAATATTGAATTGTAAGATTCACAGTTTAGAATACTTCCTTCACTATGTTTAGGGTTTTGAGCCTCTCGGAAGAGAATTACAATTTCAGATTTTACAACCAAAAAGCATAAACTGAAACAACTATCGCATTTGCCACCATTTTACATTATGCCCATAATTTTCCTGCAAGCTTCTGCTAGAGATACAGATTCCCATTTTGTAGTTATACAGTTTTTCTGAACATGTGTAAATAAAGCAGCAATAGGTATGACACTGATTCTGTGAATACATTTATTCACAGAATAGATTAACATGAAAAATTATGACGATGTTTGGTTCTCAGGTGTCATACATTTTTTCATGTAACGATAGTTATCATGGAAAGCGGTGGTGTTTGCTTGGCTGATGTTCTTTCTATGAGCTTTTATGGTGCAGATTTGGGCTCTTTTGTTCCTTGACTATTTACTATAAATTCTTTCTTTTTTGTTTTAATAGAATTACTGAATTACTTGTCTTCTAATTAATGTAGAACAGAAGTGATTCTGTCTTTTTTTTGTTTTTGTTTTTTGTTTTTTGTTTGTTTTTTGTTTTTTTTGGCGGGGGGGGGGGGGGGGGGGGTGCTGGGGTTGGGAAGGATAGAAATTAAGGATTTGATAACGGTGGGTAGAACTTTGAGCCTCACACATATGTGAATCATTCACTCATTGTAGCATTGTGCTTGCAAAGAGATTCAAAACATTAGGGTTTCCGTCAAAACAAACTAGATTTTATGCAAACAACTCAATTCACCATGATCTCAGATTGTTCCATACGACCAATTTTTATAGTAAAAACTGAGACCTAATCAAACCTAGACTTCAAAAGACCAACCAAAGGAAACACGTCTAGAACAAATAGAACTCCAAAAGCAAAATCCAAAATAGCCATCCTCTCAAAGCTGGATCCCCATCAATAATTCTCGCAACATTTTTCAAATAATCTTCGAGAAACCATTGAATCAAATGTTCCAGAAAAATTTTGCACATACCTCTGTATAAATTGATGCAATTACGATAGGTTGCAGCTTTCAAATCTACCCATGTTCAAGGAGTTTATAATGCGCCATTCACAGAGAAAAATAGACTTGATGGTCTCCAGAATCTTTAGCTTATTTAGCAGAAGGGTAAAAATTTAAGCGCATCTAGTAGAAGTGTGAGGTGTGTCTTGTTTGAGGTTGACATTTGTGTTGGAAGCAAAATTGTGACTCTTTTGCTCATTCAAACTGAAACTTCGAACCTGATGTAACATATTGTTTTTGGTGCTCTTTGTTATCTTCAATACTTATAGCACGCACATGCTTAATCATCTTCTACTGGATAATGCGTGCACAACAAATGTTTATGAGCCTTTTTCTAGCTCCAGCGATTGCTGAAGAACATGACAGTTTTTAATATGTACATTCTTAGTAAAATTGGTGGGATCCTGGCAGATTGTTAAATGGTGCATATTCTAACCACAGAATAAACAACTCCATGGCTTTCTTTTAGTTGCTTAATAGATCCTCTCATGTGTTCTGCTTCAATGGTGATCTGCAGAACATCTCATAGTCTTCTACATGTTGCAATAAAAATATAGCTACATCTTTCTTTGAATATTAATGGTGTTTATGTTAAAAGCTATACTCCCAATGTCTAATGAGTATATACTGTCATCAAACTATCTGATATCATTTCTCCTGCATTGATGACTATTTCCTTAATTTAGACTGAGGATTTCTTCTTTACAGATCACAAGTCAAAAACAAAGAGTAAGCTTTCATGCTAGAGTTCTACGTGCTCAGAAGACAAGATTTTGTGTTCATGTTGGAAATGTTCCTCAAGAACATCCTAGAAGGTTAGCAGCTTTCTTTTTTAAAAAAACCCCTTAATGGTCTTAAACAGACCATATAGTGAATGCTAAATGTAATGCAGCAATTTCCTTTTCTGTTTGCTTTTCAGTGCTTTACATGATTTAACTCTCATCTACTTAATGGTTAATATAGTATTTGCTTGTTGATGCTACATGGATCTGCTCTGTGTGGGGTTTTCTTTAATGTAATAAACTTTGAATTTCAGTTTTTTCCAAGGGTTTGACTGGCGCTTATCACTTTACAGTTTAGAAAACTGTGTTCAATTCTCATTTTTGTGTTTAATATGATAGTAAGTTCTCTATTAGATTGTATTAGGTTATGATGTTTGCTTTACAGACTATGCAACAGAAATTCCTCCATGGCTTGTGCAGCATCTACAGGTTTGAATTTTGTTTTTCTTTCCCTCCTCCATCTCCTGCTTGTCTGTTGATAATTGAATTTCTTTAACCTCTTCATCTTTATTTTGATGTTAGGTTTGGAAGTCCGAAAAGTTTCCAAGTCTCATTTTAAAGACTTCACAGTTTCTGCGCACGCACCAGATAATAGAGATATAAAGGTAGCATATAATTTGCTATGGTCCCGATCTGATTCTAATTAACAGTTCTACTCTACCGCAATCTTCTGTTTAATACAACTACAAGTACTATTGTATCAAATATTGTTTAAATGGACTTCCTCCAAATTTTGTTTTTAAAACACGCTCTTTTCTTGCTACATTTGCTTTGGTGTCAAAAGGTACATTTGACGTCTCTAGCATGAGGTTTCATTATTACTTTTGGTGCCTAAAAGCATCTGAGGTTGCTAAAACCATAGTTTGTTTTTATTTCTTGATTTAGTAGCTTTAAAAAGCACTGATTGAATTTAGTTCATACATGAAAATCAGTTCATCTGTTGTGAGCCATGGAGTAAAATTTTTAGGTTTACTTGACTCTTAGGCTAGTAAACCTTCTTTTCCTAGAAAGGAAATTTTGCGGTTGGCAATCCTAGATTTGATCTTGTAGTGGAAGCCATTATGGATTCAATTAAATAAACAGTGAATGTATTTAGTATTAACCAATGCTTTATATATCGAAACAAATAAAGCATGTGTAACATCTATATTACATTTGAGGACTTTTTTGAATTGGTTTGCTGACTAGGACAAGCTGACTAGGACAAAAGGGTTGATAGAAAGATGGCTGAGATTAAATCTTCAAAAATGAATGGATAAGATGAGATTTTGTGAAAAATTGAGGAGGGGGGGGGGGTGGGATTTTGTATCTTGAAGGGAAATTCTATGGGAGAAAACCAAGGCCATTCAAACAATCATTTAACTCTCTGGCGCACAGGCAGTGGGAATGGACGCGGACACTCTTGCTGGCACGCGGGCAGAGGAAACGCATTAGCGGAAATGGACACATGCCATCCCTTATCTAATGAAGCAAAGGGAACTAAACTTGTAAAATAAAAGAAAAAAGGACAGATAGGATAACTGAGAGGGCAAACAAATTATGATATACCAAAAAACACCACATTTCTCTCATTCATTCTAAATTTGTAGAGAAGAGAGAGAAATGGATGAGAGGGAGAATGAGCCCCATCATAATTCCAAAGACATCCATAAACTAAAGGAGGCATTTGAGGGTAAAATTAATCCTCACAAAAATAAAATAGTTGATTAATGATCAATCTTTATTTTTCACCTAATTTGTTTTCGGTTTTCACAAAAAAATAGCCGAAGGCGCCCGCGAAATTTTTTTAACGCTAATCTGTTGTTCCGTGCGAAGGCTCCCGCGCTGAATTTGTTGTTCTACATTAATGTGTTGTTTCGCTCCGAATTTGTTGTTCCGTGTCGAAGGCGCCTGTGTCGAATTTGTTGTTCTGTGCCGAAGGCGTCCGTGCCACTAAATATTTTTACGCTAATTTGTTCTTTTAAATTTTGATTGTAGAAATAATTTTTTGGGGAGCAAAGATTTCGCGGGGGAAAATCTTAAATGAACCGTGCCCGCGGGCACGGTTTATGAGTCTATGACTAGTACCTACATATTTAACAAACGTGAAAACAGATATTATCCATTCAAAAAAAACCTGCATCTGCATAAAATTAGTAATGTTGTTTGCATTAATGAGTTTTCCTTATTTGACAGCCTAAGAATCCACTCTACATCTTTTGATTCAATGATCGGCATCATTTTTGTTTATATTTATCCTAGAAAATAAATTGTAGAGACACCAGAAGTCATTATGACTCACATATTTAGAAGCGGAAACGGGCAATGATCATGCCAGACTCGTATAAACATAATCCTTGCTTGAGCTCTGATTTTTAGGCCCAAAGTCGATATTTAGAATAAATAGGCTGAACTCAAGCAATAACCTTGGGTTATTATGAGCCTGAATCCTTAGAAGGCTATCATATTCAGCCTGAGAAATTTGAATAATATGAGCAGATGAACATCCATCAGAAGTAGGCTGATCCGAGGGTGATGAAATGGTAGATCTGCTAATTGCTAAATAGAGTCTGTAAAAGCATTTTAGGTCTAATCTAGTTCCCCAAATTTTTTTTAACATTTTTCATAAGCATGACTGTTCCTGTTCCAATAGGTGCAGTGCTTATGGTCTTGGTCAATTTTGACTGTCATCTAACACCAAATTCCCTACTTGCACCAAACTCATAGAATTAACCTCGACTATGATCTTAGCCATGTCCTGTATACAATAATGCAAAACTCTCAGCCGTGGGTTGAGTAGCCTGAGTAGTCTTTGAGCCAATGATAACTTGTCAAACACATGATAGAGTAGCTGCCTATTAAGGAACCGTTTCTTCTCTAAGAATTTGGTCGCACACTTCTGAGACTTGATAGGCATCTATACCACAAAGAAACTTAGTAACCGACAATTCTTCTTGGTATTTGTAACGACCCGCTTTCTGGGAGTCATCACAATTTACAAACAAAAACGTGCAGATCCCTGCTAGTTACCAGTCAAAACAGAATAGACGAAATAATAATATACAGTAAAAACATAAAAACATAACTGAATGGATTAACTCAGAATCTCTGTACATAGCTCAAGGGAAAGCTAACCATTCTAGAACACTGGAACTCCCTAGAAAATATGTTCAACCTGAGAGATGTATGATTGGATTAGAGTAGATTATATCCAAACCAAGTATTCAGATTATGTACAAGACAAAAGAGAAAAAAGGTACAAGGCATGCGTAAGTATAGCACAAAACGAAATTGTAACAAGTAAGAGTATGCAAATGTGACCTATAGAACAACGTGTATAACATGAACATTTCAATAAGTAGCTATTTCAATCATAGGCCGACTCATGTCCAAGGATATGATGTACATGAACATGATTGTTGTATAACCCCGTTAAGAGTAAATAGCGAAATATGATCTCAATAATATAACCCCTCAATCCTCTAAATGAAATGGAAAAATGAATACTTGTAGCATACCCCACTTCCGCGAAGGAGAGTGAAAAAACGAATACAATAACCTCTCATTCTATAAGGAAGCGGAAAAATGTATATTACCACTCGTTGATTGGGGCCCGGATGCACACCCGGGCACGCGACTCGCTAGTCTTACCGCAAGTGCACGGTGTAGCGGCGGGCGGGTATCGAACACGAGGAGGTCAAATGACAGTGTCCTCTTCAATCCACCTGGCTATATGAAAAGTCGAGAAATATTTGCTATAAAGCGGTCACAGTCGTTCAATTGTATAAAAGAAGTATCAAATTAATAAAGACGCCTAGGGGTAGGGAATCCCCGCTACAAACCGTATCTCGTCATTGTGATTCGTAGGTGTCACAATTGCTAGACTTGAAATTCAGGTGAACTAGTTGCAACTAAATGTAGAACCAAGTTCACGCTCTCGCGCTATTGCAGGTCTATAGCAAACCTAGGGTAGGGTCCAATCTCTTGCAAACCCTAACCTAGGCAAACTAGCGTGAAGAACATCATCGTTCAATCGTATCCCGAGCCCACTCTCGTGCAAACTCGAGCTACGACCTAGGTTGGGATAGTTCCTACCCGTCCAATCTCTTGCAAACGTGTATTGGTATAGAATTGCAATCGAAAACCCTAGTTTCGGTCCAATCTCTTGCAAACCGATTCCGGAGAAATCCAATTGTAACCAAATTCGAATTTCTAGGGCTTCCTATCGAGTTGGGATTCAATCTCTTGCAAATCCCAATCGGTATGAATCTCTAGCTATTCGTATTAAATTAATCCTAAACTAACCCTAATCAATTCTAACAATAATTTCACCAATTCATCACAAATTAGAAATATGGTTCGTAGGGTTCATCCCTACGACCTAAGACGATAAAACTACTCACAATTCATAATGAAATTCAATAGAAATTCACAAATAAAATCAATAGAATTCATGGCTATATTCAATATATCAATAAAAATGGAGTTTTTGATGGAGAGAGAGACAAACCAATGAAGAACCAATAACATCCAACAAAATAACACTTTTCTCTCCCCCCTAAAGAACTAAATCTAATCGCCTAAAAGTAATCTAAAAAAGGCTGCAAAAAGTTCTGAAAAAGCTCTCTAAACAAGGTTAAAAACTGGGGTTAAATACTCCCAAAAACGCCCAAAAAACTGTGACGAAAATGCCCCGGTGCAACCTCAGAATCGCAGTTTACGCTACAAGCAGCGCGGCTCACTCGGCCGAGTGACAAATGTCATTCGGCCGAGTGACAAACCCTGACAATTTCCAGTAAGTTCGGACTTTTGGGGGTCGGCTCCTCGGGAGTCACTCGGCCGAGTGACTTTCTTTGCTTCGGCCGAGGGGACTTCTTCACTCGACCGAGTCGGAACTCGGGGATCGACTGTAAAATTACAGTAAGTCTGGACTTCTGCTTGCCGTCATCTTGATGCCACTCGGGCGAGTGGGGTCTCCGTGGTTCGGCCGAGTGGGCTGGCGATGTTCGGTCGAGTGCACGCTGATACTCAGTCTGTTGCGTGTCCGATCTAGTCGGCCGAGCGGGCTCTCGATGGTCGGCCGAGTGACTCCTTCACTCGGCCGAGTGACATGCTGAAAATGCCCAAACTTCATATTTTTGCTCCCTCGTCGCTCCTACGACGTTCTTTCTTCTTTCACTCCTCTACAATAGCAAAATTCCCCTCGAAGGCGTCACGGGTGACACTCCGGAGTGGGTGCATCTCAGAATCACTCCAAATCGCTCGAAATCTCCTGGAATTCGACAAAAACAAGAAATCGTGAAAAGCATCGCAATATTGCCGAAAAATCGTGAAAAGCGCGATTCGAGCGATCAAAATGGCATGCAAACATGCAGAAAAAAGGTGTAAAATATGGAGTGATCAAAATCCCCCAAGCTTACCTCTTACTCGTCCTCGAGGAAGATGAGTAAAAAGCGAACCCGGTGGATAAAGAAAAAAGAGAAACGATGGAAAGGCGGAAAATGAAAAACGAAAAACAAAGTAGAAAGCGAAGATGGAAGCCGCTAGATCATTTTTCTCAGGACGTGGGTTTTGCTTACTCATATAGCACGCATCGAATGTAAAACACGTGTCAAAGACTTTTATCTCGATATCATAGTATAATGGTGCATTTGAAATAGAAAACCCAAGAATATCAATATAGCATGAAAAATGGAATAATTCCAGAATTAACATCGTCTGAAGCATCTAAAACGGTATACAATATCGTAGATCACACACTTTTCAATTGAATGCTTTCTATAAGGAGTATAATAGATATCACACAATAGAGTAGTAAGAATAGAAAAGTGTGGTTTTCATGAAATGAATGCTAAGCATAGATTTCTGGATTTCGTAAAACTTTAGCGATCTCACCGAGTATAAAATATTACTTAGCCTAGGTTGTCATGCACCGTCAAGTAGTCACTCTCTCACACATCATAGGATCCTCTCCCCCAAGCTTATCCATAAGCGTGGTGGCATATACAAAACAATATTTACATCTCTGTTTCTTATGAAGCTCCAAAAGTCAAAGAAAACAAAAATAAAAGCAAAAGAGGGAAGAAAGAGAGAGGATATGAGATGAGATCGTTTTCGAACTTCTTTTCTCTTTTCTTTTCTTATTCTCAAATCTTTTTCTTTTTCTTTTTCTTTTTCTTTTTTTTAAATAGCACATATACACTAATGATCCCAAATCAAAGAGAAGGATAAACAAGTATTTTTTTCTTTGGGTTTTGGGGAATTTGGAGCATGTGATATAATAACGGGGGAATGCCAATAATAGAAATGCTAATGGGAGATTCACTAATGAATTTAAAATAGAGAAATAATGTTCAAGATATGTGGAGAAAGAAATAAAAGTATCTCTCGGTTCACTCTATAGGACATGCATGACAACTTCAGCAGGGTAATCTAATCTACTCAGTTTGATCTCAAAAAGCAAACTAGTCCAGATATATCAATGCTAGCAAACATTCAATCAACCTGAAGTGAAGCGTACAAATCATGCAATAAGAAGTGATATGAGAAAAGAAAGCAGTACTCCAGATATAAGCATCAATGCGTGAATCTTGGTGTGTTTTCTACGATAGCATACATATGAATCATCAGACATCAGCTAATAATAGAATTTCATCCATTTTCATACCGAAAAAGAAGTGGGTTACTATTTCTAAATGTAAAACAGGACATAGTATATGATATCAGAAACAAAAGCTATGACATGACAAAATTAGCATGCATATAGAGAAAAGCTAACACTGCGTCATCGTCATCACAGAAAAATCATCTCTAGCAAAAGATGAAAGAAATAAAGTTAAAAGAAAACAGAATATTTACAATGCGGCACACAAAGAAAATAAGAAAAACGTGATGCATGGTAAAAAAAATGAAAAAGTGATGAAAAAATGGGTGCTAAAGCGGAAAAACGTGAAAAAACTAAAAATAAAGGTGATAAAAGTAAAAAGTGTGAGAACTCACTCTCCCAAGCTAAAGTGCACAGTGTCCTCAATGTGCAAAGTGTGGCACACCGAGAGACGTGAAATGGGTGGGGAGGGTGAGGATGCATGCATGATAAAAAAAGGTAAAAATAAAAAAGAAAATATGATGACGAAGTGATGCATGCAAGGATGTGAGTGATGCAGATATGTGTCACCAAAAATAACGCTCCCTCTCTCCCAAAAAAGATATGTAATGATGTGATCAAGATATGGCCAAAAATAGTGAGGGGAGGAGGGGGGTGGGCAAAAATAATATATCGACAGGACCAGCAGAGAATGGACATCATAACGACAAAAAGGATCGATGGCATCTAGGGTGTGCCTAAGCTGGTGGTGCTGCACCATCTCCGTCCTATGGCGGAGGTGGGGGTGGTGGTGGGGGTGGTGGTGGACGTGTCTGCTGGGTGGGTGGGTGTAGCGGAGGGAGTCGCGCCACTATCTGATTCAGGCAAGCCTGAATATCGGGAAGCATGGCGACGCGGGACACCATGGAACTGACCGCGGTAGAGAGAGCCCTAAAATCGCCCCTGAGTCCAATCACCGCCCCCTCAAGAGCACGAATGCTCTGAACTAAGGCGTCAGGGGATGGTGGAGCGGAGGGACGGACAAGTCTAGGCTGTGAAGGTCGGGGCTGTCTGATACGTGCAGTGTAAGTAATCGGGTCAGCAGGTAGGTGTGAAAAAGGTGCTGTGCTCACTAGTGGATGCCCAGCCTCAGTGCGAGGCTGGGACGCGGGCTGGGACGAGGAGGCAGCAGCAGTGGTGGAGGAAGACAAAATCGGCAACGAGGCAGTAAGAGAGGTCGGTGACACAAAAGTGAGGACAGACGTCACGACACTCTCGGATAGGACGGCTGCGGTGGAGACAGAAGGGTCGACCACTGGGGAGGAAGTGTAAGGACCAAAAGGTGGCACCCCAGCGGACATCAAACCGGACAGGGTCCCCACGACGGCAGCGAAGGAAGGCTCGCTGCACTCGAGTATGGTGGGTGGACGCTCGGGAAGAAGTGAGGAAATAGGCTCAACCGAGATAGGCACAGCAGTGGTGGGGGTGGTGGTGGACGTGGTGGACGGCTCAGCAAGGGTACTCCCGACACTGGCAGAAGTGGGGGCAGAAGTGCCGCGAGGTGCAGAAAGTGCAGGCTTGGGCTGAGCGAACACGGGGTCAGCAGGAGGTGCAGGGTGTGCAGGGGGTGCCTGCTCAGCGCCCTCAGCCTCAAGTACGTAGGCAGCTGGGATGAGGAGATCCATCGCTGGAATCCAATCCTCGTGGGCCGGTCCTATATGTGTCTGAGCTAGGCTCGGGAGGATCATGTAATCGGCACTGTAAGGACTGTGCAACCACACCCAGTGCCGCTGGCCGTGGGGACGAAGCATCTTCATCCGGGCCATGACGTCAATCGAGAGTGCAGTGGGGTCCGGGGCTCGTCTAAGGTCAGCAGGTAGGTCCACGCCGGTCATCAGGGCTAGCAAAGTAATCAGACCGCCGCAGCAAATCGGTGAGCGAGCGCCCACCGAAATGATGATGCAGTCTAAAAACCAGCTAGCAATATCAATCTCTACGGCGGGGACCAGGTCATCACTATCCCTATCGAGAACTCTGGGGCGAGTCATCGCGTAGAGCATATAGAGCTCAGGCGTAGACATCGTCCCAGGCTCGTACCTCGCCAAGAAGGTGGTCGCCATGAGGCGCTGGGCTATGTGGAGGCAGGGTGTAGGATGGCCGAGGCCTTGGCCCTACTAGGGTCAAAGCCATGGTGGGAGCCCGTGATACGTGTCCAGAACGTGGAAGTGTCAAAAGATGGTGGTGGGATGTGAGTGGGTGCGTAGGCTCGGTCGGGGACGGGGACATCGGGCCACTAGAAGAATGCACGAAGCATGTCGAGAGTGACCTCGCACTCTCAATCCATAAGGCGAAATGTGCAGCCTCCAGGGGTCCGGGCTATGGAGCTAAGCACCTCAAGTGTCAGACGGACGTAGGTGTCCACCGACACAGACAAAAAATCGCGCCAACCCACATTGTGGTACAACATGAGCATCCCCTCTAGCACCCCTAGGCGGTCCAGGTCTGCTAAGTGTGCGAACCTAGAGGGCACTATAGATCGCTGGGCGATACGCTCAAATCGGACGCGCTGTGCGTCGTCTCTGAACGTGATCCCCAGCGGCCCGACAACGGGAGCCGGTGGTGGGATAGGATCGGCGGGGATGGGCTGTGCGTGGATGGGGTTGGCGGGAAGCGGCTGTGTGGGGGGCGGTGGACTAGGTGGAGGGGAGTCCTCCCTAGCGTGAGAGGGACCGGCATCATCGGTCCTCTTCCGCTTGGAAGATGCTCCCCGCGTGCGTGGCCTAGTGCGGGGCGGCATGTGTGCCGCGAGTGCTCACCCAATAAAAGTGTAATGCGGCGTGCGTTATAAAAGGAACGAGTGTACCTGTACACGCCGCGAGAGCTAGTTAGCAAGTGCGTGCGAAGAGCGCCACCTCCGCGAAGCGAAAAATGCGTCCTGAAGCTCCCCTAAGCTCCCCCAAGATAGCCTGCAAATCAAACAACGATATCAGCAGGTAATATTCAAAATACATGAGGGAGATGTGGTATAATAGATAAATAAACAATTTAATTTGATTTTTGGGCTCAACGGGTCTACGGATCGAGAAAAATAGGAGAAAAATGGCGTTTGGGAGCAAACCGAGGTGATAGGGGGGCAGCCGGCGGCGGGGGGTGTCGCCGGAGTCGGGGCGTCGGCGGTCGGACTATCGTCGGCGGTGGTCGGCGATCGGGGCCGGCGGCGAGGTGAATCGGGCGAGGGGAGTGCGGTCGCGGGCGAGGGAGTCGAAAGGTCACGGGCTCGGGCGAAAAGAACTGAAAATAGGCGCTTCGAAGTTCACGTCGAGCCCAAGCGGTTTATATAGGGGCAGATACGACTCGGCCGAGTGGCGATGTTGCTCGGTCGAGTGACGTATCGAAAAAAAAAATTAAATTTCTCACCGCCACTTATGACTCGGCCAAGTGGCTTCTTGTCACTCGGTCGAAGGGAGAAAACTCCTTCGGCCGAGTGGCACAAGGTACTCGGCAATATACAGGCTAGGAGTGTATCCGTTTCCCTCGGCCGAGTGACTAAACGTACTCGGCCGAGTGACAGTTAATACGAAATGCACAAAAAAGACAGAGAGTTGGGTTCAGCAGACTTTCCTTGTTGGTACCCCACTCGGCCGAATGGGTTCCTTTGCTCGGCCGAGTCACATATGATACTCGGCCGAGTGTCGTGCTGTTTTCTGCTTCGGGGCTCCGTTTTCGCTCTACTCTCTGTTTTTCTTCCTCCAATTGGTTTCTTCCTCCTCCAAAGGCCTGAGCGCATTCCTGGAGCGCTCTTCCTTGCCTCTATCTTCCTCCATATGAGAGATCTTCTTTTCTCCTCTCCTGTCATAGAAATCAAGACCAGTTGTCAAGATTTTTAAGGGCAAAAAGACTCAAAACACTAATAAAGTCTAAAACAAAAATAAAAACCAAAATAAAAAGTATGCAAAAACCGTCGGGTTGCCTCCCGACAAGCGCTCGTTTAAGGTCTTGAGCTCGACCCCTTTGGATTTTCAATTAACGCTTGATGTTGGGTGCATATGAGATGCACCCGTCGAACTTGCCGGGAAGACCGCTCGGATTTGGATCGTGGTGGTGTGTGGCCTTCCTCAGCGCCCCTTCAACATGGGCAATGTTGGGGGATGGCTCCCCCAAGCCTTAGCTTGTTCCGGTCCTTGGCTTCGCCGGTGACACCGATCTTCGAATCGGTGGAGCTTTCTTTGGGTTCTTCAATGTCGAGAGCTTGCAAAGCTCTCGTATTCTTACGACATCAGCGTCGCCATCATCATTCGCCGTGGAGCTATTGAGAGAGTCCTCCATCTTCTCTTCTTCGACCAAATCTTGGCCTTCTTCGAAGCCATCATCATGGAGTGCACCGATGGAGTAGGGGATAGCCTCTTCAATGACCTCATCAAGGAGGTCCATATAATCTAGCTCCTCATGATACAGCATGTGCTTCATAGCCTTTGGTATATGGAGCTCGACTTCAATGTTGCCTACATTCAAGGTAAGAGTCCCTTCCCGCATATCGACGATTACACCGGCGGTGGCGAGGAATGGGCGTCCAAGTATGAGCGATGTGTCACCCTCTTCCTTGATGTCCATGATCACAAAA
Organism: Scilla litardierei; assembly: GCA_030789695.1. NCBI lineage: Eukaryota > Viridiplantae > Streptophyta > Magnoliopsida > Asparagales > Asparagaceae > Scilla > Scilla litardierei. The sequence goes on from CM061138.1 coordinate 37,151,140, forward strand.
TCACAAGGCAAACATATGCCTCCCGGAACTTGGAGTGGGATATTCTCCGCGATCCCAACCGGCCTTGTAATCCGACCGTCCGCGAGTTGAATCCTCATGTCGGTTGGCTTTAAATCCGTGCTGGTGTTCAACTTCCGGAACATGGTGAGAGGCATGAGGCTCACACTAGCGCCCAAATCAACCAATGCTTTTTGTAAGGGGACGCCTCCGAGTGTACGAGGAATCCGGAAACTCCCGGGATCTTTAAATTTGGCGGGCTCCTTCTCCCTCATAGTAAACCAAGTCCCTTGTTCCGCGAGCATGATCTTCTCCTTCCTTTTCCTTCCCGTAATCAAGTCCTTTAAGAACTTCGCGTAGGACGGGTTTCCACTAAGGCATCAAGAAAAGGGATATTGAGGCTCACCCCTATCAAGTAATCGAGGAACTTGGCTAGCCTCTTCTCGATCTTGGCTCTAGCTAGCCGTTGAGGGAAAGGCACCAGTGGCATGAATCGGCTCTCATCAATAGGTTCCTCCACTCTAGATTTTGCTCCTTCTTGCGGCTCCTTCTCTTTTTCCACCTCAATTACCGGCTCGCTCTCTTCTAGGATCTCCACCACGGGTTCCTTGATTTGGGTCATGGGGGGAGTGGTATCCTTCCCCCCTCTTGTTGTAACCGCAACGACCGCGTTGATATGGCCGGTGTTGCCTCGTGGATTTGGCTCGGGTTGAGCCGGCAATTGTTGGTTGTTTCTATTGAGCAACGCAAGTTGCTCCCCAATTTGAGCGACGACGGTGGCGAGAGAATCTTGTCCCGCCTTCAACGTGGCATTAATCTTTCTTTGCTCCGCCATAAACTCCTCCACCTTAGCTTCAAAATCCGGACGTGGTTGAGCTTGCGGAGGGTTGGGATTTCTCCACCCTTGATTATACCCGGGTGGCCTATAAGGTCCCACTTGTTGCCTCTGTGGGAAGTTTTATTGCGGTGGCCCCCTTGGTTGATAATTCGGTTGTGGTGGTGGAGCCCGAGCTTGAGTAGGTTGTTGAGGCGGGGGGTTCAAGGCACCATCATTATTAGCATAAGAAAAACCCGGATGGTTTCTAGCGGCCGGGTTGGCCCAATATCCGGAATTCCCCACAACATACTGAATTTGCTCCAAAGCTCCTTCTCCTTGCTCTCCTCCTACATACATGGCTTGGGATTGGTTTTGTCAATCACTCATATGGTTTGTCGGTGCGGATGTAGTAGGGGCTCCTTGCGGCTCGGTAATGAATTTCTCCAACCTCTCCACTACCTTATGGAGAGAGTCAAACTTGCTAGCAAGCTCCGCCACGGCCTTGGCCTCATAAATACTCGTGGGCTTCAAGGAGGATGAAGAGTGTCCTCGCTCGTCTCCCCATTGTTGGTTGTTGGAGGCTATCTCCTTTAGCAAGGCCGTAGCTTCATCGGGAGTCTTTGACAAAATGTCTCCATTTGCGGTAGCATCAATAATCTGTTTTGTGCCCGGTTGGAGTCCATTGTAGAAACTGTGGACAAGCTCCCAATCTTCAATGCTGTGATGGGGGCATTGATGTTGCAAGTCCTTGAAGCGCTCCCATGCCTCATAGAGAGTCTCCTGCGGTCCTTGCTTGAAGGACATGAGAGCACTTCTTATCTTCACCGTCTTGGAGGGCGGGTAAAATTTGTCGACGAAGGCACTCGCCAATTCATCCCAAGTGGTGAAGATTCCTTCAGCTTGCGTCCTCAACCAATATAAGGCCTTGTCCTTGAGTGTGAAGGGGAAGAGGCGCAGTCTGATAGCATCTATGGAGACGCCCGGCATCTGGAAGGTGGCACATTTTGATATGAAGAGCTGGATGTGGTAATGAGGGTTTTCATGGGAGTTCCCATGAAAAGGATCTTGTTGCATCAGAACTACCAATCCGGTCTTCAGTTCGAAATTTTTGTCGGCCGCCAACTCCGGCATAGCTATGGACGAGGTCGTGGAAGAAGTCTTAGGCCGAAGCCTATCTCTTATGGAAATGATCCTCGCCATTCGCTCCGCCAATTCTTCGGGTGTCTCAGGATGGGTCATAAAATTTCCTTCCGTAACGGGTCTCTTCTCCGCTCGGATCCTCCTCAATGTACGCTCGATCTCCGGATCGTATAGTATTTCTTCGGGGTTCACCGAGGATCTCGTGTACATACAAGGGAGAACAGAGTTTCAAAGAAATAGTTAGCACAAAGAAAGGGTAAAATAGAAATAGAAATAATATAACATAAAAAGAAAAATAGCTAGGTAGGTAGAATCAAACACTATTGCCTCCCCGGCAACGGCGTCAAAAACTTGATCGGGGCCCGAATGCACACCCGGGCACGCGACTCGCTAGTCTTACCGCAAGCGCACGGTGTAGCGGCGAGCGGGTATCGAACACGAGGAGGTCAAATGACAGTGTCCTCTTCAATCCACCTGGCTATATGAAAAGTCGAGAAATATTCGCTATAAAGCGGTCACAGTCGTTCAATTGTATAAAAGAAGTATCAAATTAATAAAGACGCCTAGGGGTAGGGAATCCCCGCTACAAACCGTATCTCGTCATTGTGATTCGTAGGTGTCACAATTGCTAGACTTGAAATTCAGGTGAACTAGTTGCAACTAAATGTAGAACCAAGCTCACGCTCTCGTGCTATTGTCGGTCTATAGCAAACCTAAGGTAGGGTCCAATCTCTTGCAAACCTTAACCTAGGCAAACTAGCGTGAAGAACAACATCATCGTTCAATCGTATCCCGAGCCCACTCTCGTGCAAACTCGAGCTACGACCTAGGTTGGGATAGTTCCTACCCGTCCAATCTCTTGCAAACGGGTATTGGTATAGAATTGCAATCGAAAACCCTAGTTTCGGTCCAATCTCTTGCAAACCGATTCCGGAGAAATCCAATTGTAACCCAATTCGAATTTCTAGGGCTTCCTATCGAGTTGGGATCCAATCTCTTGCAAATCCCAATCGGTATGAATCTCTAGCTATTCGTATTAAATCAATCCCAAACTAACCCTAATCAATTCTAACAATAATTTCACCAATTCATCACAAATTAGAAATAGGGTTCGTAGGGTTCATCCTTACGCCCTAAGACGATAAAACTACTCACAATTCATAATGAAATTCAATAGAAATTCACAAATAAAATCAATAGAATTCATGGCTATATTCAATATATCAATAAAAATGGAGTTTTTGATGGAGAGAGAGACAAACCAATGAAGAACCAATAGCATCCAACAAAATAACACTTTTCTCTCCCCCCAAAGAACTAAATCTAATCTCCTAAAAGTAATCTAAAAAAGGCTGCAAAAAGTTCTGAAAAAGCTCCCTAAACTAGGTTGAAAACTGGGGTTAAATACCCCCAAAAAACGCCCAAAAAAATGTGACGAAAATGCCCTTGCGCAGCCTCAGAATCGCAGTTTACGCTACAGGCAGCGCGGCTCACTCGGCCGAGTGACAAATGTCATTCGGCCGAGTGACAAACCCTGACAATTTCCAGTAAGTTCGGACTTTTGGGGGTCGGCTCCTCGGGAGTCACTCGGCCGAGTGACTTTCTTTGCTTCGGCCGAGGGGACTTCTTCACTCGGCCGAGTCGGAACTCGGGGATCGACTGTAAAATTACAGTAAGTCTGGACTTCTGCTTGCCGTCGTCTTGATGCCACTCGGGCGAGTGGGGTCTCCGTGGTTCGGCCGAGTGGGCTGGCGATGCTCGGCCGAGTGCACGCTGATACTCAGTCTGTTGTGTGTCCGATCTGGTCGGCCGAGCGGGCTCTCGATGGTCGGCCGAGTGACTCCTTCACTCGGCCGAGTGACATGCTGAAAATGCCCAAACTTCATATTTTTGCTCTCTCGTCGCTCCTACGACGTTCTTTCTTCTTCCACTCCTCTCCAATAGCAAAATTCCCCTCGAAGGAGTCACGGGTGACACTCCGGAGTGGGTGCATCTCAGAATCATTCCAAATCGCTCGAAATCTCCTCAAATTCGACAAAAACAAGAAATCGTGAAAAACATCGCAATATTGCCGAAAAATCGTGAAAAACGCGATTCGAGCGATCAAAATGGCATGCAAACATGCAGAAAAAAGGTGTAAAATATGGAGTGATCACTCGTTCCATTAAAAAAGAGGGAAAACGAATACTTGTAATATACACCACTTCCATGGAAGAGTGTGGAAATACGAATCCAGTAAACCGTTATCGCATCCGCATCCATTGAACAATGAGTCAAGTGTATTGTTCAGGTAATGCAGGTAATGTGGCTGTTCGATAATTGTCACCATGTCATGAGTTAGTGTATCAGTTCTTGTATCATTTAGTATTAGGATGTAGTGATTACTCAACATGTATCATGTGTAATGTTTAATGTGACAGCTTCTCAAAGGTCCATGGAAATTGCCAATAAGGCAAGCCCTCCTAAAAAGGCCCAAGATCAAAACACAAAAGGCTATAGTGCATCAAACAATCCAACAAAACATGCTAACAGAAGTCCAACAACTAACCCCTCCAGACACGATATCCCAAAGGTAAGGAGCAACATCAAACCAGCCTACAAGTCTAGGCAAACCCCCAAAGACAAAGGAACAACAACAACCAGAAATCCACAAACACCCGCAAACAGTAAGAACGACAAGGCAACCACAATCGGCTAAACCCATCACACAACTGCAAGAAGCCAAGAGCCGAAACCAAAACAAGGGAAATGCAAAAAAAAGAAAGCTCAACAAGCCCAAACCTAAACAGAAGCAGCCAAAGAGAACAACTCCAAACTCAGTAACAGGAAAACCCGAGAGCCATTCGGACAATAACTCAACAATCCAACAGTTTTTCACAATTAAACTCTATAAATTTCCAGAATTAAACAAATTAAACGTAAACTGAAACTTAGATTAGAAAGTTGCCATGTTGCCATGATCTCCAAAGGAATCGAAAACCCCCAAAATTCTGAACGATCGAATGAATTTTTAAGAAGAGGAAAGAGTGTTTTCGTTTCTGCTCAATCCCTAGAAATAATAGGGTATATGTAGAAGAGTGGGAGAGGAGAAATTGTGGTGCAAAAGGAATTTAAATCCGAGTTGGATTCCTTGCGAGATGGTGGTGTTCGATATGGTTTCAGAAGACGAAGGGCAGCTGGCTGATCTTCGTTCGGCTGGATTTGGGAGCAAAGGGGAGCAGCCCGATTAAAGGAGGAAGATGGGTTCTCTCCTATTAGGTTGGGGGATAAGAGATTAACTGGATATTAGTCGGGCTGAGGGAGTTTAGTAGGCTTTGGATCGTGGGCTCAGGTTTAGGAGAAACGAAGGATTAAGAGAAAGTAAAAGGAAAATAAGAGGGAAAGATTTTGGACATGCAATAGATCCGTGGTCTTGGATTTGTGGTGGGCCGGCCACAAAAAAAGAAAAATTAAAAAAGAAAGAGAGGAAATAAAAGAGGAGAGAAGGAAATCATAAAATAAGTTTCCGACAAATTAGAATAAAAACACGAAATTTAAAAAATTTACTCATAATAATCCAGATTTACATTCTACACACCGTACAAAATTTTGTCCTCGAAATTTCCAAAAAGTAAGATAAAAGTAACGGAAGGCACTCAAAGGATATGATAGACGATTAAGTCGTTACATGTTAAAGGGGGATGTGATGGCGATAAGCGAGATAAATGATTCGATTCTTGAGAGATTGAGTACAAGATACTAGCAATAGTCAGAAAAGTGTGAGAATTCAAAGAAGAGGAATATGAAGGAGATTTCTCGACAAGTTTGTTTCACGGTATATATTTACTCAACCTATACTGTTTATGAGCTGGCCAACGTGGACCTGCATCAGCCACCAATTGCAACGGCTAGCTTTCTAGGATTCATCACAATTTACAAGAATGTTCAGATCATGTTGGTTTCTAGTGAAAACAAAATAAGCGAAATAAAAATATACAGCAAAAACATACCTGAATGAATTAACTCAAAATCTCTGTTTCAGCTCAAGGAAAATGTAACTATTTTAGAATGCCGAAACTCTTTAGAAAACCTATTCAACGTGAGAGATGTATGATTGGATTAGAGTAGATTATATCCAAACCAAGCATTCAGATTATGTACAAGACAAAAGAAAAGAAAGGAATAAGGCATGTGAAAGTATACTATGGAATGAAATTGTAACAAGTAGGAGCATGCAAATGTGAACTATAGAACAACATGTATAACAGGTTACGAACGTTTCAATGAGTAGCTATATCAATTTTAGGCCGACTTATGTTCAATGATACGAGTACAACAGGATCTGTTATATAACCCTGCTAAGTGAATAACGAAAAAAATGATCTCAGTAATATACCACCTCAATACACTAAAGGAAGAGAAAAAATAAATACTTGTAGCACACTCCACTTTCGCGAAGGAAACTTGAAAAATAAATATAGTAACCACTCATTTTGTAAGGAAAAGGAAAGATGTATATGACCACTCGTTACATAAAAAGAAGAGAAAAAACGAATATTTGTAATATACCCCAATTCCACGTAGGAGAGTGGAAAAATGAATCCAGTAAACCGTTATCGCACCTGTACCCCTTGGACAATGAGTTAAGTGTATCGTTCAGTTAATGTGACTGTTCGATAATTGTCACTATGCCATGAGTTGGTGTATCAGTTCTTGTATCATTTAGTATCAGGATGTAGTGATTACTCAGCATGTATCATATGTAATGTTTAATGTGACAAAGCTTCTTAAAGGTCTGCAGAAATTGCTAGTAGGACAAGCCCTCCTTAAAATCCCAAGATCAAAGCACAAAAGGCTATAGTCCATCAAACAAGCCAATAGATGCCAAAATAAGTCCAACAACCAACTCTCCAGGTAGGGAGCAACATCAAACCAACCTATAAGTCACGGCAACCCCCAAAGACAATTGAATAACAACAACTAGAAATCCCCAAACACCCGTAAACAGTAAGAATGACAAGGCAACCACAATCGGCTAAACCCAGCACACAACCGCAAGAAGCCAAGAGCCAAAACCCAAACAAGGGTAAAGAAAAAAAATAGAAAACTCAACAGGGTCGAACCCAAACAGGAGCACCCAAAGAGAACATCAACCCCAAACCCAGTAATAGGAAAACCCGAGAGCCCCTCAGCAATAACTCAACAATCCAACAATTTTCCACAATTAAACTTAATAAATTTCCAAAATTAAACAATAGGGAAATAAAACATAAGCAGAAACTTAGATTAGAAATAATCTACCGTTGTCATGATCTCCAAAGGAATCGAAATCCCCCAAAAGTTTTGAACGATCGAATGAATGAATTTTTAAGAAAAGGAAAGAGGGTTTTCGTTTCTGTTCAAACCCTAGAAATAATATGGTATATATAGAAGAGTGGGAGAGGAGAAATCATAGTGCGAAATGAGTTTAAATTCAAGTGGGATTCCTCGTAAGATGGTGGTGTCCGATAGGGTTTCAGAAGACGAAGCAAGACGAAGCAAGACGAAGCAAGACGAAGGGCGGCTGTCTCTTCTTCGTTCGGTTGGATTTGGGAGCAAAGGGGAGCAGCCTGATTAAAGGAGGAAGAGTGGTTCTCTCCTATCGGGTTGGGGGAAAAGAGATGAAGTGGATTTGAGTTGGGCCGAGGGAGTTTAGTGGGCTTTGGATCGTGGGCTCGGGCTTAGGAGAAAAGAAAGATTAAGAGAAAGAAAGTTAAAGGAAAATAAGAGGGAAATATTTTGGGCAGGCTGTAGATCTATGGGCTTGGGCTTGTGGTGGGCCGGCCAAAAGAAAAGGATATCAAAAAAAGAAAGGGAGGAAATAAAAGAGGAGAAGGAAATCTGAAAATAAATTTCCGAAAAATTGGAATAAAAGCACGAAATTTGGAAATTTTACTCATAAAATCCAGACCATTATGGTATTGCTTAAGGGGTTTGAGATTCAGGATAAAAGGTTGATGCATATGTAGCTCATCTACTATCTCTTAATAGTCTGTTATCGATCTTCCATCCTGCTTGAGAGAACATCTCTTGTAGTGATCATGAACATGCGAGTTATTTCTCTCATTAGAGTTCATCTTTCAGAGTTTCACATTTTCTTGTAGTATCCAAGAACATGATGCTTGCACTCATCGTCTCCCCATTGCTATTGATTAGCCAGTTCTTCATACATCATTTGCAACCCGCCAAACCTCATTATCGGCGGGTTTGGAATCTGGAGATGCTTTCTCTTCTTCTGAGATACTACAAACATGGAAGAAAATTGTGCTCCTCGCATATGGTTTGTACCATTCAACTACGGAAGGAGTCTTAGGATGCAAACTCCCTATAGTGGAGTTCCTCCTTTCTGTAGATAGTGACATCACCTATGGCTCAAAAGACGTAATGAATATAGTTGCAACTTTTTAGATAAGCATGTAGGAAGACAACTAGTAACTGCAGTGTACTTAAACTAACAAAGCATTAGAGGAAGCTAGTAGAATCAGTAGTCAGTATCAGTGGAAACTAGTTAATAACAGTCGACAGCAACAGATAGAGATCACCATCATGCATAGAATGTTTTCTTACAACACTATTCTGCATGCACAGTACCCTTTTTGAACATGGCTAAACTCCTAACTTCAAAAAGGGGCTGACCTGGTTTGGTTAGATTTGACCAACAAAGATCAGATTTGATCTAACCAAATCATATTTGTGAGAAGAGACTAAAGGAGGGGTGTGACGACGAAGTCAGTGACGATATCCTCTTCATGCACAGACATGATCAGTGATGGCAACTGCCCTGGGCAGAGACAAGGCTAGCGGCAGCGACGGTGGTGACGCAGACATGCAACAATTACAAATATGCGGGCACTGTAGTTGAAGAAAACAAATCGGATAGTTGTGCCAAAAACCGAACTGGTTGACGATGACAGAACAGACGCGATGGATGATAGCAGTGACATCTGCAAGATGTGATGGACCATGACGATGGTGAAAGAAGCACGCGGAGAAATCCGTGATAGGGAACAAAGGAAATGCTAGTGATTGAGATCATGTTTTGGGTTGGAGATTTGGATTGAAGTTACAATTTAGGGTTTACAGTGGGAGCTACAAGGTTGGTGGAGATTAGGGTTAGGGCAAGGTTGAAGGATGGAGCAGGATGGAGCGGTCTTATTTCTTGTTTTAACAACATCTTTAATATCAAAGTTTTGGAAAAAGGAGAATTAATTACTTCTATACTCTTTATTGATGCAAATCGAAAAAATATCCAAATACAAATAAGATTGGGATTCGAGTTTTACCATGACTTTAAAAACTAGAAAATACAAACTAGCACAATTATAATGCAAACACTAATTCTTAACACTAAATCCAATTGCAGCAGATGCAATTTTTTGCTAGTATATATATTTATTAAATTAGTATTTGAATAGTATCCTAAATATTATCTATCTATTCAATTTCATGAGTGAGGATCTCCTTTTGTGCTTTTTTGCCTATGCAATTTAGAATTTGCACAAATGTATAGTTGTGAAATATGCAGGTGAGAGTTGATGCATCAGGTGCAAAGACACAAGCTATCTTTGATGATGTTTTCACCAAGCTAGTTGAGGCCGCACAGCCTATTCCTGGTTTCCGAAGAGTGAAAGGAGGTGTGCTTTTAATAAGTCATATACTGCTTGAGACTATTAATTTTGGTAAAATGCGTATGATGTCTTAATTTGAAACTAATGTGGGATAGCAATTTAGGAAAAAATCATTGTTAACCAACACTAACTCCAACACCTTTAAAAAATCACTCAGATTACCATATACTTGGTTTCAAAATTGAAATTGACACTATTTCATGGCATTGCTTGTGCAAATACTCAAAACTATTTCATACTCTTTATTATGTATCAAATGACGAAGCTAACATGTGAGCATTTATTAATGAAAGCGTTGTGAGGCTAACCAAAATAAATGATGTAAGAAATATATTATTGGCACTGTTTTCACATGCTCACATGAACAAAATTACTTCGTTAATTTTTTTAAAATATTTTTCACTTACTTCTAAAATCTTTTTTACTTAGTTTAAGCATTTTATAGGTCATGGCTATATCATTTATGCCTTTATCTGTTCCTTTTTCAAAATGTTCTGCTCTATTGACACATCTAGAATGATTTTTCTTCTTTACTAGAATGCAATTAATGTATTCAAAGGATACAACTATTGTTGTTTTTTGCTAAAATGTTTATACATGCATTTAAGCTATTACACACATGGGTTTATCATTTATGCTTTAATGTGCTTTGACATTTTTTGCTCTATTAATTCATCTACAATCATTTTCCTGTTTATTGTAATGAATTTTATGGAAGAAAACTGACCACATTATTTATTGCTTTGCATTTTCCCATGTGTTGCGGGCAACTTGAGTTCAGGGAAAACACCAGATGTAAGTTCTGAACCATTTCATTACTACAATTTACTACAAGAGACCACCTGAATTTGGTTATTTTACCTTGTGACTGTGATAAGACTTTTTAACTGCTAGAGTCTGTTGAATGCATGCAGTTCTTTTTTATCCCAATAAATCTTTAGAGAGAGAGAGAGAGAGAGAGAGAGAGAGAGAGAGGCGAAGAAGAACTGGTCCCAAACACTTGTAACACTAAATTAGAGTCAAATTGTGGACTCAGAAGAAGACGAAGATGAAGAATAAGAAGCCAAAAAAACGTGTAACACTAAATTTGTGTCAAATTGTGGACACCAAATGTATGCATTATTATACTGTCTTTTATCTTTCCATAAATAGGTAGGGATACATGCAACTAAATTTTCTAGTAATAGAGTCTCGATTTTTTCTCGGAAAAGGTATTGAGTATGACAAGTGCTTGCTATTTAACTATTCTTTAAGAAGGTCAAAGGGAAAAGAAAAAAACGGTGGAAAAGGTGGAGACCTGCAACTTGCATTATAGAGGATTCCACAAATAAGACTTAGTTATTGTTAGGAACCAACAAAAGATAGGATTTTTATTGAGAAAACAATAGCAAAAACAAGATAATTGAGCACAAAAGAGGTGTGCCCTCCTCCCAAGACGCCTAGAGGACGTCCGCACTCGTCTAGATCTAGAACTACTCCTAAGACGCTCAATAGAGAAATCTCCAAATATCAAGCATGAGAAAATAAGAGAAGGCTACCCCCTATTTATAATAGAAACTATGATAATCCTAAACCAAGTAGGACTAGTCCGGCTAATCCTACTCCAAGTAGGACTCGGGGTGGGAGGGGGAATCCTACTCCAAGGAGGACTCGGGGCGGGAGGGGGAATCCTACTCCAAGGAGGACTCGGGGCGGGAGGGGGGATCCTACTCCAAGGAGGACTCGGAAAGGGCAAGTACAAAAAAGAGGGTCGGGTGCAAACCCGCATGGGTTTGGGCCCAGGCCCATCAGTTATTCATTTAATTTGCAGCATTGTTCTTATTTTTAATTTAATATCTTACACTCTCTTCTCTTCTCTTTTTCCCCTTGTAGATCCCTAAAGATATTCTTATGCAAATTCTTGGACCATCAAAGGTAAACAGGCAGTCAATCAAGAAAATTATCAACTCCATTATGGCAGAATATGTTGAAAAGGTACTAATTGCTTACCTATTCTAGCAAAATTCTTGCCATTATTAGTGTGGATTTAATTTGGCTATATGATCAGTTAATCACTATAATTACTAGTATACATCTGCTGGATCACAAGATAATCTCATGTTTTGATTAGCTAGACAACAGTCAAGAAAGCGTGTAAAATTTTCTTCCTCTCGTATCCTATAGCTTGAGAGAGAACTCTCAAAAGCTTGCATTTTATTCGTATTTACCTGCTTCCTCTGCTGTGAAATATTAGAGAGAGGCTGTAAAATATTCCTGCCAATCTCCAGAACCTCCTTCAGAAAGGATTCTTATGTCACTTAAAAGCTTCTTTTTGTTGCTTACCTAGATATGGGAGGAAGAAAAAGAAAACATGTCAAATACGGAAGACGCACGAAGACGCACAACACACGCTGAGAGACCTAACACCCACATCATGCAATGCTACACGCTTGCAAGCAGGTGCATGCACACAGAAACATTAAATGAATAACCTTTTTCTCTTCATTGGACATCTGAATGTTTAACGCGGTAGTTTCCCCCACTTGCCCAGGAACCACTCATAAGCTGTATGCTATGCATTGCCTCAATGTTATACCCACGAGGTTGGAACTCAGCTAAAATTAGGGCATGCGCTATATGCACCCCAGGGGTGTATGTATCTTTTTTGTCAAAATTGGCAAACATGTCACATCACAAGTCACATCTCCCTCTCCCTCTACCATTTTTGAGTATATTTTGCGCTCAAATTAACATACACCCCCTTTCATTGGCGGTGTATATAGCACAGACCAAAATGAGTCAGGCGTATAGATAGCATGGACACTTGAACCAGAATGTCATGTTTTGTCAGATACGCGGGTGTCCGGAACACATGTATTGGACATGGTACTTCTAGATCTTGTCGGCGTGCTTCTGAAAATTTGTTTGAGTGGCAAGCTGTCTTCCCGGTGTCTGCGTGTTCCTGCAGCATAGACTGCATGCGTTACCTACACCGTGCACTTCATACAACACTGTAGCATTCCATAGAGAACTGATCATTGTGATCTCCAACAGATCTTTTGTATGCTACATTGAACATCTGAACCCATTTTTGTGAAACAATGTTACAGGAAGGACTGAAGGTTACCACGGATCTGAGGGTTCATCAGAGCTACGAAGAGCTGGAAGAGATGTTTGTTCCTGGAAAAGAATTTGGGTTTGATGCAACCATCCAGCTTCAAGAAACGAAGTAGAAGTTAGTTTAAACGTGCTTCTTGTAGGTATGAGTTAATAAACAGTCTTTGTAAGTAGTGCTAACGTGTTCCTTGTAGGTATAACTTAATAAGCAGTCTTTCTTCTCTTGAGGTCATTTTGCTGCGAGTTGTGAGAACTATTTGTGATATTTTAATGTAGAAAGGAATCTTAATTCACCCACTTCCGTTTCCTAGTTTTTGAAAAAAATCATATCAAGGCATTTCTATATTTTTTTAATTACATATTTAAACTGAGAAGTGACAATATCTATTGTTAGAAATGGAACGAGATCGAGAGGGAACCATAATTAATGATATGACAATTATTGAGACAATGCCGGAAATTGAAGCAAAACTCAGCAAAAATGCGAAAGATCGAGTCGAACTGCAACAAATCCTCGAATGCAGCCTCATGGTTCTTCTATCTTCTATCTGTAAATTGAGGGAAAAGGAGGGAAGGTTTATGGTTAGGGTTAGATTTTGGTTTTGTGATTGTGGGTCTCTGCTATTTTTTCCCATTTGTATTGGAGGTCTTTGCAAAAGGTGCACATCAGCCCTTAATATTTGTATGGTACATTGTTTGCGGAGATTATGCATATCACCCACCATTATAGAAAACATATTAGGCATCCGGAGCCAAGGAGTACGCTTAGAGAGATCCATATGAATGACAGAAATTTTTTGGATCTTGTATTCTCTAGCGGTAGATCCTATAGGCCTAACATTACAACAAAGACAGTGAGATTTCGGGCAAGAATCATTGCACGAATCGTTTCATACAACATTCTGCAAAAAATCTGGGAGCTTGATCACTTTATCTAAGAACAGGGCAAAATGTGTATATACTCTCTCGTAGCCCAGACAAATGTAAATTGGGCAAGTTTGATATACAATAACTTGGTCCACAAACCTGCATCATCATTGCATCATGGTCTTACTCATATTTTCACACACTGGCTCACAAATAATATTGCAACTACTCTCAAATGTAGGAAGTCACTAAGTAATAAATTCAGTGAGTCCAAAGTCGAATTTCACATGGACAAGTCGTTCTATACTTCACGGTGTTCAATCGATTAAGGGAAGATAGTGGTGAGAAAAATATCGTCTCAACTACAAAATTGATGGGTATGATGGTGAAATTGGGTTTTTTTATATCTAAGATTCACTAAAGTTGGCTGGCCAATTGGGGAAAGATAGGAAGATTGCATACGTCGTGGGTTCACTAGGGCAAATGCTAATTACGATCTCAATGTCCCTAAATATAACTCAGTGGTGGATCCCTCCCGGGCTTACACCACTTGATGATGACCTCTCGAGATAAGCTCAAAGTATACCTCAATTTCGGATCCCTCTCGGGCTTGCGCAATTGCATGATAAATCAATTAAATTGTTAAAAGGTTGCATCTTTAGTGATATATCATGTCATCCATTCCATGGCATAAAAACATGCAAGAGGGACCTCTCCGTACGTAATCATCTCGGGTGATCAAACATCGAAGCAAAGATATGGACTAATGACACAATAGAGCTAAACATTAAAGTGTGCAAGAGATCAAATGAATCATAACATTACAAAAGCCCAAATTTATCACAACACATACAAGAGAGATTTAGAAACTCACGAGATGAAAGGAAACATAATATTCATAGAAAATGATGTTCCAATACTTATTACAAGCATCTAGATACAAATACACAATAGAGAGAGAACGAAAGATCAAATGTTACAATTTTTGAGAAGATGAAGCACTCAAACCCTCTTTTTAGCTCCTCAAATCCTAGCCACAAATGGTTTTCCAAGCTTTAGGTCCTCCAAAGATAATGAAAATAAGCCCTAAGGATTCCTATTTGTACTACCCAAAACTCATTTAAATCATGGCCCTTGATTACAAGATTCAACGGTTAAAAAACATAATGGGTTCGGCTGAAATCTGGAAGATGGCCCAGCAGACTGGGCGTCTGAAGCATGCCAGCCGGCTGGTACAATGGTTTCATGCGTCTGAAGTATCTGAAGTATCAGACGTTGGGCAGTTAGACGCCTGGCTGAGAACCATCAGACGAGCGTGCAATTTATGTAATTTCTGGCAACTCTCATAAGGTTGGCGCCGACTAGCTCAGGCGTCTGATTTGGGATCAGACGTCTAGAGCCGTCCTCCCAGACACCTGGTATGGATAATAGCTGTTGTCTTCCAGAAAATATATAAAATAGCACCGATCTCCGAAAAATCTAAAAAAATAATTGTTGGACTTGAAAAATTACCATCTTCACCTGAAAAATAAGAGAAGACAAAAACAAGCCATAAAATTGCATTTTGTGCATAAATAAATGCTAAGCTTTAATATTAAAAGGTATTACAAAAATGCATGTATTAAAGACCACATAGACCCAAATTATGCACAAAATGCCCATAATTTTTTTTTTTTTTTTTTTGGGGGGGGGGGGGGGGGGGGGGTTATATATGCAATATTATCCTAGAATCACACACCATGGAATTGATCTAAGCCCATAGACTTATGTTATCTCGCATCAAGAAGGCTTTCATCTTCATCTTCCAAAGAGAAAGATCATTACTTCATGTGAATTTATCTACCTTGTATCCCATGGTAGTTGACGACATCCTTTCTTACTAACCTACTTCCAACCTGATCGCTTTGATACCAATTGTTGGGGGCGAAAATCACTCACAAACCACAAACAAGTCCAATGTGTGATTATTTCAGCGGAAGCACCAACAAACATGATGGATCTACTGATAGAAAATATAGCAAGAACAAGAACTAAGTCAAGTACCACATAAGCAATAAATAAATTCAATCAAGCACAAAGGACATGAATATTTACGCTGGTTTGGTCTCATCAACGTGATAAGACTTACGTCTGGCCTTCCGTTGTCAACGAGAGTCCACTAGATCAGAGATGAAACATTTACAAGTTGATTACACCCGACGCCTTTAGATCCCCTTCAACAAAAGTGTGACTATCTTGATATTTGAGTCTAGCACTCTAGATCTCAAACTATCTCACGATCATTCATTGAAGAAATCTCTCAAAATCCCTGGAAACATGGATATCTCTTTCTAGAATTGTAGCCATCGTCTAATATCCTTGCCATCACATATGCCATGTATTTCCACCATGGAATCCATCATTAGGGTTATAAAGGCCGTTTTAAGTCATGGCCGTTTGATTTGATTAAGTTTCAGATCAATGGCTCAAAACAAAACCTGCATCTGGATGAAAACCCGACTGGCACGGTCGCGCCAAATCTGGCACGGTCGTGTCACTGGCTGGCTCAAAAAATCTTGACGTTCTGCCAACCCCTCACGATTGTACCAAATATATAGTGGCACGATCGTGCCACTAGTCCTAAACACACTACTGAGTCAGTACGATCGTGCCAACCTTATAGTGAGGTTGGCACAGTCGTGTCATTCCCAGAAAACGATGTTTGAAGCATAATTTTAACACTTTATCATGCTTCAAATTTCCTCCATTACACAAACACTCTTCCTATTACCATGGCATCTCCAGTCTCTCCACGACAGCTCTACCGAAATTCAAAACATCTCTACCCATACCTAGAATTTCTGAAACCCAAGTGATAAGGGAAAAATAGCATCAACCACTTACTTCAAATGGATTAAACCCAAGAATTGCTTACGTTTGACTACATGAACTGTCATCGTGAGCATGTCCGCCAGTTGTGATTCGACGCGACCTTCTCCAATATGATCTTCTTCTTCTCATCATATAGAAAGAAGTATCACACCTGAATGTGCTTGGTCCTCGAGTTGTAGGCCTGATGCACCGCCAATGAATTGCACTTTGACTGTCGCAAAGCACACGAGTCACTTCTTGTGGAATCCTAAGTCTTGCATAAGACTTCTCAAGTACTTGCCTTCCTTCACAGCCTCAACGATAGCTATAAACTTCGATTCTGTGGTCGAGAGCACTACAACAGACTGAAAGACAAACCACCATGATACTGCAGCAGTACCCATCGTAAATACATACCAAGTAGTAGATCTCTTCCTGTCACGGTCACTTGTATAATCTGACTCACAAAATCCAAACGCCACCAGGCCTTCACCTCTACCATAGCATAGACTAACATTGGTTTTGCCCCTTAGATATCATAGTGTTCACTTCATCACTTACCAATGTTCTTTATCTAGATTCTTCATGTATCCACTGACGACTCTGACTACCTGAGCTAATTCTGGCCTCGTGCACACAATGTCATACAGGAGACTACCCACAGTACTTGCATATGGTACCTTATACATATAACCTTTTTCTTCCTTTGTAGTAGGCGACAAATCTGCAGAAAGTTGAAATTGGGCTCCTAGCGGTGTGGTAACAGGCTTTGCCTTCTCCATTCCAAAATGGGCTAAAACCTTCTTAATATAAACTTCCTGGCTCAACTTCAACTTCATCTCCTTTCTATCTTGAAAAATTTCCATTCCCAGATCCTCCTCGTTGGTCCCATATTCTTCATCTCAAACTCCTTGGCAAGCTTCTTCTTCAACTTGTTTATCTCATCCATGTCACGTGACACAATCAACATGTCGTCCACATACAGTAGTAATCAAATAAATGACCCATCATCAAGTGTGCAGACATACACACATTGGTCACTTAAACTTTGCTCGAAATCAACACTAAGCATGAGACTATCAAATCGCTTGTATCATTATCTTGGACTCTGTTTCAATTCATACAACAATTTCTTGAGCTTGCACACCATCTGCTCCTTTCCCTCTACCTCGACTGCTCATTTCCCTCTACCTTGAATCCCTCTGGTTGAACCATATAGATTTCTTCATCAAGCTCTCCATGTAGAAAAGCTGTCTTCACGTCTAGCTGCTCTAACTCCAAGTCTTGTGTAGCAACCATCGTCAATAACACACGAATATATGTGTGTCGCATTACGTGAGAGAAGATATCATTGTAGTCTTCTCCTTTCTTTAGTGCAAAACCATTGGCTACAAGACGCGCCTTATATTAAACTTGTCCACCATCTTCCACAGAACCCTCCTTTACTTTATACACCCTCTTATAACAGTCACTTTTCTATATTTGGATAACTGAACTAGCTCTCAAGTGTCGTTCTTGTAGAGAGATTCCATCTCCTCCACCATGGCCAACTGCCAGTGTGTACCTTCCTTAGACTGTTGGGGCTACTTAAAAGTAGCAAGTTCTTCATACTCAATATTCAAGGCGTACGCTTGCATGTCATCAAATGCAAACGTGGATGCTAAGTAAGTCACTCACCTAATCTTTGTCTCGGCCTCCTGATTCTAGTAGATCTGCGCAACTCCAAATTTTCTACTTGGGAGTGGAACCTCGTTCTCTTGAACTGGAGCCTGAACTTGATATGGATCTTTAGTCGTTGGATCCCGAACTGTCTCTGCATCTTACTGCTTTGTGGACCTGTGGTGGGGGTATGGAGGTCCATATCTGAATTGGATTCGTTAGCTACCGAGTCCTTATTTGAATGAATCACATCCGGCCTGACCATCGGCAATTCATCAAATGTGACGTATCTACTAACGAACATCTTGTTGGATGCCAAATCCAATAAGCTATATCCTTTTACTCCATCTGGATATCCAAGTAAAACTGCTTTCCTAGCCCTTGATTCCAGCTTATCTTCCTTTTGTTGCTCGTATACTGGGTCCCCAAAGACTCTCAAGTAGGAGTAATCTTCCACTTTTCATGTCCACGCTTCCTCTGTGATCTTGAAGTCTATCACCGACGATGGTAACCTGTTAATAAGATTCAGAGCTGATGGCTTCTTCCCAGCAGTCCGTTGGAAAACTCGCAGTCAACCTTGGGCAGTAGCACTTCTCCTTCAGCGTGCAGTTCATCCTTTCAGCTACTCCGTTTGATTGATGATCACATAAAGTAGTGAAGTGTCTCATAATACCATCTATTCTGGCAATTCTGCAATATTATGTGAACTTCCTTGAGGTATACTCGCTGCCATTATCAGATCTAAGAATCTTCCCCACCTTCCTTGACTGCTTCTCCACTAAGGCCTTCCAGGCCTTAAACTTCTCAAAGATTCAAGTAGATCCAAGTCGTCCTACATAAGTCATTGATAAAGGAAACGAAATACTCGCTCCCCCTATTGAAGCTACTGAAGTGGGCTCCAAACGTCTGTGTACACATACTCGAGCGGCCCATTGTTGCGATGCTTTGATATTGCAAACTAGGTCTTCTTCAATGTTCCTTCCACAGTTTTCACAAAATTCAAGGCTCTTTTTCTTGACATCAATTAGATTCCTCTTAGTAGCAAGGACAATGTCTTTTCACTTGGGTGACTTAGGCGAAGATGCCATAGACTCTTTCCCACCCGTGCCTTGAGAAACTCCATCTTCACTAACTACAGTGTGACCTTGCAGCGTCTATTACCGTTCATCACGATCAATGCCCCCTTTGACACCTTCAGGATATCACCTTGTCCTTCCATTTACAACCGATTCCTGCTAAGTCTCCCATAGAATTGAGAGTCTTCCTAAACTTTGGCACATGTCTGACTTCTGTGAGAGTTTTGACTACACCATTAAACATCTTGATTCCGATATTTCCTACTGCAACTGCTTTGCGAGCCATGATGTTCCGCATTAGAACAATGTCGCCTTCCTTTGGACTGTAGCTGTCAAACTAGTTCCTGTGCGGTGTCATGTGATGAACATCCTGAATCCATAAGCCATGAAATGCCGTTTTCATCATGTGTGCTAGCCAGCAAAATCTCTCTGTCATCACTATCATCATTGTCAATAGTCTTTGTGGCCACTCCAATTAAAGCTGACCATGTAGCCATGCCTTTTCCCTTACCATCTACATCAAGCTTTGGACAATTCCTCTTCTAGTGCCTAATCTCCTTGCATAGAAACCATCTGTTTTCCCTACGATCTATTGATGTTGATCTTGAGCGTCCTCTTCTAGCACCTTGGCCACTCTTCTTCCCTTGAAGGCATCTTGTGAACAACACTTCACCTTGACTGCTAGAATCATTGCCATGGACATTCTACTTGAAGCGCTCTGAATACAGAGATGCTTTTACTTCTTTCAAAGATAAACTATCATTTCCATACATCAAGGATCTGACTAACAAAGACTATTCATCTGACAATGAGTATAAAAGAATTACTGCTACTACATATTCGTCCAGATCACTATCATATCGGCTAGTTCTAAAGTTAACTTCGTGAATACGTCGATGTGATCCTTCACCTGACTGTTTGGCTTCATCCTCAATATAAATAGGTTCTTCATCAAGTACAATTGTGATGTTAAACTTTTCTTTGCATACTAAGCTTTGAGTTTATCCTAAATTTTCTTTGCCGTTCTGGTTGTAGATATCTTCCTAAGAACTTCATCTACCAAGAACAATTGCAGTCCACCAAACGCTTTCCGCTCCATCCTGCATTATCTGTCGTTGTGAACTTTTCATCGATTTGAACTTGTTTGAAAAAAATTTGGTAATAGCCATCTCGCGTCAAGAAGGCTTTCATCTTCATCTTCCAAAGAGAAACATTATTCCTTCTCGTGAATTTATCTACCTTGTATCTTGTGGTAGTTGACGACATCCTGTCGTGCTAACATACTCTCAACCTGATCACTTCGATACCAACTGTTGGCGAGAAAATCACTCACAAATCATAATCAAGTCCAACATGTGTGATTCTTTCAACGGAAGCAACAACAAACACGATGGATCTAGGGATAGAAAATATAGCAAGAACAAGAACCAAGCCAAAGCACCACACAAGCAATAAATAAATTTAATCAAGCACAGAGGATACGAATATTTACCCGGGTTCGGTCTCACCAACGTGATGAGACCTACGTCCAGTCTTCCGTTGTCAACGAGAATCCACTAGATCAAAGATGAAATGTTTGCAAGTTGATTACACCCGACATCTTTGGATATCCTTCAACAAAAGTGCAACTATCTTGATATTTGAGTCTTATACTTTAGATATCAAACTATCTCACGCTCACTCAATGAAGAAATCTCTCTAAACCCTTAGAAATAAGACTATCTCTCTTTAGAATTGTAGCTTTCGTATGATCTTCTTGACACCACATATTCCGTGTATTTCCACTAAGAAATCCATCACAAGAGTTGTAAAAACAATTTTAAGTCGTGGCCGTTTGATTTGATTAAGTTTCAGATCAACTGCAAACCTGCATCTCGATTAAAACCTGATTGGCACGGTCGTATCACTGGCTGGCTCAGAAAATTTGGACGTTCTGCCAACCTCGCACGATCATGCCAAATATATAATATGTTTGGCACAATCATGCCAGTGGTCCTGAACACTCTGTCGAGTCAGTACGATCATGACAACCCTATACAGAGGTTGGCACAGTCGTGTCATGCCCATAAATGGTGTTTGAAGCATAATTTTAACAGGCGAGAGATCATGAAAAAAGCGGAAGTTACGACAATATTAACCTATCAGACTTTTAATTGTTGTCTATTTTGTTTTCTGGCATGCTATTTATGTTTGTCTTTATTTTTTTTAGAATGTTATTTTAGAATGTAGTTTCCTTCGGAACGGGTTAAATAGATCCATATATGTTTTATTATTCCAATTTTTATTTTTAACTTTAATTTAAATAATTATTATTTTAATATTAAAATAAAAATAATAAATATTAGGCTTATTTTAAAGCTCTCAACGAGGCCTAAATTTCTTAAATTAAAATAAATTAAATATTAATTATAATGCAATGTTTAATTTCTCAAAAATGTATTAGGAATATGAAGTGTTGGAATATGGAGTGTTGGGTTGGAGCTCTCTCCATTTCCAACACTACATTTTAGACATATTCTTAAAATATTCCAACAACCGTCCATATGGAGGGTTGGATTGGAGATGCTATATGTCGCACTTAGAGCACTCCCAATAGAGGGCCGAACGAGGGGCCGAACGAGGGGCTTAATCCTACATGAAGATGTTTTTTGCAAAAAAGTGGAGAGAGAGAGAGGGCTGAATGGGGGCCCGAAGATATTAGCCCATGTTCAGCCCCTGTTAAGCCGTTGACTCATGGTTGCTGATTCAGTCACTATTAGGGCCTGTTTCTTTTACGGAAAGGAGCGGAGAAAGTGAAAAAATTTCACTGATTTCTCACTGTTCACCGTCAAATCACCCCGTTTCAAAGTAACCCGTTCCTTTTGCTTTCAAAAATGGGCCGAACTCCGACCCTGTTGGCGCCGACGTGGAGCAACGCGAAGCAGCCTGCACAATCCCCGCATTTTGCGCGAATTTTGATCCAGTCGGTGAGAAAGCGGGTGTGTGGGGGCCCCACTCCATTATCTCTATTATGTTTTGCCCAATTGCAGCAACTCCCGCCAGTTTTCCCCTCTTTTTAAATTACAATTAATTAATTAGTGGACCCCACATCAAACTTTCCCAAAGAACTTTCTCAACAAAAGAAACACACAAACACAAGAAAGTTGTGTGGAGCCCACATACAATTCTCAAACCAACTTTTCAACCCGTGGGCCCCACATCAAGATTCCACCAAGATTTACTATTCATAACAGTGAATCCCAACCCATTCTCACGCAACGGAAAAGGCCCTTAGCCTCTGATTCAGCCATCTGTTTTGAAAGAATTTGATAAGGCGAGGGGTGGCAAACGGGTCGGGTGGGTTCGGGTTCGGGTCGGGTCAGATTTGACCCGGCCCGGATAGGGTAAACCCTAACCCGACCCGGATTGAATCCAGGTCGGGTACGGGTGACACGGGAAATTTTTTCGGGTCGGGTTCGGGTGTCACGCCCCATTCCCCATAATACACGGCATTAATTTTTTTTTCTTTCCAAGTATCATGAAGAGTGAGGGTGGTGAGAGAGGAAAGAGAGAGAGTAAGGGGAAACTGAATATGCAGGCCACTGCGCACATGCTGGGATAGTACACGTGCAACTCCATTATGCTATCAAACAACTCATAAATGACATAGAACAATAACAACACAGTTTATATAACAATTTTCATTTATATACATAACCCAGATACATCATTTCACATACACCAACACTCTCCACCTCCCAAGACAACCAAGTCACTCTACAAGCTACAGCCCACACCGAGTACTACCTCTGAAACCCAACTCCAAGTCACCTCCAACCATGTTGACCCTGCTACCTGAAAAATGGGGAGGAGCACGTCAATGCGTGCCCCAGTAGGAACCAACTTGGATTTGGAACACCGTTTTAATGTTATCAACTAATAATACAAGCATGAGAAATAAGACACGTAAACTAAGTAGTGTGACTGAAAGTAATCTGCCAAGTAAGGGATCATACCTGCAGTCCAATGTCGAAATACTGCAAGAGAAGGGTTAGCACGAATAATAAAGCAAGTGTGCATACCAACATGATCTAAAAGGGAAGGTATTAGTGTCAAAAGGGTAACACCGTATACGATGTCATCAGCATAGCAGATAAGGACAAAGGAAGTGCTGCAAGCAGAAGAAGTAACATGCAAGATTCTTATTTTATAATTGATTTGGTTGAAGACTTGGGTAAACTGTGTGATATCAGGTCCCGGACCTCACTCTAAATTTGGGGTGAATATAGCACACGGCGCAGTGGACTCAGACACTATACGACATCGGGCCTCTTAGCTCTCCCGTCCCTGGCAGGAGTGATGATCTCCACATAATAACACAACCTCCGTATGTCCCCTCCACTCTCGATAAAGACGAATGGGTATAAATATCCCATCCACTCCCGGTAAAGGCGAGTGGGTATAAATATCACATATCACATAATCATTTTCCCCAACTTCTCAGTCCAGGTCTCATATCCACAATTTACTCAAATCCCACTTAAACCCGGGTTTTGCTAACTCACCCTCATTAGAGAGGATTGAGACAATCAAGAATTTCATTTTATCATATTAGTAATGAAGGAATAATGTTGCATGGCATCACATTCCACACTCATACCAACATGGGTCATGCACCGAAGTGTCATGTCCTCCATCATAGTCACATCACATATCAACATGGGACATGCACCCAAGTGTCATGTCCTTCATCATGGCCATATCAGTTCATTATCCATATCACATGAAACCATGCTTTCCATGACTCAATCATCACCAAGTTATAACATGCTTTAATAATACATGTATATACAAACTCATTTTGCTGGTTTCTCCACTTTTGTTTCATTGAGGCATTTCCACGAACACATGGTGAACGTGACGTGTATGTCCATAAGCACATTAGCAAATCAATTGGCAAAACATATCATTAGTATAGCTTCCATGTAAAAACAATAATCATGTACCATTGGGGGTAGAATAACAACAATACACAATTTATCACACCACTTAACCATTTCAGCTTGCTGGAATTTGCAGAAAGTGATAATACATGGCATATATCATCAGTTATTGTTGAGAATTTGACAAAATGTCCTAAATTAAGGTTGTAGATATGTTATTCCTGGATTCACAGATAAACTTTCATGCAAAAATATTAAGTAAGTGACTTATGGTGAATTATTTGGTGAAATCTGTTCAGTCTGTTTTTCAGACAGATTCCAAGGTCTGTAAAGATTGCTGTTTTTGAGCATGTTTTAGCTAGAATTTCAAAATACATACACTGAGACGAAATTTTTAGAAAAACTTGTTAACTTTCCAACGCGACCAAGAACATAAAATTCCCATGTGTATGCAGGTACTTAGGTCCATTTTACTAAACTGTGTCTAGTGTAACAGAATTCCAGACATGTTGTAAAGATTGAATTTTTGCTGCTACTTATTGAATTGAACCTGTTACGACCTAAAGATCGTAGGAGTCCGACTCCCGCCCGGATCCGCTAACATACCCCATTAACTCACCTTTTCACAAAAGGGCCGCTACACCGGAAATCCGAAGCCACATGGGAACGGGCGCTCCCCAAGTGCACCGCCCCGGGCGGGTCGAGCAACGGTGGTTGTACGCCTGGGCCAGGGGTGCTGTGAGGTGCGCCCGGACAGCACCGTTAGGCCAGCTTACTTAGGCGCGGGTATCCATCTGTGCCGGCGAACCACAGCCCGCAACCGAACGGGAGGCACGGCCGGGCCGGACAACCCCCGATCCGGACGACCCGTCTGATTCTTATGCGCCCCGACGCCAGGAATAGCATAGCCCGACCTTTAGTTCATCACCAACAACAAACGACCTAGGATAAGGACAAGACTGACACATACGTCACCCGACCGTCTGACAAAGCACCCCCTGGCGGCTAAGCCATCTGACAGTTAATGCTTTCGGCTCTGACACCCCGACAAAAGCACCCCCTGGCCGTCGCGCCACCTGACGAAAGCAGGTCAGGCAACCCGGTTCCTGACGTCCTTATCTGGAGTTTCCGCTGACGACCGAGCCAGCTCAGTGCGTCCAGTCAGCATGCCAGGTCAGCTCCGCCTAGTCATCACCCGTCAGGTATAAATACCCCATCTCCTCTTACGGTAGGGGGGTTGGAAAATTCTCTCTTAATCTATAATTCACACACGAGAACAAAGGTCGTCCATATCTTTGTTCTCCCACCCATAGCTCACCACGTGCGGTCGACACACCGTTAGTCCGGCCGGTGTGTCTAGCCCCCCATTTTAAGCCCTATTACTGACTTATGCATCGGAGGGGCTAAGGGTTGAACCCCAACCCTGCCCTTCTGACGAGTTGTTCGTGCTGCAGGAGAGCTCGCCCCTTGACCAAAGTCAGCTTCAGCCCCCTGCCGTTCAACCTTCCTCAGCTGCATCCGGCGAGATTCGACCCCGTGAGCACCACCGGCAACGGGTCCAACTTCTTCACCCCACTAGTCACTTGTAAAACAACCTACCTAAACCTTCTTCCCCATATAACCATCGTGCCCTTGGTTCCCCATAATACAAATTCATTGTACGCGAGTTCCACCTCGTAACAATTGGCGCCGTCTGTGGGAACGAAGGGTCACACCCATGTTAGACTCCATGCCGACCTCGCGGAACCCTGACCACGGCAAAGATCTCGTGGGTCAGGAACCGCTCTCTCTACAAATCACCCCGGCGTCCGACCCCCTTCTAGGGATGGGCACCGAAACTGAACATACTTCAGCCCACGCTGTCCTGAAGAGCTTCGAGGCCGTCACTCAGGCCAGGGGAGGCTATCAGACGGCTGGAACGGAGCCTCTGCCCGGCCCCTCAGAGCCCCTGAACGTGAGGCGGAACCTCCACCTTCAGTTCGAGGAGGAGGGGGAGAACAGGGGGCTCGCTGAGGAGATTGCAGCCCAGCAAAGGCTCCTGGAAGAGGAGATGGAGGTTGCGCGGCGGTGGAGGCGCCGGGGGGAGGCGGCCGCCGCGCAAAGGCGTTTGGACGAAGCGGCCAAGACCGCCCGAAGGGCCTACCAGGACGAGGAGGCCGCTCGCCACCAACTTCGCCTCATCGTCGCGGCGCTCGAGAGGCTAAGGAGAGAGAACAGGAGCAACCGAGAAATCCTTGACGAGACGGCGACGGGCCGACGGCTCGGGGACGGGCGGGACCCATTGCCGAACAGGTCCCCACCCGGAGGAGGTAGCCCGCATCGCCTGCACCACCCCTCCGATACCCTGCACGAGAAAGCCGTTTATCGACAACTACGCTTCCTCACCGCCGAGCGCGAAAGGCTCCTTCGGGAGAATCAAGAACGGATGGAGGCCCGAGGAGAGCTGGCCGGGAGGCGCTGGTGCTGGGAGAACCGTAGCCCGCAACCCGTCGAATCCTCGGCCCAAGGAAGGAGCCCCGCCAGAAGACCGTCGGGCTACTCCCCGGGGACGGAGGACCGTCGGCGGCCGAGGCGCGACCGAAGCCAGACCCCCGAATGGCGGAGAGGGGATGCGCCGGATCGCCCTACCTACCCGGAGGAGGCCACGCCACTTGCACGGTGGATCACGTCCGCCCCAAGGCCCATAAGGTTCAAACCCCCTCACTTGGCCACGTACAATGGGAGAGGCGACCCCCTCACGCACGTGCAGCAATATCGGGGGGCGATGGAGGCACAGGACGTGGATGAGGCGTTCCTATGCCGACATTTCTCCCAAAGCCTGAGGGACACCGCGTTGGACTGGTACTTTGGCTTGCCCGCGAGGTCCGTCGGGAGCTTTGGCGAACTATCCCACAAGTTCTGCCAAGAGTTCCGGGCCGGGCGGACGAAAAAGAAGCCCTTAGACTATCTCAGCACGATAGTCCAAGGGGAGGGAGAGACAACGGGTAGATACCTCCGCCGCTTTCAGGAGGAGAGACGGGCGGTGGTGACATGCGGCGATGAGGTGCTTATGCTGGCCTTCAAAACGGGGGTTGCGGACTCGGAGCCTCCACAAATCCTTGCTCCGGGATCCGTCGACCGACTATGAGGCGTTGGTTGCTATGGCGGAGAGGCACGCGTTGGCCAAAGAGACTCTCGGTGCAAAGGCCATATTCCCCCCGGCGAGACCGTCCCAAGGCGAACCCCGGTCACACCCTCGGCCGAGGCAGGAAGAGAGGGGCCGAGGTCGCGATCAGTTAGCCCGACCGCGGCGGGAACCGCCTGAGCCTCGCCCACAAGATCGCCTTGGCCCGGTGCGCGAGTTTGCTCCGGCACGAGGGCCCCCCCGAGTCATCCCAAGACAAGAAGGCCCCCTACAGACGCATTACACGCGACTCAATGCCCCCATGATGGAGGTGCTGGCCGCGGCGACAAGGGCCAGGTTACTGCCGGAGCCTCCCCGGGAGATGAGGACGGATCCGGCGAGGCGGGACCCCCAGAGATACTGCCGTTATCACCGGGACCACGGTCACGACACCGACCGTTGTTACACCCTTAAAAGAGAGATCGAGCGATTGATCCAGGCGGGTCACTTGGGAAACTTCGTCGCGGGCAGGCGGGTGGCAGAAGGAGAGAGAGCCCCCCCGGAGGAGGGGGGACGGGAACCGCCGGCGAACCACGATAAGGAGGAGCCACGCCCCCCGAGGGCGGTCATGCGAATTGAGATGATAACTGGAGGGTCTTCCTCGGCAGGGCGGGTACCCGCAATCCCGGGGGCCGGAGCCCGACAGGTGATGGTGGCGGGCGCCGGCCGCCGACCGAAGCGAAGAAGGACACACCGACCCCCTATCACCTTTACCGAGGAGGACTGGCAGGAGGCACGGAGCCAGAACAATGAAGCTCTCGTCATCGAGGCTCGGATCGGGGCGATTGACGTTGGCCGGCTCCTGATTGACACCGGTAGCTCCTGCGACATCCTGTTCCTGTCAACGGTCGAGAGGATGGGATGGGGGCGTGCAGACCTAGAGCCCTGTGTGGGCCCTGTTGCTGGCTTCACCGGCCATGCGATCCCCACCGAGGGAACGATCACCCTGCCCATGACTCTGGGGGAGGAACCAAGGATCGTCACCAAGGAAACGCTTTTTTTCATCGTCGACGTCGCGTCGGCGTATAACGGAATCATAGGGCGTCCATATATGACGGCCATCGAGGTGCTCCCCAGCCTGCAACATTAGACGATGAAGTTCCAGACCCTGCGGGGGGTGGGACAGGTGCGGGGAGGTCGGGAGGTGCCCGGAGACCACAACCATACGCCGTCCCTGCGTAGGAGCCCGAGGCGGACCCTGACGGCTCTCATCCCTGACGAGAGGGAGGACTTCTGCGACCAGCGGCCGACCCCGGCCGAGGAAGTGGAAGAGGTCCCAGTAGCCTCGGACGAGGGGAGAACCGTCTCCATCAGGACAAAACTCCCGGCCGCCTTGAGGACGGCCCTCGTCGCCTTGCTCCGGGAAAACGCGGACATATTCGCATGGTCACCTGCCGACATGCCCGGGGTGGACCCGACGGTAATCTCCCACAGGTTGAATGCGGACCCGAAAGCCCGACCTGTTCGGCAGAAGAAGAGAAGTGCGGGGGGCGAAAAGAAGAGGGCAGCCGAGGAAGAAGTAGAGCGGCTCCTCGAAGCCAAATTTGTTCGGCCGGTGGACTACCCCGACTGGCTCGCCAACGTCGTTCTGGTGAAGAAGCCCAGTGGAAAGTGGCGCATGTGCGTCGACTTCACCGACCTCAACAAGGTATGCCCGAAGGACAGCTTCCCTCTGCCCAGGATCGACCACTTGGTGGACCAGGCGTCCGGCTATGAGTTGTTAAGCTTTATGGACGCCTTCTCGGGATACAACCAGATACCGATGGCGGAGGGGGATGAGGAGAAGACGTCTTTTGTCACCGATAAAGGCACCTTCTGTTACACCAAGATGCCATTTGGACTGAAGAACGCCGGGGCGACCTATCAACGGATGGTGGACCGAATATTCGGCCCTCAGGTGGGACGAAACTTGGAGGTCTACATCGACGACATGCTGGTGAAGAGCGGAAGGGCCCCCGACCACCTCGCCGACTTGCAGGAAACCTTCCAGAGGGTCCGCCGGTACAACCTGAGGCTAAACCCCGCGAAGTGTATCTTTGGTGTGCAATCGGGAAAATTCTTGGGCTTCATGATAACGAAGCGGGGAATCGAGGTGAACCCCGACAAGGTGACAGCCCTCATCGGTATGACAGAGCCCCGAACGATCCGGGACTTGCAGCGACTGAACGGCCGGATCGCTGCTCTGGGATGATTCCTGTCGAAATCGGCGGAGAAATCGCTCCCCTTCTTCAGGGTCTTGCGCACAGCCTTGGCGAAGCTAAAGACAAGAGGAAGGTGATCTCGTGGGACGACGACTGCGCGCGGGCGTTCGCAGAGCTGAGAGCATACCTACAGAGCCCACCGCTCCTCGCACGGCCGGAGGAAGGCGAACCCCTAGGGTTGTACCTGGCGACCAACGAGGAGGCCGTTAGCTCCGTCCTGATCAAGGAGGAAGGAGGGGTGCAACGCCCTGTTTACTATGCCAGCCGGATCCTCCGGGAGGCGGAGACTCGTTACAGCCCTATCGAGAAAGCCGCCTACTGCCTAGTCACCACAGCCTGGAAGCTCCGACCCTACTTCCAGGCCCATCCCATAACCGTCCACACCGACATGCCCCTTGAAAAGAACCTGAAGAGACTGGAGCGGTCGGGGAGGATGCTCAACTGGAGCGTCGAGCTCAGCGAGTTCGACATAACGTACAAAGCCCGGACGGCTACCAAAGGCCAGGCGCTGGCCGACTTCGTGGTGGAATGCACCACGGAAGTCCTGCCGGGGGACCGGACGGAGCTCCCATCGGCGACCGCGTCCCCGCGGGGTATCGAGGCGGGCGAACCCTCAGCGCCCTCCCAGGTGACCGCGGGCGAACTATGGACCATCCACGTCGACGGCTCTGCGACGGGGTCTGGGACAGGAGCGGGTATCGTCATTCAGACCCCTGACGGATGTTCGTTGGAATACGCCCTACGCTTCAGCTTCCCGGCCACCAACAATGTCGCGGAATATGAAGCCGCGGTTAACGGGTTAAAACTCGCTAGGGCGGTGGGGGCGACGAACGTGTTGCTCCTAAGTGACTCCCGTCTCGTCATCCAACAGATCCTGGGGGGCTTCGAGGCCCGAGAGGAAACAATGAAGCGATACCTGAATCGCATCCAGATCGAACTCCGTAAGTTCAAAAAAGCGGACGTCCAACACCTACCCCGCTCCAGCAACCTCCGGGCGGATGCCCTGTCTAAGCTGGCTTCCTCTTCGGCGGCCGAGATCGGGAAGGCAATCTACGTGGAAAGCCTATTGACGCCAACCATTGACGAAGGAGAACTGATGTACACGGACGCGATGACATCATGGATGACCCCCATTATGAAGTACTTAGAGACGGGTGAGCTACCCGAGGAGCGGATGCTGGCAAAACAGGTGGAAAGGCGGGCCCTGTCATTCGTGCTTCTCGACGGAGTGCTGTACCGCCGCCGCCGCGCCAATTTCGACGTCCTGCCCTACCTGAAATGCTTGGGCCCGGAGCAGGCTGAGCAAGTCATCCGCGAGGTACACGAAGGCTTCTGCGGAAACCACCCTGGCGGGCGCACCATCGCCCACAAAGTGATGCGCCAAGGATACTACTGGCCGACGATGATCCGGGATGCGGTACAGTACGTCAAGAAGTGCGAGGCGTGCTAGAAGTTCTGCCGACGGACGACCGCACCTCCGGCCAACCTGATGCCCATCTTGAGCCCGATCCCCTTCGCCAAGTGGGGACTCGACATCCTGGGACCTTTCCCAAAGGCCTCCGGGGGCAGGAAATATCTAGTCGTCGCCGTGGACTACTTCACAAAATGGGTCGAAGTAGAGCCGCTGGCGCGAATCGCGTGGACGGACATGAAGGGCTTCATCTGGCAATCCATCATATGCCGCTTCGGGATCCCCCGCTCCATTGTCACGGATAATGGAAAGCAGTTCGATTGCGAAGGCTTCCGCGACTTCTGCTCGGGCTGGGGGATCAAACTCCAGTTCGAGTCAGTCGCCCACCCACAGTGCAACGGAATGGCGGAGGCCGCGAATAAATGTATCTTGAACCCAATGAAGAAGAAGGTGGACGCCGCTCTGGGGGCTTGGGTCGACGAACTTCCGGGAATCCTATGGTCTTATCGTACCACCCACAAGGCCTCGATCGGAGAAAGCCCCTTCGTGCTAGCATACGGATCGGAGGCGGTCGTTCCTGTGGAAATCGGCGAGGAGACACTCCGGCTAAAGCTCTTCGACGATGAAATCAACGGAGAAGGACTCGGCCTCAGTCTTGAGTTGATAGACGAGGTAAGAGACCGGGCCCTGACCAGCCTCGTCAAACACAGCCAAAGGATGACACGATATTACGACTCCCGGGTGAAACCGCGGACTTTCAGGATCGACGATTTGGTCCTCCGAGATGCCACCTTCCGCCCCGAGACTGCACAGCGGGGAAAGCTGGCCGCTAAATGGGAAGGGCCCTACACGGTCGTCGATATTGTCGGACCGGCCACATACATCCTGGCAACCCCCGAGGGGAGCGAACTGGCCCACCCTTGGAACGCAAAACATCTGCTAAAATTCTACCAATAGTTGTGAGTTTTTATTTTCTTACACGCAATATACATATCTACCCGTTCTTCCCAACATTGTTGTTCCTACACAAGTTTTGCAGTTCGCTAAAACTCCGAACCTCTGGGGCAGGGCCAACCCTAGCCACCCAAACCAGAGAAGGGCACGGGCCGGGCTACGCGCCCGCTCACCCCCTCAAGACCTCTGGGGCAGGGCCAACCCTAGCCACCCAAACCAGAGAAGGGCACGGGCCGGGCTACGCGCCCGCTCCCCCCCCCTCAAGACCTCTGGGGCAGGGCCAACCCTAGCCACCCAAACCAGAGAAGGGCACGGGCCGGGCTACGCGCCCGCTCCCCCCTCAAGACCTCTGGGACAGGGCCAACCCTAGCCACCCAAACCAGAGAAGGGCACGGGCCGGGCTACGGGCCCGCTCCCCCCCCTCAAGACCTCTGGGGCAGGGCCAACCCTAGCCACCCAAACCAGAGAAGGGCACGGGCCGGGCTACGCGCCCGCTCCCCCCCCTCAAGACCTCTGGGGCAGGGCCAACCCTAGCCACCCAAACCAGAGACGGGCACGGGCCGGGCTACGCGCCCGCTCCCCCCTCAAGACCTCTGGGGCAGGGCCAACCCTAGCCACCCAAACCAGAGACGGGCACGGGCCGGGCTACGCGCCCGATCCCCCCCTCAAGACCTCTGGGGCAGGGCCAACCCTAGCCACCCAAACCAGAGAAGGGCACGGGCCGGGCTACGCGCCCGCTCCTCCCCTCAAGACCTCTGGGGCAGGGCCAACCCTAGCCACCCAAACCAGAGAAGGGCACGGGCCGGGCTACGCGCCCGCTCCCCCCCCCCCTCAAGACCTCTGGGGCAGGGCCAACCCTCGCCACCCAAACCAGAGAAGGGCACGGGCCGGGCTACGCGCCCGCTCCCCCCCTCAAGACCTCTGGGGCAGGGCCAACCCTAGCCACCCAAACCAGAGAAGGGCACGGGCCGGGCTACGCGCCCGCTCCCCCCCTCAAGACCTCTGGGGCAGGGCCAACCCTAGCCACCCAAACCAGAGAAGGGCACGGGCCGGGCTACGCGCCCGCTCCCCCCCTCAAGACCTCTGGGGCAGGGCCAACCCTAGCCACCCAAACCAGAGAAGGGCACGGGCCGGGCTTCGCGCCCGCTCCCCCCCTCAAGACCTCTGGGGCAGGGCCAACCCTAGCCACCCAAACCAGAGAAGGGCACGGGCCGGGCTACGCGCCCGCTCCCCCCCTCAAGACCTCTGGGGCAGGGCCAACCCTAACCACCCAAACCAGAGAAGGGCACGGGCCGGGCTACGCGCCCGCTCCCCCCCTCAAGACCTCTGGGGCAGGGCCAACCCTATCCACCCAAACCAGAGAAGGGCACGGGTCGGGCTACGCGCCCGCTCCCCCCCTCAAGACCTCTGGGGCAGGGCCAACCCTAGCCACCCAAACCGGAGGGGGTTACGCACCCATGGCCCTCGAAAAATCAAAAGAAGACAGGGGCACACAAACCGGGACGAAATGGCGTCAGTTCCCGAGTAGGCGGCCCCGATGTGACTCGACGAAACGAAAGGACGCTCGAGAAATACGCCACCATTAATGATGCGCTCCAAAAGAGGACCCGTAAGAGCCACCTGGCAAAGGCGGTTTCCCACGGGCATGAATTCGAGGAGCCCATTAATAATGCCAACTCAGCGCAATAAATAGGGGAGAAACCGTCAGTGAGATCTCCCTATAAAGACGGCACTCCCCCTTCTGAATGTAAGAGAACCGGCAGACATGAAGAACCGCCACTTGATCCCCCCACCCTCCGGGAAACGGGCCGAGATACACCGCCCTAACAAAAGAGAGGTCACCGGTCATCAATGGTTCCCGCCGCCCAGGGCGGCGGTTCCTACATCGCCAGCACCGCTAACAGGATATTCCCCTTACAAACGGATCGCTAAAAGGGTATTTGTAATGACCCCAAAATTCACATACGTGTATTAATACGTATTCTTAGACGTATATATATGCGTATAAATTTTTGGGAGTCCTTATGTATTTTATTTAATTTTGTCAAGCTAAAAATTATTTTTAAATAATTTGTATGACATGATTTTATTAAAAGAAATATATGGGTAGAATACTAATGTCTTGATGAGTAAGTATTGCATGTGTATTAAGTGTGTATAATTATTTTTTCTAAAAAACAAAATCCTAATTTTACTTAAGTGACACCTCACCCTTTGATGTGTCAAGATATCCTTGATTCTTACCTAACCCAAGGCTTGGTGGCATGCTTAGAGGATTTTAGGGAGATGAGGTGGCTACTCTAAGAATAAGAAAGAAAGGTTTCATTCACTCACTCTCTCCCCAAAGATCAGACCGAATTCATCCCTTCCCGTTGCTTTCTCTTAGACATTAGGAGGACTGAGCACCCGTAGGGCTACGCCACCCTCACTCTGCACACACCCGTAGCATCCTTGTCGTCATTTGGGTTCTGTTGCTCATTCTGGGAGCTTGTGAAGGAGAAGAGAAGGAGAAGGAGAAGGTTTGAAGAAGGAGGAGCCATAGGGATTTGGGCTACCACCTTGTCTCTCATCACCCCTGAGGTAGGATTCCATCTCCAACTAGTATTAGAGTTGCATGCTTAGTTTCATGGTTGTTGTTGTGGGTTTGCCTTTTCTTATGTTAATCCTGAGATTTGTATGGTTGTGCGCGGTGAGCAATCCTGAGATTTGTATGGTTGTGCGCGGTGAGCAATCCTAAGTTTGTATGGTTGTGCGCGGTGAGCAATCCTAAGTTTGTATGGTTGTGCGCGGTGAGCAATCCTGAGATTTGTATGGTTGTGTGCGGTGAGCAATCCTGAGTTTGTATGGTTGTGTGCGGTGAGCAATCCTGAGTTTTGGGTGGTTTTGTGCGGAGAGCAAATCTGGACAGATTTACATGCTGATTGTTTTGCTTAGTCCTTCCAATCTAGTATTGAGTTTGCTCTGAAACTTTTATGGCCTAAAGATTGGACTGTTACCTATAACTTTCAAGTTGTGAACTTTTACTAATTCGGATTGTAATTAGAGCTTAAAATTCTATCTTGCCAACATGCCTGTTTTTACCCAGTCTGAACACATTTTACTAAAACAGTGAGCAGTCCCTCAATACTTGATGAAATTGTATGTTCTTGGTCTCGTTGGAAAGTTAACTTCAAGCTCTAAAACTTTGTAGTTTTTCATTTCTGTTAGTTCTGCCTGCAATTAGTAGTAATCTGGTCATTAAGTTAGTGTAGTTTCTGTTTTCAATTCCAGCACAAGTACACTTTAGTGTAAATTCTGTAGAAAATAGAATACTCATCTAAACTTCATGAAAATTTATATGTGAATCCAACACAACTATATCTACAACTTTCATTTGTATTGTATATGCATGTTTGATACAAAATTATGGAGAAATGTGCTTCTTAATCTGACTGTTCTGTTTTTCCAGCAAGCTGAAAGATTTGAATGTTGTTTTAAGCTCTTTTTGAGGTTAAACTTGCCATTAATGTTCTTAATCATTTCTGTTACATGATGATATGTGGTTTATATTCTTGGCAATGCAAAATGATGATGTGAACATGGTTATACGTTTTATGAGAAATGAGAAAGGGAATGCACAAGGCGATGCATGTCCCAAATATGTGATGAACTGTGGAAAGAAAAGAAATGGAAGATGTTATGTTTCATGAAAATGACTAAGTCCTCTTAAAGGAGGGTGACATGGGGTTTGGGGGAAACACGGGTAAATTAAAGGAGTTAAGGAGCGGACAGATGATATGAATTCTCACCCGCTGTATCACTCCCAGAAGGGCGAGTTGAAAGGGTTGGAGAGGCCGCTGGTGTACCCGTGATGCACCATGACGGTAATTGATGGTTTACTCCGTTTGTCCCATAGAAAAACCGAGCAGGTCTCGCTCTAGTGCCTTGCCCCGTTCGGGCACAGAGTTACGAGAGGCCCCCTCCGGTGCCCGTGTTGCTGGTTGGGGTACCACTTTTCACCCACCCTGGGTGAAGTCCGACTCCTTAAGGTCCTAAGATTTATCCGGGTTCCAAAATGCTAACCAATGAATTAATTGTTAATCCTCATTATTCTTGTAGCAATGATAAATGTATGTGTTGTTTACTTATGTTTCTTTACTATGTTTCTTTTATGTTGTATATAATTGTTGTACACCTTGCCTGTTGCACGAGCACGCTTTCACATGTTCATAAGTGTAGTTGTTACTTACTTTACTACAGTAAATGTTATGCCATGACATACACTCTGCATGTTCACGTGCACCCTTTCCACACTTCATGTAAGGACTAGTTGAGATATGGAATTCCTACTGGGTCACGCGTTGACGTGCCCCACCGTTGACTTTTCAGGTTGGTTCTTTGAGTTGGAGGCCCCTTGACTCAGTTGGTTGAAGTTGCGGGTTGTGAGAAGTGTGGATGACTTGGGAGTGTTGTTGTATTTGGGTGAGATGTGAGTTATTGTACCTTATTGAGATGTGGGTATATTGTATATGGTTTTGTATAAGGAAGTTGTATATGAACAGTTTTATTTATATACATCAGTGCTTGAGTTGTTGGTTCTCTTGTGTTTTGGGTTGACTGGAATGCTATATGTACTATCCCAGCAGTGCGCAGTGGACCTGCTTGTGTTTGTGATTTCGTATTTTCTTCGTAGCACCCGTCTCTTTGGGAATACCTGATACGGATTCGTACTTATCCGGTATCCCAGGGAGCGGGGCGTTACAGTATTCCCCTTACACAAGGGAAATCCGCCTTTCACGCCTCCGTCCGCCCTAAACAAGGACGAGCCGGAGAAAGGTTGGCATCCGATCCCCACCGGCTGGCCAGGCGAGAGCCCCCGGTGCTTGCCGGCCAGTACCTCCTTGCCGTCGACCTTCGGACGAGGACCTCGGAAAGGCTGCATCCCCGACGAGCCCAAAAGGCAAGTCATGGCGTGTCAGCCCGCCCCCGCACAATCGGGCCCCGAGCCCCACCCTCAAACCAAAGCAGCGAGGCATGGGGGGGCCGATCCTCAAGAACCTCCCCAAGGCGCAAGCCTCAGAAAGACGGCTTCCCTGATGATTCCCCTTCTCAGCGCCTCTACCGGATCGAGGAAACCTTACCCCGTCCGTGGAAGGAGATGACAAAGCAATAGAGGGAAGGCGGCCCGATCGGCAAGATCCCCCCTCACCTATCTCGGGCCAAAGAGACCTTGCAACACTTCAGCACAGAAGGCGGCCAATCACCTCCGCGCCAAGATCGACTCAAGTTAAAAAGGGCCCACCCGGCCCGCAGTGACCCCTAGATCCGGAGGTCATTAAACCACGGGCGAGGACAGCTCTACAGCCCCTCATCGAGCCGGATCTGACCCCACAACGGGCGATAAACTAAGAACTCCTGTACAAGCTATAGATCAGCTCTTACAAATTTAAATAAAAACGTTCTTCTTTATACGCTCAGATTTTTCGGAGAATACCATAGCGGATAGCTATCCCCCCCGCCAAGTGTCGGGCGAGCAACGCGCTACCCTGCCTAACTGGCGTAGGACTTCTAGGAAGTCTACGTCGGCAGCTCGAACCCCGCGATACTACGATTCGAAACCAGCCCCCCCGCTCCCTGAAAGTTACCGACACCTTCCCTCCAAAGGGAAAAGAGGTACACTGGGGGCCGCCCTGCGTAACAGGTTCGGCCTGAGATCAAATCATGATAGGACAGCGTGTCTCACCCCGAACCCCTTCGCCGACTCCCCGCCCCGCCCAAAGGCAACACAAGCCGACAACATCCCCTTCCCCCAGACCTCGCGATCTTGGACACGGGAATGTTGGGGGCATAATTGGTAATTGTGTAACTCCCGCAAGAAGCCAAGACACGTGACCTGGAACGGACCGGTCTCAAGGCAGAGGCAGCGAAATAGGCGCCCGGTCCAGAAAGGGCAGCGGCCCTGTCTCGTCAAAGCAGCGCCACGATGCGACTCAACATAACGAAAGGACGCTTGGACAACACGACATCAGCAGCAACACGCCCCCCGAGAGGCCAGAGTGCCGGATACCGCCAGGGAAAAGCGATTCCCAAAGCGCGGGATTCCGCGGAGCCCATTAACGGCACTAATCCCCCGCATTACCCAAGAAAAACCCTTCCACAGAATCTCGCTATAAATACCCCCCTCCAGAGGTCAGGGGGAAGGAGGAAGAGAGACGCAGGGGATTCCCATCCCCTCACTACGGGCATAAAACGGCCCCATACGCCCCACCGAGCTACGAAGAAAGCCGACAGCCACCGACGGATCTCACTTCCCCCGACGATGGCCGCCATAGCCCCACCACCTCCAACAGGATATTCCCCTTACACGTGGAAGGCCCCGCCCGCCAGCTTTCCTACTGCCCGTTACTCGATCAAAAGGCAGGTCCAGAAAGTCAGGCCGCGTGCCGCAACACCCCAATTAACGCCCAGCCGACGGCGACCCCCACGGGGTGTCGGGGGGAAACCCCCAGCGGCTCTCCCAGCGGCGCCGTCACCTTCGGCGATCCCCACAGGGTGTCGGGGGGGAACCCCAACGGCTCTCCAAGCAGCGCCACCACCGCCACCTCGTCCTCAGCCTCCCTGGGGTTCCCCTCGGTGCGCAGGGTCCCCGACGAGGCCGAGCAACCCTCCAGCACGACGACAGTGAGGCAGAACGCGAGGAAGCGATGAAAGGGAAAGGAAGAGGGTCCCCTCCTACGATCGAGGGTCGGCCCCCCCCGAAGGCTGAACCATCACAGGGCGGCACCCCTGATAAAATTGGTTCCCGGCGCGTCGGCCCGCCCCCGGACAATGAGGCGGTAGGAATTCGCCGATCGACATAAGGGAAGACCGCCCCGACGCAGGGATCTGCTCCTCCCGACGGAGCGAACAACAAATGTGGACAACCCTCCGTCCCAACCGCCGGTTGACCCACATCTTCTCCTAGTGTTGTAAATATCACCTAGATCTCCGATAAAGATTGGTGTATAATACTCCCCCTTTTGGACAACGCCCCGCTTGACTCAAACTCAGGAAGAGACCTCGCGATCCCACTATAGCGGGACACACCCCGTGGGACCAGCATCACCCCCCCTGAGCTGGGATCCAAGTCCGGGTCGCGATTAAAAGGTAGTGTCACGTTAGCGTTACGCCATCCGAGCCGAACTGGGCTTCCGCCTCGCACTCGAATGCCGGGGGCAATTGTTACGACCTAAAGATCGTAGGAGTCCGACTCCCGCCCGGATCCGCTAACATACCCCATTAACTCACCTTTTCACAAAAGGGCCGCTACCCCGGAAATCCGAAGCCACATGGGAACGGGCGCTCCCCAAGTGCACCGCCCCGGGCGGGTCGAGCAACGGCGGTTGTACGCCTGGGCCAGGGGTGCTGTGAGGTGTGCCCGGACAGCACCGTTAGGCCAGCTTACTTAGGCACGGGTATCCATCTGTGCCGGCGAACCACAGCCCGCAACCGAACGGGAGGCGCGGCCGGGCCGGACAACCCCCGATCCGGACGACCCGTCTGATTCTTATGCGCCCCGACGCCAGGAATAGCATAGCCCGACCTTTAGTTCATCACCAACGACAAACGACCTAGGATAAGGACAAGACTGACACATACGTCACCCGACCGTCTGACAAAGCACCCCCTGGCGGCTGAGCCATCTGACAGTTAATGCTTTCGGCTCTGACACCCCGACAAAAGCACCCCCTGGCCATCGCGCCGCCTGACGAAAGCAGGTCAGGCAACCCGGTTCCCGACGTCCTTATCTGGAGTTTCCGCTGACGACCGAGCCAGCTCAGCGCGTCCAGTCAGCATGCCAGGTCAGCTCCGCCTAGTCATCACCCGTCAGGTATAAATACCCCCTCTCCTCTTACGGTAGGGGGGTTGGAAAATTCTCTCTTAATCTATAATTCACACACGAGAACAAAGGTCGTCCATATCTTTGTTCTCCCACCCATAGCTCGCCACGTGCGGTCGACATACCGTTAGTCCGGCCGGCGTGTCTAGCCCCCCATTTTAAGCCCTATTACTGACTTAGGCATCAGAGGGGCTAAGGGTTGAACCCCAACCCTGCCCTTCTGACGAGTTGTTCGTGCTGCAGGAGAGCTCGCCCCTTGACCAAAGTCAGCTTCAGCCCCCTGATTCGGAGTGAATATTGCATAATTAACCCCCTTATTAGTCCTATTCTGTGTCCATATGATGCTTAATTTATCTCTAATACATTCGTATTTTTCTCATCATCGTTTATTAGAGAAATTACTCTATTTGTGCACAAAACGTGAATTTGATTGTGTATTTCTGCATTTTTATATTTTTCCTAGCATCGTCTCGATCTCACGATTCCAACGACTATTTATTTGTATTTTTCTGAGTTATGTGCTAATTTCTATGAATTTTTGAATGCAGAATACCATTTATTGGAAAATAATTAATTGCGCACGAATCTTGGCGCGCCACGTGGCCGCATCTCAGCGCTCCCCGCCAAATCTAACGGCCCGTGATTTTCGTCGCACGAAATTTTCTCGACCGTTGGATTGAGATCCAACGGCCCACATCCGCGATCCAACGCAGCGAAGCGGCCGTCGTATCGACCGTTGGATGATGATCCAACGGTCCAGCGCGAAGGGGAAATCAGTGAAAAAGGCGGGGCGACTTGGGACACGCGGCAGCACGGCAGAAGATCTCGCGTTTTAACGAACGGTTGTGATTGATCCCGCTTCGAAAACGATTTCGTTTCGAAGCGTCGACGTGGCCTAACGAGCAGCGCACGATTCTAATCCGACGGCTACGAAACACCCCGCATCCGAACGATACAGCGGCGACGTGGAAGCTTACGGATCGTCGATCTCACATCCGACGGTCGAGAGTCAAAGCCAACGCGAACTCGGAGTTGAAGAGCGGATGCGGGCGCACCAATTTTGATGCACATGTGGCTCGCCCACATTAAATCCCGCCTGAGATCAACGGCCTACGTTTGAGGCGCTCGACGGATCGGGTTTTAAGCGTATTGGATAGTGGGTTGTGAACCCGTTAAGCCCCCAAACCCGCAATGTTAATATATAAGCGTATTTCTAGGGTTTTGGGGGTATTCTGGCGTATTTTGGGGCTTTTGGAGCGGCTACTGTGCGTATTTCTCCAGGGGAAAATTATCAAAAATTCCAGAGGCTATTCTTCCTATTCTAAAGGAGTTTTGGGTTCTAAAGTGGAGATTTGGTGATGAATTCTTGAACTTATACCCCGTATTTGGTGTATTTTATCGTATTTTGGCTATTATAACGATGTATTTGGCTATGAAATCTGATTTTCTTTGCACCATGCGTGGCTAATCTCCTTGTGCTATGGTTGTGATGTAATTAGGAGTATTTATTTGATGAATTTCATGTCTCTAGCCCTATTTTCATGTCAAAATCACTCGTAACATTGATTTCTACAACGTATTTGTTGGGTATTTGCTTATTGTCGTTATTATTTACATCCCGTATGGCTAGGCCCTGACAAGGCTAGCCAATTCATGTTCACTAATCTGAACTTATTGTTGCATTTATCGTTTAATGAAATCAATGTTGCTAGTGATACGTATACGGTTATTTTGACTAGTTTTCATCGTTTCATCTTCCGACGTCTTCGTGCCCTGACCGGACGAAGCGTTGAGCTATATAAAAGACGTGATATTTCAGCGATTATTATCTCCTAATGAAATCACAACCGTAGCACATTCACTTCATATGTGTTGGTGTTGACGTAGTTAGGGTGTCGTAATTATTGATGCTTATATCTTTTCGCCCTATTTGCACTTGATTAATTCTTTGGCACGTTTTCATACGCTTGATCGCCATACTTTCCGACGTTCTCGTGCCCTGACCGGACGAAACGTTGAGTTATAGAAAAGGTATTGATATTCATTGATTGCACACACCCTAACGAAATCAAACCCAACACATGATCCCCATACTTGTATCCCTCTCCAAGTCACCGTAAATATCGTTTTCTTTTGCTATTTGATACTCTTGATCCTATATCTTCGTGTTTGATAGGTGGTTGGCTAACATCGTATTATTACTCTTTTCAGATTGACGTTCGTAGTTTTGCAGGTCAGTTGTCCCGTGGATCCGATACCTGGACTCACCAGGATATTACTTGCACGATCTCCTGCGCTTGGGAGTAGTTCTCACAACATTTGAGACGAGGCAAGTTTTTGGCGCCGTTGCCGGGGATAACAGTACTTGCGATCTACGATTTCAGTTCGTTTGGAGGAACATTCGGTGAGATCCTTCCATCTTATAGTCTAGGATTTTTTTTATTTTTTGTTTTCTTTTTTAAAAAATGGAATATATGGAATACATGAAATTCTATTGCACGGACAATTTGTATGATGCAGAATATTATAAGGCACACAAACATAGGATGGAGAAGCTCAAGATCGTTGGTTTTAATTAGACTGATTGTGAAACTTTCTTTCAGGCCTGGAGGAGGTTCACAGACATAATTTAGAGCTATCCGCAGCATGGGTTTACGAAGAAAGAGCTTATGGAGTCCTTCCTAGGTGGACTACGACCACAGCTGCAGGAATTTTTGGGAGTCATGACGCCGACAGAGGCGTGGAATTATATGGGGTCTTTGCAAGAGGACGGAGAAATCATGAAAGAGACTTCAGAGTGCGATTCAACAGAGCCTTCAAGCCTTGATCCAGAGGAGCAAAGCGTAGACGTACCTTTGCACCAATTGAAAGAGGAAGTTCGATTGCTCATTCAGACACAGGAGGCCACATCCCTCAATTCCAAGAAAACTTCCTTGCTCGGAGTCGGCAGATTCAGCAATCTATTGAAAATCTTAAGCTGATTTCCACTTGCGTAGAAGAAAATAAATCTTTTGAAATTCAATTTCCAGCACCTAATGTGAGTTTATCTTCTATTGCAGGTATATCGAGCGAGCCATGTCACGATGAATTCACGAATGAAAACAGTGACATGGTAGGAAGTGTGTGCAAAGTAGAGGATGAGCGAGCAATTTTGGATGAACAGGAGGAGGAGACAACTAGGGACATGAGTTCAAAGATCGTCACTATTGGTCCCGAACCATCTTCCCCCTCAGTTTCTTCCCAAAATCATTTATCCCTCTCCACATTGACTGAGCATCATACCGAGCGTAGTGCACATTTTTCAGGGAGTTGTCATCACCATGCTCTATTTTACTTCACCTATTTTGATGACTATATTTGGAATGTGTTTATGGCGAAGAATTTTAAAATAAATTTGATTGACGTGACTCATCTCTTGCAGGATACATGTGACCAGATTATAGAGATGCTGGGAGTTACGTTGCTGGAGTCCAATTTAGCCTTTGGAGGAAGTATACTCGCCGAGGAGCGCAAGGAACAAATTGAACAACTTCCTCCACCATTAAAGATTCAGGATCCGCCATTTGAACACGGTGTGTTCTTTCCAATAGCGTAGAATTTTATTTGCTTTCTAGGATGCTTGCTTGAATAAACTCGTACCCTCTTCGACATTGAGGACAATGTCCATCTTTAGTTGGGGGGTGTGTATGAGACCTTATGATTTTTTTTTTGAAAAGCATGGCATAAGGAAAGAATGACCCACCACATCTCACCATTTTAAACTCCTTCGTATACCTCAAATGCGGATGATTATGCATTAACTGAGTTCTAAAATTTTTTTATGGCTTGAATTAATTTTTTCCTCCATGAATTACCGTTAATATGCTATTCATGAAAAATTTTCAATTGCCATGATTAATATCTCGAAATAGTTTGAATTTATTTCATGCATGCTAATGTGATGAAAAAGCTTGAGTATACACGATTTTTTTGAAAAGTCTTCAAGTTGAAGAGGAATTTGGCCTTGGTTATTGATGTTTATATTCAAAGAATGGGTGTTTAGTTGCTTACAAAGAAAAAAAGAGAAAAAAGATGAAGAAGAGAAAAGTAAAAAATGAAGGAAAAATGAATGAAATGAATGAATGAAGTATGTCACTAATAAATAACTTGGTTGGCTCGAGTAGTACAGTCCGAGGGGTCCTTTTTGGCCTAATGCCCTATTATCGTCTGATTTGGGAGCCATTGACCGGAAACTCACTCATTTGATGGAGCGATCCAAGTTATACATTTTTCTGCGAATGTTGCTTGATGCGCGTTACGCGGAACGAATGAAAGAAAAGGAATGGTGAATATATATTAAGCAACTTCATTACCCATATCTTGAACGATTGTTTTGATAGGCCAATTCCTTGGAAACAAGAAAACTAGAGAAAAACGACGTGTTATACTTTCGCTTGCGCAAAACGATGCTTGTATGTTATTTATTCATACTAAATTAGAGAAAACATCATGTGATTGACCTTGGTCATGGATGTGTATATTGATAGTCAAGATCATGTTGGAAAGCGTATTGT
The DNA here is from genome assembly GCA_030789695.1 of Scilla litardierei. Lineage (NCBI taxonomy): Eukaryota > Viridiplantae > Streptophyta > Magnoliopsida > Asparagales > Asparagaceae > Scilla > Scilla litardierei. Next base: position 37,195,350 of record CM061138.1, read on the forward strand.
TAAGCCACGCCATAAGCGGTTGATAGAATTAATTTTTATTGATCATCCGTAGTTATCGCTCTTTTTGCTAGGGACTAGCAAAACGCTAGTTGGGGGGTGTGATTTGGAGTGAATATTGCATAATTAACCCCCTTATTAGTCATATTCTGTGTCCATATGATGCTTAATTTATCTCTAATATATTCGTATTTTTCTCATCATCATTTATTAGAGAAATTACTCTATTTGTGCACAAAACGTGAATTTGATTGTGTATTTCTGCATTTTTATATTTTTCCTAGCATCGTCTCGATCTCACGATTCCAACAACTATTTATTTGTATTTTTCTGAGATATGTGCTAATTTCTATGAATTTTTGAATGCAGAATACCATTTATTGGAAAATAATTAATTGCGCACGAATCTTGGCGCGCCACGTGGCCGCATCTCAGCGCTCCCCGCCAAATCTAACGGCCCGTGATTTTCGTCGCACGAAATTTTCTCGACCGTTGGATTGAGATCCAACGGCCCACATCCGCGATCCAACGCAGCGAAGCGGCCGTCGTATCGACCGTTGGATGATGATCCAACGGTCCAGCGCGAAGGGGAAATCAGTGAAAAAGGCGGGGCGACTTGGGACACGCGGCAGCACGGCAGAAGATCTCGCGTTTTAACGAACGGTTGCGATTGATCCCGCTTCGAAAACGATTTCGTTTCGAAGCGTCGACGTGGCCTAACGAGCAGCGCACGATTCTAATCCGACGGCTACGAAACACCTCGCATCCGAACGATACAGCGGCGACGTGGAAGCTTACGGATCGTCGATCTCGCATCCGACGGTCGAGAGTCAAAGCCAACGCGAACTCGGAGTTGAAGAGCGGATGCGGGCGCACCAATTTTGATGCACACGTGGCTCGCCCACATTAAATCCCGCCTGAGATCAACGGCCTACGTTTGAGGCGCTCGACGGATCGGGTTTTAAGCGTATTGGATAGCGGGTTGTGAACCCGTTAAGCCCCCAAACCCGCAATGTTAATATATAAGCGTATTTCTAGGGTTTTGGGGGTATTCTGGCGTATTTTGGGGCTTTTGGAGCGGCTACTGTGCGTATTTCTCCAGGGGAAAATTATCAAAAATTCCAGAGGCTATTCTTCCTATTCTAAAGGAGTTTTGGGTTCTAAAGTGGAGATTTGGTGATGAATTCTTGAACTTATACCCCGTATTTGGTGTATTTTATCGTATTTTGGCTATTATAACGATGTATTTGGCTATGAAATCTGATTTTGTTTGCACCATGCGTGGCTAATCTCCTTGTGCTATGGTTGTGATGTAATTAGGAGTATTTATTTGATGAATTTCATGTCTCTAGCCCTATTTTCATGTCAAAATCACTCGTAACATTGATTTCTACAACGTATTTGTTGGGTATTTGCTTATTGTCGTTATTATTTACATCCCGTATGGCTAGGCCCTGACAAGGCTAGCCAATTCATGTTCACTAATCTGAACTTATTGTTGCATTTATCGTTTAATGAAATCAATGTTGCTAGTGATACGTATACGGTTATTTTGACTAGTTTTCATCGTTTCATCTTCCGACGTCTTCGTGCCCTGACCGGACGAAGCGTTGAGCTATATAAAAGACGTGATATTTCAGCGATTATTATCTCCTAATGAAATCACAACCGTAGCACATTCACTTCATATGTGTTGGTGTTGACGTAGTTAGGGTGTCGTAATTATTGATGCTTATATCTTTTCGCCCTATTTGCACTTGATTAATTCTTTGGCACGTTTTCATACGCTTGATCACCATACTTTCCGACGTTCTCGTGCCCTGACCGGACGAAACGTTGAGTTATAGAAAAGGTATTGATATTCATTGATTGCACACACCCTAACGAAATCAAACCCAACACATGATCCCCATACTTGTATCCCTCTCCAAGTCACCGTAAATATCGTTTTCTTTTGCTATTTGATACTCTTGATCATATATCTTCGTGTTTGATAGGTGGTTGGCTAACATCGTATTATTACTCTTTTCAGATTGACGTTCGTAGTTTTGCAGGTCAGTTGTCCCGTGGATTCGATACCTGGACTCACCAGGATATTACTTGCACGATCTCCTGTGCTTGGGAGTAGTTCTCACAACATTTGAGACGAGGCACCCCCTGCCGTTCAACCTTCCTCAGCTGCATCCGGCGAGATTCGACCACGTGAGCACCACCGGCAACGGGTCCAACTTCTTCACACCACTAATCACTTTTAAAACAGCCTACCTAAACCTTCTTCCCCATATAACCATCGTGCCCTTGGTTCCCCATAATACAAATTCATTGTACGCGAGTTCCACCTCGTAACAGAACCTATGTCGAATTTTATATGATTTTGGGTTAGTACTTCAAGATCTGCAAGGATAATTTTTTCTAAACCTAATTCAAGCCACAAAAATCAGAATTCAAGTAATAACACACTCCAGAATTTCAGCTTTTCCAAGAGAGTGATTTTGCTTTGAATTTCAAGGGGTGATTAGTGAAATTGAATCATGGCATATAAATGTTTGGCTACCCCTAATACATACTAAGTAAAACATGCTATAAAAATATAATAGCAAGAATCAATTTAATGGAATTCCAAATCTAAGAGAATTCCTACCTCAAAATTTGATCTTTCATCTTTTTCTTCTCTTCTTTCTTCTCCACCTTCTTCTCTCTTGGAGCTAGCTTGGATACCTTCTAATTGGAAATGGAAATTAGGGTTTTCATTTGATGAAAAAGGGGGAAAATAAGGGTAGGGTGGCCGGCCATGTTAGGGGAGGAAGAGGGGAAAAAGAGAGAGTATGCGAGAAGGCTTTAGAAAGAAAAAGAAGAGATTCCTAAAGAGATTTCTACACCATCCTTAGCTTCTCCCATAAGCCATGTTTAACTAAAAATGAATAAAATACACTTCCAAAAATGCCCCTCAACTTTTAAGTATTTACAAGTTTGCCATGACTTTATGCACCGACCACTTAAGTATGTACACACATCACTTTTGGTCCAAATGACCATTTTACACATCGCCTTTCTAAAATTTTACGGGGGTTTCCATTGACCCCTAACCCCTTTTCACACAAGCATGGCTCCCCCTACACACAACCATGCACACATATGCACGCATACACGCATCACACACGCACGTCTAATACATACACGTTAAATAATACACACGACGTCATTCGCACTTCTCCCGCATTCACTTTTCGCATTCTCTTCTTAGCCATGTATTACGGTCCAATCCCCCTTGCACTACGTTACATACATCGATATCTACGTTTATTTCATGCCTACCCATATATCGTAAGTAAAAATACCACGTGTGTTCAGTAGAATACACGTACAGTGCAAAATAGGGCATGACATCGGGTTAACCCGTCGGGTTAAGATTTGACTAATATACAACTGCTCCTTTTTCGATATCCAACTATTTATTAAGAGCCACCGGCAATTTATTAAGTGTTGCATAATTTCCAGAAAGGAAGTATAATTAAAGTTAACATTTTATTAACAAAACCAATAAAATTAACTAAATAGTTGTATGTAAAGGGAATTGAATCCAAGACTTCTTAAAGAAGAGGACAACAATTCAAATCGTATTAGTACAATTCCCTTCGCAACTGTGTATTGAAATTATTATATAAATTTTTATATATATAGAGAGAAAGTAAATCGGGTCGAATTCGGGTCATCCGGATTTACATGCCAAACACATACCCGACCCGGATTTTATTCGAGTCAGGCCGGATCAACCCAGTCCTACTTGACCTGGATTAACTCCTACCTATATCGGTTAAAAATGCCGGGTACGGTTCGGTTCAGATCGGGTCGAGTCCGCCTCATTTTGCCACCCTTAAACGAGGCAGAGATCCAGCCCGTGCTGGGGGCTTAGGTCTGTTCGCGTAGTTACTCCCGTTTCCTTCAAATTTTTTCCAGATCTCACCGTCCAAACAAACCACAGGTAGAGAGAGAGACGGAGGGAGTTCCCATCGGCCGATCGATCGATCGATCGGAATCAATTCGAAAATGGTAAATTAGTTTCTTTAAAAACAAATCTCAGCATCGAACCTTTCTTCCTTTCTCTCTCTTTTGTTCATAATTATAGTTTCTATGTGAATTTGTGGAATTTGATTCTAGGGTTTCTCATCCTCGTTTCTTGTCTAATCCTTCGGTTCGTTAGTTTTTGCTATGTATCAATCATTAGGATTAATTCTCGATTCATTTTTTTTGGAAATCGGAATACTTTTTAAAATATTGCTGATATTGCCTTGCATCAAAACGCACTGGTTTTTACTTATAAAAAAATGCAGTCTGTTCTAAAATTTGGCTGTGATTTAATTTTTGTGTATTTTCTAATTCAGGTTCTTCTACAACCTGATCCGTTCTTGAACGAGCTTACCAACATGTATGAGCGAACCCTAGAGAAGGGATCAGTTTGGGTCACCCTTAAGCGCTGTAGGTTCTTTTGATATGTTTTCAGCTTTTCTTAGGTTAGAATGTTCTTTTAGCTGGATGTATATTATGACCCGGTTCTTGTTTGCATCAGCATCTATGAAGTGCAAGGCTGCAAGGAACAAAATGAAGACGAATGGGGAAGCCATTGAGTATAGGTGCCTCGTCCGTGCCACTGATGGGAAGAAGACTATCTCCACTTCGGTATAGTTTCTTTTATATTCAATGTGTGATATTAGTCACTAACCATGCTAGTTGAAGTTTCCAATGTATTGATGCTACGAAAAGTATAATGTATTGATTTGTCTACTGCTAAGTTCCATGAAGGAACGCCTTTCGTTAAAATCAGGATTCACGAAATAGAAATATTTCATCAAATAAAAATAAATTGTAAGGATTGATAGTAGCTTTTTTTTGGGTTGGATCGGAATCATGAAACTTGAAACCACTGTTAGTTCAGAAAATGGTCATTTTAGTTACCCCTAAGTGAACAGACTAGCATCTCGCTTATTCACATGAAAAACTAAATGTACAACTTCAGAAATTATATATAATTAGTCATCCGTGTCTATTATCCCTTAGGCCGATAACTTTGTTATTTCACACACACATGTTGTCCTTATGGGATTGTGGCTTTTGGTTATATGGTATGTCCTTGTTGTGGACGATGATTAGAGTGCACGTTTGCAGTTAAGATACTAAAAAATTGTTTTGCTGCAAGGAGGGTTGGTCTCTTGTGATTCTTTAAAGCCCAACATGTGCTTATGTGGTTTGGGTTTCACATTTAATTAGCTGTTTAGATTACATGCTTTTGTATGGCTTTGGTTCCACATTTAATTAGCTGTTTAGACTGGAATCTTCAGAGAGTTTGGGCAATAAACTATGATTAATGTTTCCTATATTTGGGGTTAACCGACCCCGAGCTGTGATCTGTCAAAGCAGCATTAAAAAAATAATAAATGCAAACCCCAAAAGCATCTCCGATTTGTTCTGGGCACATGATCAAGTCACGTCGCCCCGGGTATGCTGATCCGTAGTACGTGTATCACTAATGAACTATTTAGCATGCCTGATTGTATACATGCGAGCTAAAGTATGGTTTGGTTTTTTTCAAATAAGATTGCGTAACAATCTAAAATATTTTTAGAAACGATGGATGGTGATTGGAGAGGGCTATGAACCATTGTACTGATCACAGATTTTTAGTGGTTTACAAGAACAAGGAATTTCTAATTGTAACGTAGGAAAATAGATGAAGGCATGTTGTGGAGAGATGAGCCATTATGCCTTATTATATGTATATCTAGGAAGTGTGAACATCAACATATGGCATGTTGTGGATATGGCTAGGAATGTCCATCATGGTGTCTGCCTGGTGTCCGTGGAGTGTTGGTGGTTGACACATGCCTAACATGGCTAGGGAGCTCTAAATGACTGTCTATGCCACATAGCCTTACAGAAAACAACTGAGCTGAAATACAGATCAGCGAGAATGAGCTGTCTTAGACTGGGGTTTTACTTTTGTATTGGAACTGTGCAAGCTAACAACAACGTGGGGAAGTGGAAGTTAATGCTTTTTTATGAGAATAGGATTGGGAGTTCTTGTGCCTAAAATTTATAGATATGATGTAGGAATCAGCGGCCGAATTATAGTTTTAGTTGAAGCAGATCTTAGATGGGTTGTTTACATAGAATAAAGAAACTGGATTCTGCATAATGTCATTATTTCTTGGGACTTCCTTATTGACATTGTAGGTGTGCACACCATTGTCAAAAGCAATCCGTCTTCTTCTTTCTGAGCACACCTAAAGTTTGTAGAATATAACATTTTTGATATTTTAATATTGTGATTGCAGATTGGCATGGTTAAGATGCTTATATTTCATTGTGACTAGTCATGTTTTCTAAAAAAAGACCTGAAGTGTTGTACAAATGGGCAATGATACTGTTTCAAAACACATTGCAGACACTGAAAGATGATTTTTTAAGACTGTGTTTGTTTGGCATGGTTAATATGCTTATATTTCAGTGTGACTAGTGAATTTCATGTTTTCTCAAAAAACATGAGTGTGTTATCCAAATGGGAGATGGTATGGTTTTTAAAACAAAACATTGCACACATTACAAGATGATTTTGTTAATATTAGTTCATTTTATCCAAGTACTATCATGAACGAAGAAGCTGTACTTTCATGTTCATTAGTTTGATGGTTGGGACAATTACATTGAGGTGAATATAGAACATGGAAAGTGTAGAGGATGTTTGATGGAGCAAAAGGAGGCCATCAATGAGGCTTTATGGGGAATGTCATGTGTGATAGAAAAAGTAATTAGGAGAAACATTGTTGTCCCTTTAAATGTACAAATGTTTGGGAATGTTTGAAGGCAGGTCCCTGGGCAAGCTTTTGCATGGGGATCAGCTTTGGGATATACTGGAGATGTGTTCCGTTGCTGGTAGTTCTTGGGTAGGATTGACATAATGCTGGTGTCAACCACAATATGGTGCCTTGCTTTCAGTAACTTCAATCCAAATTCAGTTTCCCATTTTGTATGAGCATATAATCCATCACTATAACATTAAGGTAGCAGTGCATGCAACCAGATTGGATGATTTTGTTTGATATTCTCATTTCCTAACTTGTAAGATCATACTAGATTCTCCCCGATTGTGTTTTCTTTATTGACATTATTGGTTCTCATTTTGGAATATTGCTACCTTCTCATTTGTCGAAGCCAGCTCTCTGCAAAGGAGCATCTGAAGTTCCAGTCCTCTTATGCAACAGTACTGAAAGCCCATATGAGCGCGCTGAAGAAGAGAGAACGGAAAGATAAGAAGAAAGCTGCGGAGGGAGGAGAGAAGAAAGATGTGGGAGTGAAGAAGACTGCTGTTTCTAAGCCTACGCAATGAGGCAGCGCAGTGCGTTTTTTTTTCATTCGTATCCACCAAAAGATTTTCTGATCCGAGAACAGTATGGTTTTTTTTTTCAGTTTCATGCGTAGCAAATTTTGTGAACTGTGTATAGGCTTTTGATGCGGCTGGCATTTTAAATCCCATCGAGTCGGGAAAACTAGTGCTGCATTGCTATGGAGTTCTAAATCCTGACCAAGACTTCGAATCAATGCCATAATTCTTGGAGAATCTGTATCAACTTCTTAGCTTACCTGTATTGAAAATTCTTGGAGAACCTGATTACAGATCCTGCATCACTGTACTGGATCACCTACAGGCGGCCGAGCAACCCGGCCTTTGAGATGAGATTGCTAGGGATGGGTGGATGCAGGAGGGTCCTCATAGGTATGCCCCTTTCTTAGTCATTTGGAGGCAAAATGGTGTGAAGAATACTTTGATGAGACTTTTTCGCTTAACTTACTCATCATGCATTGAGGAGCTGAAGGCTTCCTTTCTGAGGATTGATTCGATTGGGCTTATAGATGAGAAGGGCAAAGAAGACATGTATGATCTTTGATGATTTGGACTTTCAAACGAGTCTATTACTGCAACATTGACCTCGACTGAGGGTTTTGCTACCTGTGTCGTATCACAAATGGATCTGGGGGTAATGGATCTGGGGTGCTTGAGGCCATCTTTAGGTTAGAGATACGATTGAAGAAAAACTCATGAGTTTATTGCATTGTGCTATGGATGTTTTGGCATTTTGATTCTCTTGCTTCCCGCGGTGCTTTTTGGATTTTTCATGTCAAAAATTTTAATGTATCAGGCTTGCTTATGGCATGGGAAGCAATAAGAGCAAGGAGTCATGAATTTTCCTTGTTTACTAAGGATTCTTGATATTTGTTTGAGGAAGAATGTGTGCATGTTGCATGGTTGTTGCACAGATTCTCGCTGGGCCCAGCTCAGGCCTCGGGTACGATCAATCCTGTGACATGGAGTCCAGGAAGGATGGTTTCGTCAGGCTAAAATGGAAGTCTTTCACTATCGTCTGAAACGGAGAGAAAACTCGGTAGCCTCATCGAAGGGAGGTGGTTCTTCGATCAGACTCCGATGCTCACGTTAGATTCAAGCTGGGGAAGGAGGGACGTCGGTCAAAGGTAGCTGACGCTAGAGTGGTGAAATAGGATAGCTGCTGCTAGAGTGGTGAAATAGGAAGTGCTAGGGTTTGTGTGTCAGAGATTTTTGAGAGCCCGTGCGACCATCGAACACACGAGACACGCGAGCATCATGGCTTCTCGTAGCTCCAGCGAGAGCAGGAGATCAGCGACGGAGGAGGAGGTTCTGGCTCAATGCCAAACGAGCTATGTCGATGCGCTGGAGAGCATGGAGTCTGCGACGGTGGCGGTGGCGGTGGCGAGCTATATGTTTGGCTCTGCGGTGAGGGATTACAGGGAGTGCAGGCAAGGGTTTATGGGGATGCCGGGGATCGAGGCTATGGTTGAGCATGATGAGCTGCTTGTTAAGATGGCTATCGATTGCCTTGATGTCAGCATACCCGGGGCGACGTGACTTGATCATGTGCCCAGAACAAATCGGAGATGCTTTTGAGGTTTGCATTTTTTATTTTTTTTAATGCTGCTTTGACAGATCACAGCTCGGGGTCAGTTAATCCCAAATATAGGAAATAATAAAACATTAATCATAGTTTATTGCCCAAACTCTCTGAAGATTCCAGTCTAAACAGCTAATTAAATGTGGAACCAAAGCCATACAAAAGCATGTAATCTAAACAGCTAATTAAATGTGAAACCCAAACCACATAAGCACATGTTGGACTTTAAAGAATCACAAGAGACCAACCCTCCTTGCAGCAAAACAATTTTTTAATATCTTAACTGCAAACGTGCACTCTAATCCTCGTCCACAACAAGGACATACCATATAACCAAAAGCCACAATCCCATAAGGACAACATGTGTGTGTGAAATAACAAATTTATTGGCCTAAGGGATAATAGACACGGATCACTAATTATATATAATTTCTGAAGTTGTACATTTAGTTTTTCATGTGAATAAGCGAGATGCTAGTCTGTTCACTCGGGGTAACTAAAATGACCATTTTCTGAAGTAACAGTGGTTTCAAGTTTCATGATTCCGATCCAACCCATAAAAAGGCTACTATCAATCCTTACAATTTATTTTTATTTGATGAAATATTTCTATTCCGTGGATCCTGATTTTAACGAAAGGCGATCCTTCATGGAACTTAGCAGTAGACAAATCAATACATTATACTTTTCGTAGCATCAATACATTGGAAACTTCAACTAGCATGGTTAGTGACTAATATCACACATTGAATATAAAAGAAAGTATACCGAAGTGGAGATAGTCTTCTTCCCATCAGTGGCACGGACGAGGCACCTATACTCAATGGCTTCCCCATTCGTCTTCATTTTGTTCCTTGCAGCCTTGCACTTCATAGATGCTGATGCAAACAAGAACCGGGTCATAATATACATCCAGCTAAAAGAACATTCTAACCTAAGAAAAGCTGAAAACATATCAAAAGAACCTACAGCGCTTAAGGGTGACCCAAACTGATCCCTTCTCTAGGGTTCGCTCATACATGTTTGTAAGCTCGTTCAAGAACGGATCAGGTTGTAGAAGAACCTGAATTAGAACATACACAAAAATTAAATCACAGCCAACTTTTAGAACAAACTGCATTTTTTTATAAGTAAAAACCAGTGCGTTTTGATGCAAGGCAATATCAGCAATATTTTAAAAAGTATTCCGATTTCCAAAAAAAATGAACTGAGAATTAATCCAAATGATTGATACATAGCAAAAACTAACGAACCGAAGGATTAGACAAGAAATGAGGATGAGAAACCCTAGAATCAAATGCCACAAATTCACATCGAAACTATAATTATGAACAAAAGAGAGACAAAGGAAGAAAGATTCGATGCTGAGATTTTTTTAAAGAAACTAATTTACCATTTTCGAATTGATTCCGATCGATCAATCGATCGGCCGATGGGAACTCCCTCCGTCTCTCTCTCTCTATCTGTGGTTTTTTTGGACGGTGAGATCTGGAAAAAATTTGGGGAAGGAAACGGGAGTTACTATGCGAACAGACCGAAGCCCCCAGCAGGGGCTGCATCTCTGCCTCGTCTAGGGATGGCAAAATGAGTCTGATCCAACCCGGCCTGAATCGAATCGGACCCGGCATTCTTAATCGGGTATAGGTAGGGGCCAATCCAGGTCAAGTAGGATCCGGGTTGACCAAACCGATCCGGATAAAATCCGGATCGGGTATGTGCTTGGCATGTAAATCCAGATAACCCGAATTCGACCCGGTTTACTTTATATATATATATATATATATATATATATATGGGTAAAGTGTTCCTAGGGTGGCTCCTTAGATTAAATCTAAGGAGTCACCCCCATTTTCTCCCATCTCCCACAATTTTTTTGGATTTTATTTTTCATGGGATTGTTGTTCACATCATGGATGATCAACATACCAAAAATCAAGCCATTCCAATACTTTTAGAGCCCCCATCTACCCCTTGCAACTTTATGGGTTTTTCATCACGTTTTCGGGTATGTGCTTGCCCAAACTCACGTTTCCAGGTCAAGTAGGATCCGGGTTGACCAAACCGATCCGGATAAAATCCGGATCGGGTATGTGCTTGGCATGTAAATCCAGATAACCCGAATTCGACCCGGTTTACTTTATATATATATATATATATATATATATATATATATATGGGTAAAGTGTTCCTAGGGTGACTCCTTAGATTAAATCTAAGGAGTCGCCCCCATTTTCCCCCATATCCCACAATTTTTTTGGATTTTATTTTTCATGGGGTTGTTGTTCACCTCATGGATGATCAACATACCAAAAATCAAGCCATTCCAATACTTTTAGAGACACCATCTACCCCTTGCAACTTCAACCTTCCTGGACTCCATGTCACCGAGGATTAGAGTGCACGTTTGCAGTTAAGATATTAAAAAATTGTTTTGCTGCAAGGAGGGTTGGTCTCTTGTGATTCTTTAAAGTCCAACATGTGCTTATGTGGTTTGGGTTTCACATTTAATTAGCTGTTTAGATTACATGCTTTTGTATGGCTTTGGTTCCACATTTAATTAGCTGTTTAGACTGGAATCTTCAGAGAGTTTGGGCAATAAACTATGATTAATGTTTCATTGTTTCCTATATTTGGGATTAACTGACCCCGAGCTGTGATCTGTCAAAGCAGCATTAAAAAAAATAAAAAATGCAAACCCCAAAAGCATCTCCGATTTGTTCTGGGCACATGATCAAGTCACGTCGCCCCGGGTATGCTGATCCGTAGTACGTGTATCACTAATGAACTATTTAGCATGCCTGATTGTATACAAGCGAGCTAAAGTATGGTATGGTTTTTTTCAAATAAGATTTTGTTACAATCTTAAATATTTTTAGAAACGATGGATGGTGATTGGAGAGGGCTATGAACCATTGTAATGATCACAGATTTTTAGTGGTTTACAAGAACAAGGAATTACTAATTGTAACGTAGGAAAATAGATGAAGGCATGTTGTGGAGAGATGAGCCATTATGCCTTATTATATGTATATCTAGGAAGTGTGAACATCAACATTGCACGGCATGATAATTCATTAAAAAGCAGGATACACCAACACTGTAAGAAATTGCATATAGTTATCTTCGTATGTAATGTATCCATATGTCGGAGATAAGGAGAGTGCACAAACGCACATAAATCTAGCATGCATAGAATGTTAATGCTCACAAAGATATTTCTAATATGGGGAGAATATATAATGCTTACGCGCTAAATTATCATATATTTATGGACTTTGCATAAGATTTAAGCCGTGGCTTCCCAAGAATAGCTTAACATATGCACTTTGTATATCAAAGGATATCTAAGATTTATTATAGTATGCATAGCATTCCATAGTTTTGATGCCACTTCTACTGCCGTGATGTGGTCTGTATATGTAAATGTAAGCAAATAAATATTATTGTATGTAGAAGTGTTTGCAAAATGTATATAATGTGAACAAGAGCTTCCATAAGTTTCTGAAATGAAACAATATATTGGAAATTTGAGGTCACATTTGAGGAGATACCATGTATGGGCCTTCATGGTGGAATTGTTTGTTCTAAATGCGTGCAGTTTAAAAAGATCCACAATAAAAAATTAACAGTTTGAACCTATTACCAATTTACCACCAATTATATCAGCCAATAAACACTTCAAAGGAATCAAATATATATTGGATTCAATGTGAGAACCCGTGTTTTTCTTGTCTCTTATACCCAAAAATGAAAGCTTTTAGCATGGATATGGTTAGGAATGTCCATCATGGTGTCTGCCTTGTGTACATGGAGTGTCGGTGGTTGACACATGCCTAACATGGCTAGGGAGCTCTAAATGACTGTCTATGCCACATAGCCTTGTAGAAAACAACTGAGCTGAAATACAGATCAGCGAGTATGAATTGCCTTAGACTGGGGTTTTACTTTTGTAGTGGAACTGTGCAAGCTAACAACAACGCGGGGAAGTGGAAGTTAATGCTTTTTTATGAGAATAGGATTGGGAGTTCTTGTGCCTAAAATTTATAGATATGATGTAGGAATCAGCAGCCGAATTATAGTTTTAGTTGAAGCGGATCTTAGATGGGTTATTTACATAGAATAAAGAGAATAAAGAAACTGGATTCTGCATAATGTCATTATTTCTTGGGACTTCCTTATTGACATTGTAGGTGTGCACACCATTGTCAAAAGCAATCTGTCGTCTTCTTTCTGAGCACACCTAAAGTTTGTAGAATATAATATTTTTGATATTTTAATATCGTGATTGCTGATTGGCGTGGTTAAGATGCTTATATTTCATTGTGACTAGTCATGTTTTCTAAAAAAGACCTGAAGTGTTGTACAAATGGGCAATGATACTGTTTCAAAACACATTGCAGACACTGAAAGATGATTTTTTAGACTGTGTTTGTTTGGCATGGTTAATATGCTTATATTTCAGTGTGACTAGTGAATTTCATGTTTTCTAAAAAACCATGAGTGTGTAATCCAAATGGGAGATGGTATGGTTTTTAAAACAAAACATTGCACACATTACAAGATGATCTTGTTAATATTAGTTCATTTTATCCAAGTACTATCATGAACGAAGAAGCTGTACTTTCATGTTCATTAGTTTGATAGTTGGGACAATTACATTGAGGTGAATATAGAACATGGAAAGTGTAGAGGATGTTTGATGGAGCAAAAGGAGGCCATCAATGAGGCTTAATGGGGCATGTCATGTGTGATAGAAAAAGTAATTAGGAGAAACATTGTTGTCCCTTTAAATGTACAAATGTTTGGGGATGTTTGAAGGCAGGTCCCTGGGCAAGCTTTTGCATGGGGATCAGCTTTGGGAGATACTGGAGATGTGTTCCGTTGCTGGTAGTTCTTGGGTAGGATTGACATAATGCTGGTGTCAACCACAATATGGTGCCTTGCTTTCAGTAACTTCAATCCAAATTCAGTTTCCCATTTTGTATGAGCATATAATCCATCACTATAACATTAAGGTAGCAGTGCATGCAACCAGATTGGATGATTTTGTTTGATATTCTCATTTCCTAACTTGTAAGATCATACTAGATTCTCCCCGATTGTGTTTTCTTTATTGACATTATTGGTTCTCATTTTGGAATATTGCTACCTTCTCATTTGTCGAAGCCAGCTCTCTGCAAAGGAGCATCTGAAGTTCCAGTCCTCTTATGCAACAGTACTGAAAGCCCATATGAGCGCGCTGAAGAAGAGAGAACGGAAAGATAAGAAGAAAGCTGCGGAGGGAGGAGAGAAGAAAGATGTGGGAGTGAAGAAGACTGCTGTTTCTAAGCCTACGCAATGAGGCAGCGCAGTGCGTTTTTTTTTCATTCGTATCCACCAAAAGATTTTCTGATCCGAGAACAGTATGGTTTTTTTTTTCAGTTTCATGCGTAGCAAATTTTGTGAACTGTGTATAGGCTTTTGATGCGGCTGGCATTTTAAATCCCATCGAGTCGGGAAAACTAGTGCTGCATTGCTATGGAGTTCTAAATCCTGACCAAGACTTCGAATCAATGCCATAATTCTTGGAGAATCTGTATCAACTTCTTAGCTTACCTGTATTGAAAATTCTTGGAGAACCTGATTACAGATCCTGCATCACTGTACTGGATCACCTACAGGCGGCCGAGCAACCCGGCCTTTGAGATGAGATTGCTAGGGATGGGTGGATGCAGGAGGGTCCTCATAGGTATGCCCCTTTCTTAGTCATTTGGAGGCAAAATGGTGTGAAGAATACTTTGATGAGACTTTTTCGCTTAACTTACTCATCATGCATTGAGGAGCTGAAGGCTTCCTTTCTGAGGATTGATTCGATTGGGCTTATAGATGAGAAGGGCAAAGAAGACATGTATGATCTTTGATGATTTGGACTTTCAAACGAGTCTATTACTGCAACATTGACCTCGACTGAGGGTTTTGCTACCTGTGTCGTATCACAAATGGATCTGGGGGTAATGGATCTGGGGTGCTTGAGGCCATCTTTAGGTTAGAGATACGATTGAAGAAAAACTCATGAGTTTATTGCATTGTGCTATGGATGTTTTGGCATTTTGATTCTCTTGCTTCCCGCGGTGCTTTTTGGATTTTTCATGTCAAAAATTTTAATGTATCAGGCTTGCTTATGGCACGGAAAGCAATAAGAGCAAGGAGTCATGAATATTCCTTGCTTACTAACGATTCTTGATATTTGTTTGTGGAAGATTGAGTGCATGTTGCATGGTTGTTGATGCACAGATTCTCGCTGGGCCCAGCTCAGGCCTCGGGTACGATCAATCCCGCGACATGGAGTCCAGGAAGGATGGTTTCGCCAGGCTAAGATGGAAGAGTCTTTCACTATTGTCTGAAACGGAGAGAAAACTCGTTAGCCTCATCGAAGGGAGGTGGTCCTTCGATCAGACTCCGATGCTCAAGTTAGATTCAAGCTGGGGAAGGAGGGGCGTCAGTCAAAGGTAGCCGCCGCTAGAGTGGTGAAATAGGATAGCTGCTGCTAGAGTGGTGAAATAGGAAGTGCTATGGTTTGTGTGTCAGAGATTTTTGAGAGCCCGTGCGACCATCGAACACACGAGACACGCGAGCATCATGGCTTCTCGTAGCTCCAGCGAGAGCAGGAGATCAGCGACGGAGGAGGTGGTTCTGGCTCAATGCCAAACGAGCTATGTCAATGCGCTGGAGAGCATGGAGTCTGCGACGGTGGCGGTGACGAGCTATATGTTTGGCTCCGCGGTGAGGGATTACAGGGAGTGCAGGCAAGGGTTTATGGGGATGCCGGGGATTGAGGCTATGGTTGAGCATGACGAGCTGCTTGTTAAGATGGCTATCGATTGCCTTGATGTCTTGAAGTTGCTTTGAATTTGTATCGACTAATCATTATTCTGCTTGTCTTTTTTTTGTGGTTTTAATTGTTGGAACCTTGATCACCTTGTGATCATACAGTTTAAGGAGATTGTGAGTTTAAGAGCATCAATGTATCGACTTAACATCATTCACCCACACAATGTGAGCTTCGATTGCATGCTGTAGGTTTGCACGCTATGGACATGAGCGTATCTCGGTTTATTTGAACGCAGCAGTAGAGATTTTTAATGATGCTTCTAGTCATAGGTTGGGTTTCCATTGTGGTAGTTTAGCTTACAAGCTTCAATCTTATTCCCATCGACGACTTGAAAGACATTTTGTTATAGAATTTGCTAGATTTTTCTCTGATCTGACAAAATTAATGGCTAAAACTCCATGTTTTTTTTGCAATTTCTTCACTCTGTTATGCTACGTGTGAATATGGCTAGATTTTTCATTGCATGCGACTTTTAAGGAGATTAGGAAGCATGTCCTCGACGACGACGAGATTAATGAGATTCTTGGTCCAGCAACATATAGACTCTCAACAATGGACGATAGAGAGCTTGTCCATTCTTACAGAGTTTCTGCGGGGGTATTATTGGTTTAAAAAAACAAGTAAACCGAGCAAATACGTGTGCTATTTTTTATTTCAGTTTTCTGTTTTTTATTTCAAAGACGATTATAGCTTGTCGAGCTAATGTGCTCCAAGAGAACACTAATGGGAAGAACGTGATCAGCTCTTCCCATTTTACTTTCTCTAAAGTGCGCATGTCTGTAGATCCGTGTGGATACCTCGAAGACCTCGCGAGTTGATCTGGCTATACGATCGGGGGGCAGCCGCCCTCGCGAGCAGATCTAGCTATACGATTGGGGATCACTCAGAAGACCTCACGGGTTGATCTGGCTATACGATCGGGGCAACCGTCCTCGCAGACCAATCTAGCTATACGATCAGGGATCACTCTCAAGACCTTACGAGTTCGGCTGGCTATATGATCGGTGGCAACCGTCCACGTGGGCCGATCTAGCTATACGATCAAGGATCAATCCCCGGAGACCTTGTGGACTGATGTTGTTATACGACCAGGGGGTCGCCGCCCTCGCAGGCCGATCTAGATATACGATCGGGGATCAACCTCTGAAGACCTCCAGGATTGATCTGGTTATACGATCGAGGGCAGGCTTACGCAGCCGCTTTTGAGGGCCGATCTAGATATACGATCGGGGATCACTCTCAGCTGACTTCACGGGCCGATCAAATGTCGCTTCGACTGCTGTACCCGTCCATTTAATGCGTACCACATCACCCAACCTCAACCGTCGAGGCGGTTGAGCTCAAGAGACAGGGGCCATCGATTCAACACTGAGTCAGCCCAGTTGTTTATTTGAGCGGACCGGCCCAAAAGCCCAGTAAAGCCCGCAGCTTCGACCCTACAACCCGAAGACCCCCTCGTGAGGCCTATCGTTTCTTCACTTAAGACGACAGCTCATCTGACTGTTGGGCTTCTTTATTTAAAGCGTCGGCTCATAGCGAATGCATTCAATGACCGACCGTTAAGCTTACCATCACAGGTGACATCTCAGGTCAAAAGCAATAAAGCACGCATCAATAAAAGCTCGGATGTTACTCGCTAACATCCCTTAGGAGCAACTACCTAGAAGTAGTCTCTTGGACAATGGGAGATGAGATCTTCCAGAAGGATTTTGGACAATCTCGGAGAGAACCAAAAAAAGTCAGGTACTCATATACCCATATCTGCTCCAACATAAAATTATACATTTCCTCCATAGTTTGGCGCGATAACTTTCGTTGGATCTCCCACCAGATCGGCTATAGTAACTACGAGCTTCCCTATGAGTCACCGTCTGACTAAGCATCAGAGGGGGGGGGGGGGGTTAGGTTAGACTTCAGATCCGACCCTTTCTAACGTGCTTTTCGTTCTGTACGAATTTGAAGGTAGCCAGTAAACAACTCAGGTTAGCCCTGAAACAGCTCGGACTCGGCTGGAATAACTCGAATTGAGGTCTATTCAGCCCGGGTTTAGCTCGCCCTGTGTTTAGTCAGCTGGCAACGTCATCCTGCGTCAGCTGCTTCAACCGTGTCATCATTCAACAATATCAGTGGTGGACCGGCCAAGGGGAACACCGATAAGTGTTATTACGATATATTCTCTCTACAAACGAAGAAGAAGCACATAAGATCTCTCCAAAAGCTCTCACAATACATTCTATCAAAGTTGGCTCTCACAGATGGCGGTTCAAATTCTCTCAATGTGTTCCACACTGAAAACGCTCGCCTAAGATCACCTATATATAGCTTTAGGTTACAATATGTGTCATCATTGGCTAGGAATTCAAAACGATATGAATCCTGACTTTAATGGCATTCTATCCGATCACAGCTCTACTCAATTAATGCGACGCACCCTAGTGGGCCTTCGCCGCATCCTAGTGGGCCGCATCCTAGTGGATTCCCTTCGATCGACCGATCTTCCTTCTGTACCGAACTACCGAAGCGCTGAGCCGAGTGTTCGAGCTATCCGATAGCTCGAACTCGTAGAACTGCCAACCAATGAGCCACCGAACGACCTAACACGGACTTCAACCGAGTTACGACCGAACGACCCAATGCCGAACGACCGACCATCAGAACACGGACTTCAACCGAGCTGACGACCAATCGACCAACTGCGTTGTAGAATACTAATAGCTCGGCATCCTCGTATCTGACTTGCACAGAGCCAGATAAGTCGGATCCCAGCACAGCCGAGTTAACTCTCCACAAGATAACTCGTATGTTCGACAAATGCTCCTTTAGCAATCGGGGCCAATTTCCACAAAAATAAACGCCAGTAGTGGGATTTTTTTTATTAATAAAATTGTATATAGAAACCTAATGCAATGAATTAGTAGATACGGTCATGAATTAAAAAAAAATGTTCTTGTTCAACTGGCCATCGAAGCTGCTTTTTCAAAGCAGTGATACTTGCACCATTGGTCAGCAGAGTGTCTTGATTTGTGCCCTCTCTGTTTTTCATATTCTTGCAAACAACAACACACCAATGAAAAAAAAACCTAAAGAAAAGATAAGAAAAAATATAGAAAAATAAATTGTCAGAAGTGGGATTTGAACCCACGCCCTCTCACGAGGACCAGAACTTGAGTCTGGCGCCTTAGACCACTCGGCCATCCTGACCTCTTGCTCTCCTTTGTTTATAGTTTTAATTAAAATGACAAGTAGAATCTCCTGCATCCAACAATAAATAATTTAAATTTCTTTCCATTTTTTTAAAAAATTCTCTCGTATCGATCCTTTTAGAATCATCTTCATTGTTATTACAATCGTGTGCAAAAGAAAAAAAAAATAACATAAATAACATATCGATAGCCTACACTAGTTTCTTTTTTGTACATTCCCTCTTCCTCATTCTCGCTGACCACCACCAAACTAATGCCCGGCCCCCTTTGGGCTCGGCCCGGCCGGAAGCATCGCCATCCACGACGCCACGGCCTCCTTCGCCTGCTCGTAGGCGGCCGTGGGGAACGGCAACAAGCCGCTCTCCCCGTCGAAGCTCTGACCGCGACCGGGCATCCCCCTTATCGCGGCCGCACTTTGCATGCCGAACGCAGCGACGATGGCGACGACGAAGACGAACACAAGAGCATTCTTCCCCAATGAACTCATTGCTCCTAGCTTGAAAGAAAGCTTTGAGAGGAGGAGGTAGTGGTTGGTTGAACAGTTAGTCGGAAAGCTAATGAGTTTTGTGTGTTAGCTTTGGTTGGAGGGTTTGAGTCTATTTATAAGGTGTGTTTGGGTCTAAAAGTCATACTTTGACTCTTTCGGATATTTTTTTTTGTTTTAAAAAATGATGTTTATTTGTAGGCATTTGAGTTGAGAAATGGTCTTTGAATTTTTGAATAGGGAAACAAGAGGTGTTTTCAAAGCAGTTGAAAAGCGCGCTAAGTAGTTGGAGGCTTGAGACCAAGCCAGGCTTGCACACAAAGAAAGACCAGAGAATTTTTCAAACTAAGTATCATCATCGTTTTCATTGTGAGTCATAACAATGGGCCAATATTACTATTCAAAGCTTTAAAGTTTGAATTTTTGAAGGGTTTGCAAGCATCAAGTTTCAAGTGCATGTTTGCTCAACAATTTCCAAGGATTAATGCATATAATAACCTGTTTAGCTATCTATTTTCTCACCATATACAATTGTTTTTCAAGTCTCAAAAGGCAACCATTCTTTTTTCCCCAAGTCTGAACTTGGTGTGATCTTGACTGGACAATTGAGCAAGCAATGGCAGCCATTTCCCTACACTAGTACCAGTTCAAAAGCTCATGCATATAATAAAAAATTTCATTCAAAGTCACCAGTCTCCTGAATCATTGAAGAATACCAAATTGTCAAAAGTATGATCACTTCACAATTCTCCTTGGACTACCTTATATTAATCAACATTAAATCCATAAATTTGATGAACATCTGATAGTATGAGACATGAACATGGCATCAAGAGATCAAAACAAAAATGGATACAACCAGCTTGGCACATGCATTTATCAATGTTGCAAATTTCTCCAAAAAAATCCATGTACCAAATCTTTACAGAATATGTTTGAAAAGATAAGTGAGCAATGCCAGATTGCTGACTCTTCAAATTCATCAAAACACATGTACAGAATTTTATGGCATAAAACTACAAGATCGCGACTTTCCTTTGGCTGACAGTACAGAGAAAAGGAAATAAAACCACTCTTATATGGAAACAAAAGCACGAGAGACCCGGCAAGAAAACAAAGATACAATTACATAGGAATCAAGGATAAAAAATAAGTCTATAATATTTTCCTAATTGGCAAGATGACTCGGGGAGCTGTTGAACATGGTGTGCCACATGTACGCTCTTGATAGAACCATCTCCAGCTCATGGTGGGTCCAGTTATGTGTCGGAAGGTGTTGGATGAACATGACCATCTCCTGGAACTCGAGCTTCTGAAGCTTGTCTGACCACTGAAAATAAGATAGCGGATGAGAACACAGAGCGTAGTCGGATTATGACATCCAATCAGACAAACATAATGGGATGCAAATAAAGTGCTCTGGATGTCGATGGTAAAACAAAAAAATGAGAAAAATATAAGAAAATTGCGGACATTGAACAAATGGGCAAGGTCTTTTGTCAAAAATCATTACCAAACACGGTCTTTTGTGGGGAATCATAACCAAGAAAACACATGCTTTAAATTGAGAAACTCATGATGAAGCATTCGACTTAAAAACAGGAAAGTTAGCCACCATGGTCTCCGAGTATGATTGCTGTAATTTTGATCGAGATTCACTGTAGCCCTCAACGGAAAGGTTGCTTTTTTAATTGTTATATTTCATGTTTTTGGTTTAAATGGTTTTCTGACATAGTATCAAAACACCCAGTCATGTGCTCAAACTTCATTGTACAACTCAAATATAATGTTTTTCCCCTGTTTGTTGGGGCTGTTTACGCAAATCATGTTCGCGTTGGATGCTTCCGCTTGGTCTTCTCAAATGAGGGGTAGAATTTGCTTGTTAGACATTGTTAGCCCACAACACACTAATTTAAGACTTTGGGCAAAGTTGTTTCTGCCATCAAACCACCGTGTGCTCAAACCTCATTAGTGACCTTCTGAATATAATTTTTCCCCTGTTTGTGCTGGCAGTTTAAGCTGAGTCATGTTTATGTTGGATGCTTCCACATAGTCTGCTCGAATGAGATGTTGAATTTGCTTGTTAGACATTGGCCACAACCCGCTAATTAAGACATTGGGTCGCGGTTTCTGGCATGGAATCCCCCGCCTTAGCTGGTGACCGGGTTGTTTCCATCTTGATGATGAAGCTTATCACCTATCGTCTCATTGGCCGACCTTGGCCCCAGTAATTTTGGGGTCATATCTAGTATTCAGAGTTTGCTTAGATTTGATACCGCTCTTGCGGCCCACACCGAAACAGTGCTTTACCCCTAGATGTCCAGTCAAATGCTGCGCCGCAACGCATTTGGGGAAGAACCAGCTAGCTCTGGGTTCAAGTGGCATTTCACCCCTAACCACAACTCATCCGCTGATTCTTCAACATCAGTCGGTTCGGACCTCCACTTAATTCACCCTCCCCCAAAAAAACCAAAAGGAAAAAAGGAAAAAATAACAGAATAAAAGAATAACAAAGGAAAAAAACAGAACAAAAGAATAACAAGAGAAGGATAAAAAAACATGTGCACACATACCCACGCAATGCACCCACGACACATTGCATGCATTTTGATATCATCAATGTTGAAAATAGCGGAAACGCTTGTTGAGTATTGATTCCACGGATTTGGTTTTGATGATGAACAAACATAAATATCGTGAACTAACTCTTTGTGAGCGCAGTTATGGAGATCGTCGCCAAAATTCTACGTACATCAAAAGCGACGTCTCAAGACTTCTCAAAGCGCGTGATCGTGTGCCTAAAGCTTCGTTGAAGCTCTAGGGGCATTATTGAAGTCAAGAGATTCGGATTGAAGCTTTGAAGATGGTTCGTCTAGTTTATTTATAGTCTTCTAGCTTCTTTTCGTAGAATGTTAAGCCTTGAGTAGGTCTTACATTATAATCTTCATAACGCTCTTATCTTAGAGCTAGGATTATCTTAGAAGCCCATAGAAACTTTTCCGAAGCTTCACGCTTCATTTCGCGGCTTCTAGTGCATCTTAGTTGGTTCAAGAAGAAGGACCAACCGACTAGATTGTCATCTAGTCGGTCAAGAATCATTCTTAAACCGACTAGATCTCCTTGCTCAATTCAGCATCTTCACTGTTGACCAATTAGTCGGTCCAAGAAGGTTCACCAACCGACTAGTTGTCAAACTAGTCGGTTTGGAATCCTTCTTAGACCGACTAGTTATAACTTCATTTTCACAGCCTAGCTACTGTTTACTCATTAGTCGGTACAAGAACATTCATCGACCGACTAGTTGAGAAACTAGTCGGTTGGAATTTGTTCTTAGACCAACTAGTTCTCCTTGAATTCAGCCTATTGAGTTTCAACTCTTAGTCGATCAAAGATCACTCACCGACCGACTAGTTGTCAAACTAGTCGGTTGGCTAGTCTTCTTAGACCGACTAGTTCTAAACCTCCTGAACTTTCTTTCTTGGCTGTCAACCTTTTAGTCGGTCCAAGAAGAATCGCCGATCGACTAGTTGTGAAATTAATCGATCAGTGATCCTTCTTAGACCGATTAGACTGCTTCAGAAATAAATCCGTTGGAGCATTAATTGCACGAATTTTCCTCTCTTCTCTAACTCCTATATAATCTTGTGATGCTTCTTCATAGCATTCAAGGCTGATATTATTGAGACTTTGAGAATCAAAGAGAGAGCATTTAATTCCTATTTCCAAGCTCACTCTCTTCACAAAAATCTCTCCCCTCACTCTTATTTCTCAAGAGAGATTCTCATTGATTGTGAGCTACTCAAGCTAAGAGCTTGAATCCAAGTCACCAACGTCTCCCTAGCCACCTATTGCTGGTCATCTTGGTGGAGCTAGGGTTTGGTGCTTGCTTCTTCCCCAAAATCCTTCTTGCCCTAAAATCAGTAAGTTTTACTCAATGCATAGGATTTTGTTGGTAAGTGTTTTATATTTCATTTACTTTGATATTAAGTTTATCTCTCAGTTGTGAGAGAAGTTTGTGATCCCGGTTTGTGGGAGTCACATTTTCATTTGTGTATGATTTGATCTTGTAGAGGTTTTTCTACAAGAATTTCATAGTGCAAACTTGGGTTAGTGATTTCTAACTCAAGTAGCCGGAGGGGATCCGGGTGTTTGGGACGTAGGATCACCGGAAATAAGTCGGTGAGACTTGGGTGGATCCGAACCCGTTACATCGCTTGTTTGTGCTTGTCTTTTTTTGTCTATTTTCATTTTCGCATTGTTGGTTGAGTTTGCAAGATAATTAGGAATTATACTCTTGATTATTTTAAAGTACTATTCACCCCCCCTCTAGTACTTGTGCAGTAGCTATCAGGGCATTACAACGCTTGGCCTACAACGCGACGTGTACATAACTTGTGTGTAGCGTAAGCTGCATGATTTTTTATTTTTAAATCCATAAATATGCAATCGTCTCTAATAGTATTTTAATTAATAAGATACATATTATTTTACAAATTCAAAAAACTGAAAATAATAATAATAATTAAGACAACTTATATACAAGTATCACAACAAAATGCATGCAATCTAATCACAACGCAGTAACAAGCATACATGAAAATCACTAATTTCAAAGAGAACAATGGGTATCATATGACACATGTGGCTAAGTCTCATATATTGCCTCGAAAACTTCACCCTCACGCATTCATTCCGATGATTGGAATCATTTATTTTGATCTTCATAGTTTAAACCCCCAAACCCCCAAATGTCGAGTGAACTCAAGGGGTGTTGTTCATTCATCCACCCGGTGTAAATTGAACGGTTCAGTAAGAATAGAACTTTTTGCGATGGATGGATAAACAAGCAAAACTCCTTTGATCTTCATGATATTTGGTGTTTTGGGAATTTAAAATATGAATATCAAATGAACAGTTTCAATCGTCTAAAAATACAAGAAGGTGGAGCTTTCGAGGCCGCATAGATGTCTTAGCTCATATGTCATATTTCTCAATTTCAAAAATTAATTTTAATTTATCAAATTTGTCACTCATATCTACATGGTCAAATTACATACTACTTAAATACAACAGACATAGGGATGAGAATGGGCATGCCCAAAGCTCAATTGGGCTTCCAATTGGGCTTCCAATTGGGCATGCCACATCGTCATCCATACAAATCATTCACTAATTCTAGTGAAGGATGTGTAAGGATGATGATGTGGCATGCCTAATTAGAGGCCCGATTGGGCTTTGGGCATGCCCATTCTCATCCCTATTCATACATGAATATCAAATTTGTCACTCATCTCTTCCCTTGATCCCAACCGCATCTTAGTTTGCCTTTGTCCCAGTCTCTCCCACCTCAAGCTCCCTAATTTTTCATTCTCAGTTTATCTACCTCTCTTCTTAATTCCTCGGTCCCTCTGTTTTTTTCTCAAGCAAAGACATTTACTCAAGATGGGAGAAAGGTTGAGGGACTAAGGAAAAAGCTTAAAGGAAGACTAAGGGAAAATTTAAGAGGGGGAGAATCAAAATGAAGTGGGGGAGAGATTCTAAAGAGGAAGAGAAAAAGACAAAAGAGAGACTTGCCTAAAACAATGCGCCAGATATGATTTGATGTCAACCCAGCTATTTGAACTCAGATTTACTCGTCATCAAAGCGAATCATCGTCCATTAAGGATCATGAACATGCCTCTATGGGATCAGGAACATGCCTCTGTCGAGAATCTTCTAGTCAGAGTTAGTGTTGTCAACTAGGGTCATCGTCGGGTCGTAGCCCTCGTCGAGATACCGTCAATTATATGTTGGTGTTCCCGAACTAAGAGCATAGTGAGGGTTTCAATTCTGTCAAAGTCAAGTTCTCATACTTAGTTTTATGTTTTTTAAGAATCAATTTCAGCTAAACCCTTTATATTTTTACAATATCACCTGGCCCTCATCACGTATAAATCATGAAAACTTTAAAATGCATGTGTCTGTGTTAGACATGGGTCGGATACCGACACTTCAACAACACTTGCTCGACACATATCGAAAGCTCTAAAGCTGTCCAAAATTAAAACCCACAAAAGTTGATTGTCCAACATGTGTCAGCTTTAGATTAAACCTAAAGAATGTCAGAAACTTTAGATAGCTGTGACGAGGAGTATGAGGGTTTTGAGTCACATTCTCTTGCAAGAAAATAAACAAATGATCCCATTAACCATGCAGGTAATATGTTAATAAAGCATATACATTATTAAAACTAGATTAAGTATCGGCTAGATATTCTTAAGATTTTTTTTTGGGTTTGTTTTTTGATTGGAAATTATAGTATTATCATTGCAATTTTCTATTGGTTTTCATTTTACTTTCAATAGAATACATCCGTATCATTATGAGTTTTGATGTGTAACATAAAAGATACTATGCTTGCACATGCACGATTAAATCATTGTGTCCCCAATAGCATATATTACGAATTTATTATGTTCCTGCATCAGTATCGTGTCATATTCGTATCCCTGTTTTTGTGACATGTTGTATTAGTGTCATGTGTCTAAGTCCGCACTTCATAACTCATTACATCACCATGTCTCCATGTCCTAATTTTTAAGAATTTGCCATCTCACTTCAGCGTCGTGATATATCCGTGTCATCTTATTTGTGTAATGTCAAATCTGTGCAATGCAGCGGTTATGCTGCATAGCCAATCGCCTTAAAAAGTGATCACGACACCCCTTATGATTCAGTAGATGTCCTTCATTGAGTGAGTAGACTTCTATTTTACCCCTTAATTAAATCTTGCTGCATGTGATCAAAGCCCATGTTGACAATTTTATAAAAAAGTTATTTTCTTGATTTCAACCCCAAATTTTGTTTGGGAGTATAAACTCTCACTTTCGTCCTAAAATACACAAAATTTCATAGCTAAAACCTAAGAGTCAAGGACAATCAAAGAAGAACTTAGAGAAAAAAATTTCAAGTTGAACAAAATTTGAGGATGCAAAATGGGTTTCTTTGTTATCGGGATCAATTGATTGCTTAGGGTTTGAGTTGTTAGGCTTGATCAATGATCAAAGGGGTAAGGTGAGTCAAAATTGTTTTCTTTTTTTCGCATTAGTGTGAATTGGTTAAAAAAACAGGTTTTTTTTCTTTTCATGAATTAACACTAAAGCTTGGTTGAAGTCACATTTGGGAAATTAGCCAAATTTGGAGAAACTTTCGTAATTTGGAAGAAAATTAAGGTTGAAAATGGGTTTTATCGGTGTTGGGATTTAATAAAATTGTCCAGGGCTTGGTTTGGTTAGATAAATCAATCCATAAAAAAATCAACATCAAAGAGGTAACATGAGTAAAATTTGGGGATTTTTTAAAAAAAAATTTTCATTTTTGCATTCATTTGAGTTGGTTAAGTTGGCTTTTCTTTGACCTTAACCTCGGTGTTTTAAAACAAGTTATATGCGCCCACATATGTGTCCGCATATAAGTAGACGGCCTTTGGCCGCATGAATAATTAGATATGCGGCCGAATTATGCGGTCGGCCGCATAATAGGCCGCTTAAATGTTATGAGCCCGCATATGCAAATATGCAGGCGCATAATCGGTAACTAAAAATCCTAAACCATTAAGAAACCCGACCCGTTAAGCATAAAGATCAGTTTTTTTAATTTTAAAGTCCTTATATTTTACATGCTTTTGATTTGGATGTAAAACTAAATATTTATGTTTTGTGTGTAGATTGCTTTAGGCGTTAGACTTCGGTTATTTTTTGTATTGATCGTCTTGATGGTGCTAATGTTTTAGTATAAATTAATCCATATTTTTAAAAGTTGATATGCTTTTTACCTTGGTCCTATCTTTTAAGATTTTTTTTTAATTTAATATACACAAACGCATAAACTTATTGCTTATTTATTTATTAAAATATACATTTTCGCATAAATCGCATAACCTGCATAATCGGCCGTATAATCCGCTTATGCGCTATGCGCTCCTAAACCGCGTGCATAATGAAACCGCCTTTTATAACACTGCTTAACCCTAAATCTTGCTTCTTAATCAAACGCTAATTACTTGTCCAATCAATTTTCTCAAATCAATTTGTACCCATCATGTCAAAATTTCTTCTTTTCCCAATCAAATTGATGTATTTCTTAGAGTTTACTAATTAACATAGTTGGGGACAAATTTAGTCCAAAAATCTATTATACATTTGACAACGATTTTTGAATTTTAGGGCTGACTAGGACAAGATAAAGAGTGGCTAAGATTTGATCTTGGTAAATCAATGGTTGAGAATGGATTTTGTGAAATTTTTTTGGGGGAAAGTGCCTTGAGAACATAAACTTTGAAATTAGCTAGAAGTGCCTTGGGAAAGAGTGTGGAAATTAAATTTGAAAGGAAAAGTGCATTGGGAAAGATTGTGGAGATTAAATTTGGGGGGAAAAGTGCCTTGGAAACTTAAACTTTGAAATTAAAAGTGCCTTGGGAAAGATTGTGGAGAATCATGATCCATTAAATTAAACAAAATAAAAAATTTAGCGTAAAACAATTTAGCGGAACAACAAATTAGCGTATAAAACACTGATATTTGTTGTTCCGGCGCCAACGCCGAAGGCGCCCCGCTGAATTTTTTACGCTAATTTGGCGACCCACTAAATTTTTTACGCTAATTTGTTGTCTCGCGCCGAAGGCGCGGGCGCCAAATTTGTTGTTTGACGTCGAATTTGTTGTTCCGCGCCGAAGGCGCCTGCGCCGAATTTGTTGTTCCGCGCCGAAGGTGTCCGTGCCGCTAAATATTTTTATGCTAATTTAATGTTCTGTTAAATTTTGGCTGTGCAAATAATTTTCGGGGAACAAAGATTTCGCGGGGGAAATAACAGAAGACGCCCAGCTAAAAATTTTTTATGCTAATTTGTTGTCCCGCGCCGAAGGCGCATGCGCTAAATTTGTTGTTCGACGTCGAATTTGTTGTTCTGCGTCGAAGGCGCCTGCGCCGAATTTGTTGTTCCGCACCGAAGGTGCCCGTGCGGCTAAATATTTTTACGCTAATTTATTGTTCTGTTAAATTTTGGCTGTGGAAATAATTTTCGGGGAACAAAGATTTTGCGGGGGAAATAAGTTCGGCGCTCGGGCCGAAGGCGCCCGCTAAATTTGTTGTTCTGCGCCCAAGGCGACCGCGCTAAATTTTTTTACAAAGATTTGTTGTTTTGCGCCGAAGGCGCGGGCGCCAAATTTGTTGTTCGACGCCGAATTTGTTATTCCGCGCCGAAGGTGCCCGTGCTGCTAAATATTTTTATGCTAATTTATTGTTCTGTTAAATTTTGGATGTGTAAATAATTTTCCGGGGAACAAAGATTTCGTGGGAGAAATGTTAAATGAACCGTGCCCGCGGGCACGGGTTATGACTAGTGTTATTACATCAAAGACATTTTGTTACTATAAATTAATGGAAGGAAATAATGGGAGAAGCCTGTGTGACATTATGGGGTTCATGAATTCGTGATCACTTCTGAAAGTGAAGATTAGGTTTATAGTTTGTGAAAATGTAGTGGTTACTAGAAGTTTACCTTTTCTTAAGCTATGTAGTGAAGCATGAACCAATCAAACAAAGTGTGGTGATGCTCTTTTTATAAGCTATCTGCCAATCTTTCATAGCGAAGGTCAACTGCTTCGCTAGGAAGACCATTTGCTCTGCTACTAAACAGATCTTTTCCTACAATGGGTGTTATGCCCCTCGTGGGCATGTTTTTTGTTAGTTTAACCCTATTCATTCATGATATATTTTATCGCTAGTGGTCTCCCCTTGAAGAACATGTTGTCATCCTCAATCAACACATCCAAAGATCATGTCAAACTCATCAAGAAAGGACGTGTTATCTAAATTTCATTTCACATTCCTCATCATCAACATAGTGTCACCCACAACTCCTGATACTTAGATTCCAATGTCACCATGTTACTACCAACACTCGCAACTGCCAAACAATAGATGGTAGATCCTAGGGGGTGGCAATTCTATCCACGGGTACGGATACCCGCCCGTTTGGGTATGGGTATGGGTAGACTTTTATACCCACGGGTACGGGATGGTTACCCATGTTTTACCCACGGGTAAAACTGGACGGGTATGGATATTATATACCCATATCCGCGGGTATCCGTATTAGGTCATTTTAATATTAATATATTATTCTTATAGAGTAAAATACATATAAACCCCAATTACATATTTTATAAAAGATAATAACTAAACTAATATTCTTATAGAGTAAATTCAAAAAGCTTGTAGTATAAATATTTTTTTAACGGTAAAAGGGTATGGATACCCATACCCAACGGGTATATGGATATTCATACACATACCAATAGGGTACACGTGCACCCATGGGTATCCGTATACCAGATGGGTATGGCCATATATACAAAAATTTACTCATCACGGGTATGGGTATGGGTACGGGTATGGGTATGAGTAAATAGAGCAGGTACGGGTATGGATAGTGCATATACATGCCCGCCCGCCCGTTTTTCCATCCCTAGTAGATCCTACAAACCCTTTTGTTGCTAGGAAGTTGACCTTGGCCCAAACTAGATTAAGCCAGCTAATCTCAAGGCAATCACAACTAGTGGAACTTGTATATCACGGGATGCTTAGGTTGAGTCACTCCCACTTATTCAATACATGGATTGCACTAGGATTGGCATACGATGCAAATGCAATGGCTTAGTAGCACCAATGCTTCTATCATGATGAGGTTGTTGAACACATCGCATACGCGTGTCAGACACATATAATATCTATAATATGTAGGACACTCCTAATAAAAATTTGTGTTGTCCATTACTTTTGGGCACACCAAGTGGACTTATCTGTCACATTTTAACAATATGTAAAGATGAAGAGGTATATACCTCCTTTAAACAAGAGAATATGGTATATATATCTTACTACTAGGTGCCCTTGTAAGCAACCAAATACATGCACTTACATAAGTTAATTAGAAGTTAGTACAATAAAAACATGCATATATAACAGTGCCCTCATATCGGTGATTTGGAGAACCTGTCGTATCTGGCACAATCTGTCCATGTCAAGTACAACAATAGCATTTCTATCTTATAATCATAGTATCCTATGTATTTTTAAGGTTCTCGAATCTCAGCGTGTCGTGTTCATATCGGCATAGTCGTATCCATGCGACATTGTCCGGAGACAAAAGTTGTCACATTTCAAGTGTTTAGGTTGAGTATGCTTTTAACAGAGCAACTACATATAAATATAATTATGAATACAAATTATTCGACTTTATATATATAAGGCTTGGAAGGTTGTATGTTAACTTCTTGATGCCAATGGAGTTGTGAATAAATGGTTGAAAAGGGTACAAAATATGATAGATCCAATGTATCAGAGGTTATACGGGATTATATGTAAATAATTGATCTACTGTTATATATGTAGGCTGCCTTCATCTTTGTTTTCTTTCTTCCCCAATAACTTGATTCGAAGATGATGGCAGTTATAGTCACCGGCAACACAGACAACCAAATTGGCGATGACCAGTGAGCCCCCCCCCCCCCCCAAACATTCTTTCTTTTATTCGTTTTTGAGCATCAGGATCATCTTAGATAGAGTGCTTGGGTTAGGCCAGACCAGACCAGATCTGATTTAACCAATCAATCTGAGGAAAGGATGGCTCCTTTTGTAACAAACAAAAAGCTTTCATCTGTCGATCCTTTCTGCTGGTTACACATCCATCCAAGCAATAAGTAGTTAACCTATTCAATATCTACCCAGGCGTAGCTATATTGGAAGAAACATAGAATGTGTATGCTTTGCTACTTCCATACAAACATCAAGCTCCAAACTGCACCCAAGCTTGTTATTCCAGGACCAGTCCAACCTTTGTCTCCAACTCAGGTGTGTCCTTATCTCTATTAACACCGCATCGCTTTCTCCGTTGTCCCGAGACTCATGTTTCCAAGCTTCAATTTACTCAAGATATGTTGGTTGTCTCAACAAATTTTATGAAGACCAATAGAACATGGCGATGAAATATGACAGAAGTAAAGGGAAAGTGATGCGAGCTCAAGGAGTTGTGTACTTGAGTTTTAAAGGGTTTGTAGCGAACTAAGCTTAGCTCAAGCACATAACATGTCCTATTATTGGAGGATATGAGTTTGAACTAAAAAAGCAGAGCATAGATGCACTACACTATAATTCAGATTCGCAGTGCATGAAGGCTGCAGCGGTTCACAAAGGCTAAGGTTTTCTCTGTGATTCGGATGCAAACGGAGTAGGAGTTAATTCTCTTATGGGCGATTCTTCCCACCTTAGTGGTGGTGTCTTCTCCCTGTTGGGGGCTTTGTAAGCCTATGTGCCTTCCTTTTTTAAAAAAGATTTGTTTGCATTTCTAGACTTTACATTACTTTCAATATTTAGGTCATTACTGCAAGATCACTGAGATCAAGATAAGAGAGTTCAGGTGTCAGAATTTTTTAATTTAGTTTAGATTAGTAGGAAATACAATATCCTTCTATGGAGTTATTTTCTTCTTTTCCCTACCTACTTAACTAAGAAGCTCCTGAAAAACTCATTCTAGCAACACACAAGCAAAAGACCCAATGAATGACATGTAACAGGGGGGCAAGGTTCACAATAATACATACAAACAGCAAGTCAACAAGGTTCACAATAATACATACAAAACAGCAAGTACATGGCTTTAAGTGTTGTGCAAATCAAGGTTTGAAACTCAATTTTAGTTTCGATTTTGGTTCCTTCAATATATTTCAGTTTTGACAAATTTTTATGTATGTATTGGTTTGAGTTTCTAATAGTTGATTTTTGCTAGGATATTTATGTAAAATGAAAATAATGCGGGGGATGCGTGAAACAATAAGTTTATCAGTTTAAACATAACTGAAGTTAACAAGTCTATTTGGAACGGGTCCTTTGACCTATTAAAACCATATAACCTATTTTAAGAAGATTAAAGTTAATGGGTTAGTGGACCTGATCCTTTAACCTTCAAACCCCATCTTAATTAAATCAACCCCTCTCCCTTACCCTTTTAAGTTTCAGACACAAGATGGGAGAGCAGACCGAACCAAAGCAAGAGAAGACATCACGAGATTGAAGCTGGCCGCGATAATATTCAGGTAAGTAACCCATCACTCTCTACCTCTAGATTATTCTAATTTTTTGGGTTGATGTGTTTGTGATTTAGGTTTTTCTTTTCTTTTTTTCATGTTCTTTTCATCCTTTTGACATTTTTAAAAAAAATTGTTGAGGGCTTCAATAGATCTGTTGATTAAATTCCTTCTCTGATGATTATTACAATGGATTTTCTTTATTTTTACTGTTTCATATCAAAAAATAGTTTTCAGCCAAGTTTCGGGCCGGTACCTTCCAAATTTATTGTTTCAGATCCATGCCAGGGCCCTCGGCTTGGCAGACAGAGGGGGACAATCGATCTATGCCAATACATTTTGCTCATCGGCACAGGCAACGCCCTTGTTGTCAAGGACCATGTGTGAGCACTTTGCTCATCAGTGTAGGACGTACCATAGAGTTTTGCTTGTCAACACATCATGTACCCCTCGTCGGTGTTTTGCTCGTGTTTATGTGTTTTGGTCATCGGCACGTGCCATATACATTCTGTTGGATCCTGTGGATGGTAAACAACACTAGAAGAAGGAGGGGGTTGAATAGTGTTGTATAAAATAAACTTTTTCGTTCTAATTGGTTAGCACAATTCAAAGCCTTCTAATGTTGCCTAAGAAACCCAAGTAGAGTGATCTATGCTTGGTTCTTAATCAACTTAAGTAATCTTAAAAACAACTCAGAGATAAAACTCTTCTGGTAGTCGACTCCCTAAGAACAGTAGTCGACTCCCAGAGGGATATTATGCACAGCTCAGTTAAAAGAATGAGATAGATGCGATTGCAGATAATACCAATATTATATCTATATTCACAACTGATATCAGAGAGTTAATCTTTGCAACAATCAGCAAATAATAAAAGATAAACAAACACAGAAAGAATCAAACGCAAACACAAGGATTTTTATCCTGGTTCCCCACAACCCTGGGTACGTCCAGTCCCCGACCAATCCGGTACGAGATTTCCACTATCTGCCTTGGCAAATACAAACACCTAACTCCACTCGTTAGGATTTTTCCACACACCTAGACTTGATCAGGATTTTCGATTGCAATACTGCAATACCGCAACGCCTAGACTTGTCTAGTGTTTCCAACACCCTTACAACAAAGGGCAAATCACAAAATGAAAATCAATATCCAACTCACCACAATATTTGGTGGAGTTTGGATTTACACCCAAATTCTATAGCCAAGAGTAATAGATAACAATGTGTATTCGTGGCTTAATAGAATATGATCTTAGATCACACAAAGATATGAATTAAGTCTTTGTGATCTAAATCAATGTTTTCAAAAAATCCTTTCAAATAAAATCAAAGAATAGAGAACAAGGATTTTGAAAAACAATAGCCAAAATAAAAGGTTGATCTAAAAATAATAATAATAGCTTAAAGAAATGAGATCAGAAATGTAAACGCAGATTTTGGCTAAAAGAAATGAGAGCTGAAAATTGAGATCTTTTAGAACTTTTGCACCAGAAAAGAATTTTGAATTCGAGTATATTGTGTTGTATGATCTCAAAAAATGATCCTCTATTTATAGGTAAAATGAGAGGATTCGAATTTCAAATTAGTTTGACTTTTGCCCCGAAAATCATAGAAGCAATAAGTTTGGAGAGATAATAAAAATTAGGTCAAACGTTGAAATTCGACAGCTGGTAGTCGACTCCCTAGGAGTGGTAGTCGACTCCCAGAGTGTTTCAGGAGAAAAACAATTCTCAGCTGGTAGTCGACTCCCACTCCTTGGTAGTCGACTCCCAGAGGAGTTTCTTCTGAAACTTGGCTAGTAAGACATGTAGTTAGCTCCTGGGTGTAATGGAGATTAACTACCAAGATGAGAAGTGACTAGCAAAAGCTCTCAATAGTTTTGAAAATGATTTTAAAAGTATTTAAAATATTTAACTTCGAAATCATTTGTGTGTGTGTTATTTATACTTTTGGCTTTAACATAACCCTAAGAAAGACGCAACTCACACACTGTAGACTTAGGACACGTTCTCCCGAAGCTTGATCAGATGATGATGTAGATGCGAGCTTCTCTTGAGCTTCTTATTCCATTTGAGCGTGAGCTTCATCATCGAGCTAGAAGTGTTGTCCTTGTCTTTGCTAAGTGAGTGTAGATTGTGCTTCTTCGGAGTATGTATACAGCTTTTCATTCATCGTATAATCTGCACACTTAATTGTAGTGTAGTTAGTACACTAACTTCATTTGGTGTGCTCATCATCAAAACCACTTGGGGGTGGAATCTAATTTCCATCACTCCCCCTTTTTGATGATGACACCCAAATGAAAAATGAAGTAAGATGACATAAAAATATGACATAGAAATAAACTTACTCCCCCTGCTTTGATGCGGTTCTCCCCCTGCATCGAAGCCGTTAGCAAAACAATACATTCATTTTTGCATTTCATATTCTTTCTTCCCCTTGTCATCAATAAAAAAATGACATACCATATCAACAAATATTTCATCCAAATTGTAATCAACAATTATGAAGTTTGAGAGAAAGGAATTCAATGACCAATTCTGCAAAAAAGATGTTAGTATATGATATGATCAACATATGTTTGGCAGAATATATCAGATAGTAGTTCATCCATAAGCATGAAAAAAACATACGAGTATCAATCACCACACCATAGAGTAGTTATTACAGACCGGGAAGTTTTGAAACCCATTGTTTAAAAGCCATTGTTTTGAAATCAAGAATGACCGCCATTCTTTCTCTCTTCAAAGACTTGATCTCCTCGAGGATTGTCTTGAGAGTTTGCTCGGTCATTTCATTGCTACTCACCACCAGATCCTTGAGATTATCAACCTTCTTGTTGAGAGCTTCAAATCCTGCCTTTTGAGAAATCTTCAAGTTTGAGATTTTCTTAAGCAGCATGTCTTGAAGTTCCACAATGTAGGCCGGTGGCTCCTCGTCTTCTTCTTCTCCTTCGCCATCTTTTTCTTCCTCTTCTTCATCAGAATCTGAAACAATATGTTTCTTACCTTTCTTTTTGGCAGAAGATTCTTCTTGTTCAGCAGCAAGAGTTTCTTCAGGGACATTTTGGTTGAGATCAATATGAAGCCCCATTCTACCGAGCGTGTGTGCATCAAACACAAGAGCCGGTTCCAGAATCTCGGTTTCATTGTCAAGAGGAACATTTTGACCAATAAATAGAATTGTAAGATAATGGCCATGAGCTAAGGAGGAAGAATACCTATCAGATGATGCAGAGGTAAGAATGGAATCCATGATGACTTTAGACCAATTTACGCGGATATTACCAAGCATTGCGTAAATACATTTGGCCTGTTTCTCAGAAAGGATAGAATGGCTACCAGACTTCTGCGTGATATTATGGGATATGATATTTGCTAAAATTCTTGCTGGGTAGCGCAAATCACTACAAGGTAGTTTAGTTTGAAAATATTTACCTGGCAAGTACATTCTATCAAGGATATTCCTATCTGTCATTTCAATATTATCCAGCAGTTCTCCAGAGTAGGAAATTCCTAAAGCTTGTCCAATGGACTTAACAGTCATGGCTATTTTAGAGTAAAGAACTTTGGTGACAAATCTAGATTTAACAAGATCAAAGTCCATGTTGGTGTAAAAGAGATACACAAGCCTAGGATAGCACATGAAGACATTTTTAGATGAGAATAGGGTTAGGAGATTCTGAAACTCTAAGATGTCAACAATTCCATAATTTAGAACATGATCTAAGTTAACAAACCTCATGGAGGATTTGCCTTTTAGAGATACTAAGAAATTTGTCATATGAAACATCCTTGAAGAGGTAGGCTTCAATAATTTCTCTTTGAGAAAGAGATGATGATTCTTTTGTTACCTTCCTCTTCTTAGAGATAGTTTTCTTGAAAGGCATCTAGATAAAAATAAAATTGATTTACAACACTAGATATGCAAGAATATCAACAAATAAATGAAGTAAAAGTTGATGAGAGGAGTTTTTACCTTGAGATGAACTTTGGAGGATGATGAGATGAGGTGAATAACCCAAGAGAGTGAAAAAAATTTCGAAGAGGGGTGAAAGATGGGTAGTCGGCTCCCCCTAGGGTTTGAGAAATAGGGTTTTTACCTCAAGGGGTGAAAGAAAGATGAAGGGTGACCATTAGATCAAGTGATCAAGGGTTGAGATCATTTCTCCTTATTGGGTTTAAGTTGCCTCTTGTCTTTGAACCCATTAAACTCAATAGAACCCAAAACCAGTAAGAAGGAAAGACAAAAAAATAACCCAGATTTCCGCACAGTTCTCTGGTAGTCGACTCCCTCATGTAGGTAGTCGACTCCCTGCTGGGCTGAGTCGTTTTCTCATTCCGAGGGGTTTTGATCCAGACCTAAGTGCGTTTCTGTAAAAAGAATGTTTTATAGATATGAAATAAATGTTTATAATCATATATAAAATAATTTAAAAGAATTTAACATTCATTTAATCATATCAATCATATAATCTTGCGAAGCAATTTTTTTCGCAAAAGCTTTTTGACGCTGTCCTTGTTTCTTCTCTTTGTTTCTTTTAGAGTACCTGAAAAGATAAGCGTTTATGGTACTCTTTGCTTTTGAGTCCAGAGGGTTAGTCTTTAGGAAACCAAACCCAGTATAGTTTAGTTCCTTCATGGAAAACATATTTGTAATTTTTGTTTAAATGAATTTTTTGAACAAAGTTTTTGGCATACCTTATTTGTCTCTGCTCGGACAGGTTCTTTGGTATCCAGATGCTCAGAAACCTTTTGTTAGAATGATGCATCCTAGTATGCTTAACACGTTTCTTGGTATGATTTGAATCATATCCAAGTCCGGTTTTGCTAGATGAGGCTTTTTGATTATCTATTAAACTATCTAGCTTTTCTTTTCCTTTGTTGAAATTTTCAATAATTTTCATCGTAGCGTCGTATTTGTCTTTGACAGATACGAGAAGATTATTCAAATTTTCAACCTTTTCATTTACGGAAAGAATGTCTTTTTGCAAAGACTCATTCTTTTCTTTTAATGCAATGTTTTCTTTAACAATTTCTTCCTTTTCTTTAGTCTCTCTCTTAACTAATCTGATTGTTTTTCTATGTTCTTTAATGAGCTTTTCATGCATTTTGCATAGCTCCTTATATGCTCCCCTATAATCCATGTCTTCATCATCACTTGATGGTGAATCACTATCACTAGATGAATCATGCATGGTGCTTACCTTAGACGATGTGGAAGCCATAAAACACATATGTGATGTCTCTCTTCTTCCGTCTTTGTCGTCTTCTGAGGATTCATCGGATGAAGAAACGTCGCTCTGGTCGAAGGATGCGTAAGCTTCCTTCTTTGGTCGTTGAAACCTGTTTCTTCCATTGTTTCTTCTTTCATGGCTTTCTCGGTTATTTCCACGTTCTTTGGAATCATGGTTGTTCCTTTCCAACGGACAGTCTCTTTTGACGTGCCCTGGTTTATTGCAGCCAAAGCAGATAATACCGTTAGTGGGTCTAAAAGAACGTTTACCATACTTACTTGTGATGAACTCTTTAAAGTTCTTTGAGATGAAAGCGATATGATCCTCTTTGTCCGTGTAGTCAGAATCTTCTTCTTGAGCTTTGAAAGCAAGATTCTTCTTCTTTGGTTTTTCTTCGATCTTCTTGTCTTCTTCAAGTTCAATCTCATATGCCATGAGATTTCCCATTAGTTCTTTGATGGTAAGATCCTTCACGTTATGAGCTTCTTGAATGGCCGTTGTCTTTCCCTTCCATTCGGGTCGGAGAGATCTCAGTATCTTCATCACCTGCTCGTATTCTGAAAGTTTCTTTCCTAGTCCTGCGAGCTCATTTGTAATGTTAGTGAAACGAGTATTCACATCGGTGATACTCTCTCCTTCTTCCATTTTGAAAGATTCAAACTTAGAGTTTAAAACATTTATACGAGACTCTTTTACCTTTTCAGTTCCCTCATGACTTACCTGAAGAGTGTGCCATATTTGATGCGCTGTCTCGCATTGGGAAACTCGATTGAATCCATTACCTGTTACGGCGCAAAATAGTGCATTCATCGCCTTTGCATTGATATTTGCTCTCTTCATGTCGTCGGAGGACCATTTTCCGAACTCAACTTCGTTA
Source organism: Scilla litardierei (assembly GCA_030789695.1). NCBI lineage: Eukaryota > Viridiplantae > Streptophyta > Magnoliopsida > Asparagales > Asparagaceae > Scilla > Scilla litardierei. The sequence goes on from CM061138.1 coordinate 37,234,124, forward strand.
GGTGCGATGTATGGAACTTTAGTGACGGTCCACGCTTCGATGTCCAGTGACTCCAAATGAGTCTTCATCCGAATCTTCCAGCTAGCGTAATTCGTTCCGTTGAACAGAGGTGGTCGCATGGTGTTGAGTCCTTCAGAGAGAAATGATGTAGATGCCATCACCTTGACCTCGCTCTGATACCAAGTGTTGGATCCTGTAGATGGCAAACAACACTAGAAGGGAGTTGAATAGTGTTGTATAAAATAAACTTTTTCGTTCTAATTGGTTAGCACAATTCAAAGCCTTCTAATGTTGCCTAAGAAACCAAGTAGAGTGATCTACGCTTGGTTCTTAATCAACTTAAGTAATCTTAAAAATAACTCAGAGATAAAACTCTTCTGGTAGTCGACTCCCTAAGAACAGTAGTCGACTCCCAGAGGGACATTATGCACAGCTCAGTTAAAAGAATGAGATAGATGCGATTGCAGAAAAATACCAATATTATATCTATATTCACAACTGATATCAGAGAGTTAACCTTTGCAACAATCAGCAAATAATAAAAGTTAAACAAACACAGAAAGAATCAAACGCAAACACAAGGATTTTTATCCTGGTTCCCCACAACCCTGGGTACGTCCAGTCTTCGACTAATCCGGTACGAGATTTCCACTATCTGCCTTGGCAAATAAAAACACCTAACTCCACTCGTTAAGATTTTCCCACATACCTAGCCTTGACCAGGATTTCCGATTGCAACACTGCAATACCGCAACACCTAGACTTGTCTAGGGTTTCCAACACCCTTACAACAAAGGGCAAAACACAAAATGAAAATCAATATCCAACTCACCACAATATTTGGTGGAGTTTGGATTTACACCCAAATTCTATAGCCAAGAGTAATAGATAACAATGTGTATTCGTGGCTTAATAGAATATGATCTTAGATCACACAAAGATATGAATTAAGTCTTTGTGATCTAAATCAATGTTTTCAAAAAATCCTTTCAAATAAAATCAAAGAATAGAGAACAAGGATTTTGAAAAACAATAGCCAAAATAAAAGGTTGATCTAAAAATAAAATAATAATAGCTTAAAGAAACGAGATCAGAAATGTAAACGCAAATTTTAGCTAAAAGAAATGAGAGCTGAAAATTGAGATCTTTTAGAACTTTTGCACCAGAAAAGAATTTTGAATTCGAGTATATTGTGTTGTATGATCTCAAAAAAATGACCCTCTATTTATAGGTAAAATGAGAGGATTCGAATTTCAAATTAGTTTGACTTTTGCCTCGGAAATCATGGAAGCAATAAGTTTGGAGAGATAATAAAAATCAGGTCAAACATTGAAATTCGACAGCTGGTAGTCGACTCCCTAGGAGTGGTAGTCGACTCCCAGAGTGTTTCAGGAGAAAAACAATTCTCAGCTGGTAGTCGACTCCCACTCCTTGGTACTTGGTAGTCGACTCCCAGAGGAGTTTCTTCTGAAACTTGGCTAGTAAGACATGTAGTTAGCTCCTGGGTGTAATGGAGATTAACTACCAAGATGAGAAGTGACTAGCAAAAGCTCTCAATAGTTTTGAAAATGATTTTAAAAGTATTTAAAATATTTAACTTCGAAATCATTTGTGTGTTATTTATACTTTTGGCTTTAACATAACCCTAAGAAAGACGCAACTCACACACTGTAGACTTAGGACACGTTCTCCCGAAGCTTGATCAGATGATGATGTAGATGCGAGCTTCTCTTGAGCTTCTTATTCCATTTGAGCGTGAGCTTCATCATCAAGCTAGAAGTGTTGTCCTTGTCTTTGCTAAGTAAGTGTAGATTGTGCTTCTTCGGAGTATATATACAGCTTTTCATTCATCGTATAATCTGCACACTTAATTGTAGTGTAGTTAGTACATTAACTTCATTTGGTGTGCTCATCATTAAAACCACTTGGGGGTGGAATCCAATTTCCATCACATTCGTCGACACGAACCGTGCCAGTGTGTTTTGGTCATTGGCACAGGCCATGTCCATCCATCATCGCCATCCAGATGCCTGACGCAAATCGTTTCTGGCTGCCACCATCTAGCCACATCCACGGTGGGTAGCAGGAGCACAGATTACCCAATCCTGACATTGGGTAGTGACAATAAATAACAATACCTGGCTCAAAAGAATCTGGTAATTGGAATGAGTACAATCTAATCCTTTTTAGGATCTGCTGGCGTGCAAATCTGGTGCTAACAGCCATGGTAATTCCAGCTCCAATAAACCTTGGGTTAGGCCGGCCGGTCTGGCCCATGGTGAGCACCGGCCTTCTTTCTCTCTCAGCATGCACACACGCAAAGTTGTCAATTTTAAAAAAATTTAGATATGTGGCAAAGCTGACTAAAGGGATTATCAAACTGTATTTATAGATATGGCAAGTAAAGCAGTAATCTTCCAAAAAAAAGAAGAAGAAATAGTCTAGGCAAGTGAAATCAGCAATTTTCAAATTCTGAACAATAAATTTATGGATAAGAGTAGAAAGAAACAGTAAAAGAAACACGGTAAGCAGTATGTCTAAGTTGCAACTACAATAAGATTTTTACCGAGGGTCCACAAGATTTGACCAAACACAATACATTCAAATAGGTAACGATGTGTAATTTTAAAACAAAGTGCAGACGTATGATTAAATTAATCAAAACATTATTGAGATTCGGTAAATGAAGATAGTTGACCATGTCAGATGCATGAAAGTCAGAATTTGCTAACTTACTGTCAACAGAAAACTGGCAGATATGTACACAAGAAAATCTGGTAATGAATCTCCTTCTGCAAGATATGTATCCCACAAACGTGTAACCAGATGGAAAGGGATCTACAAAATCGTCAATTTAGTACTTAGTTCCTTGTCATTACAAACACAAGATTTCAAGAATGAAATTGACTGTAAAACCAACCTCACGTATCATCAGACAATTGAACCAACGAAAAGCAAACTGAAGAAACTCCAGGCCTTGTTCCTCCATATGTCTTGAAACAGGTTCTTAGGGAAGACAAATTTTGAACGTTCAACAAATGGAACAGCAAATATGCTAAAATGAACAGATCTTATGAACAGAACGACTATAAAGTGGAAATTAGGATTATATAAATGTAGATGATTGATTTTGCACAGTGTAAGACCAGTGTTGGCTCAAAAGGAAATTCTACAATAATGACCACATGCAACAACAACTAAATTATTAGTTCCAGATATTTGTGAACCATGTGACAAAGGTATTGCTGCCATATTATAATAATTCCCAAAGTGCAAAGATAAAAGTAGTTAAGAAATAACAGTTGACACAAAACAGATATCAGGCTAGCAACAATTACCATCTATTCGCCGAACCAGCTCCTTCAATTTGAAAACAAGACGTTGAATTCCAGGCTGAGCAAATGTGTAGTGGTCTTGCATACCATCGAGCAATTTTGAAAGACACCAATAGCAATCAGCTTCAACATTAGATATCTTTTCTGGAGAAAGATCTGACATTGACCAGCTCTCCAGGCTACCTTCAAGATACTCTGACAAAAACACCATCAGGAACGGTGTGACAAGATCATTTATTCCTTGAACGTATCCACTTGCTGGATGACGAATAGCCCTGAAAACAAATTCATGAGATATCATTTCATCAAAAAAGAAACCAAAACTCAACACATGCTACAGTGATGGCATATATCTATCTTTTGAAACGAACAAAATAATATAATAGCTCAATACAATTATGGTCTCTCAATATCCACTCGTGCAATCAGTAATCTGCATAAATTGCAAAGAATAACAAGAATAACAAACATAATGATTTACATGGTTATATTTTTGAGCATTATAAATCAGACAGACAATCTTCCCACAGTATGCCGTACCCAACAGAGAAAACTTCCTGGGTTCGGTAAAGATGTTGTCTTATAGCCAAGAAAATAGATTCTACAAGTCTTTCTGCATTCTTTCTGCTACAAAATATTTGAGAAATTTTATACAATATTAATAATGATAAATCAGTATCAATGTTTTAATAAACTATGAGACAATTGTGTGAGATTAGATAGTTTTCTAAAGTTGAAGTGCTTGGGTACGAAGGTTATGGACACAAGGTTCTGATATTGACCTATTGCCCGTAAATTAACAGCAGAACCGCCCCATCATTCCTATCTATTTCCTGGCCGACGCAAGTACACAAGGATCTCAAAAACATGACTAGTGTACTTTTTTTTGGAGAAAGGGCCAGCATACAAACTTTTTTTCAGAACAATATGTCACGTCCATTGACAGATTGGTGTGGGAAGAATGTTGATGCATGAAATTGAAGTCCTGTAAATATCCAAATTAAGTATATATCTCAGATTCTCAATCTACAATTTTCCTGTAAAATTTACCACATGTACATTATTTGTTTATAGGATTTTTTTTTCTATGCGAAAAAGTGATAAACCCATCTCTGTATATACAAAATGATTGAACACATCATTATTAGCGACAGACTGCCAGATTGTAGTTCAAACATTTGCAAATCGTAACTGTCAGTACGCATGAAGTAGAAATTTCATTCCCATTCTGAAAGGGACCGTTTCCCATTCTTAAAGGAGCCATACTGAGAAAGAAAAAGGGAAATAAAGAAATTCTTAACTTTGTATGCATGCTCCCAAGTGCACATAGATTGGAAATCTCCAAGATATTTAGCACGAAATACATGATAATACAAAAGCAGAAAGATTATGACCCAGATTTATGTTTTACTTTTAAAATGTCAAACATTCATTTTCCACAACACAACATATTTAAATGCCACAAAAGGGCACCCTTTAAAACATCCATGCATCGATAATAAGTGCCTGACCATAGTATAACCTACAAATGCATTCTTCATTTTTTTTTTCTTTCCTCAAAATGAAGAAAATCCAGAAGCAGGCAGAAAAACCTAACCATGTATAAAGGACTCGTTCCAAGGATTTCTGAACTTGCGGATGCTGGAAGAAAGTGACATCAGGTACGGTTCTTGGGCAATCAACAGCAATCTATACGGATCAGAAAGATAACAAACAGAATAGTGAGTTAAACAGTATCTTGAATGTAGTAATCAAATCAACATATAATGATCAATAAATAACCTGGCGAAGCATGCTTATCTCGTCATCAGAACGCTCAGTATCAGGAATGTCATAGCATTGGGAGACACAATCCAAGTACTCAAGGCGCTTCCTCGCTAAAACTCCCTCACGTCTATCTGAATTAGGTGGTGCATATCCCTGTCGTCAGCTGATATTTAAATTTCAAATGTGCAAAAGAAATTTGATACTAGCAAAGCAAACTCAAGGTATGGCATATCAAAGAAAACACTTTGTAATGGGCATGCCCATAAACCAGTTAAATAGAGGGTGGGGCTAGTACAATGCAGCAAAGCAAGACTCAGATATCAAAGAGTATGTGAGTCAATAGACTATACTTTGACTCTTTTCTTCTAAAATCAGACAGATTGTTTAAAAATGTGTTACATGGAAATATGGTTTTGGTCTAACATGTATTAATATATAAAATATTGATATAAAAGACATTGTTCATAATCAAACTGATCTCTCTAAAATTTAAGGATATTATTGTGAACATCAGCACGAGACTTGGGTGAGAACAAATCTAAATAACAGAACACAAATACACAGCACGGCTCTTAACAACATATTAGCGACATTTGTAAGTTTTCTCAGACCAACGAGACAACAGGCAATCATATCTATGATTCTTTCACATAATTTATATCCAGCTACATGATCAAGCCTCCCAGATGAAAGACTGATGAAATTCAGATTAAAATTTAGTAGGCTGAACATAGCCTCACGGATACAGAAATATGATCTGATTTACTCCTGTGGAATTTTATCAAGATGGGATGTTAGCGTTTATTTACAAGCAAGCAGAACAAATGGAGTTAGGATTCGCTATTAATTCTTAGAACAAGCCAAAGATGATCCAAAAGAAAAATGTATGCACAATTGTCAACTTTTAAATAATCTTATCAGCTAGTGTAAAAACACGAGTAACATCGGATAAACAGTAATTAACAAAGTACAAATAGATATGTGAAATATGAAGAGTGTGCAATTTTGAAATTTTGAGTGGGAAAGAGGCGGTTTCACATTTTGCTGAATGCATATGCCATAACCAATGAATTTGCAATATAACAGTCATGCTTAAAATGGTGTTCTACTAACATAATTATCTGACAGTGACTTACCAACAGAAGCCTCCAAACATTTGGGCGCATGTACGGTGGAATGCCACTCCATGCTAATTCACGTAGTTTTTCTATATACCAAGAAGATTAAGCACATAAGCAGCAGTCAAATATCATCTATCTTACCATATTTTTATTTAAAAGTTAACCGATTATTGAATTTTCAGAATAACATGGCTCTCATAATTATTTATTCATCAAGTGGTCCACTGACAGCAAAAACATCTGTTACTCAAGCGCTCAAAAGTTATAAAGTAATTAGATCACCAAACGGAAGAGAAACTACTCTTGCATCAACAAAATACTAGAAGAAACTAGTAGTCTCACATTAACAGAATCAAAACCAAACATCAGCAATTGGTTGCATCAGAATCTGGGTGGTCCATCCTGAATCATCATTATATTTCACAAGCAAAGGCAAAAGAAACAAAATGACATGTAATTTTGCATACCAAACTTTTTATTGTTCCCCATGTTTGAGGCTGTTGTTAGTCAATGAGACTATTGTGGTTTGCCCCTTGGTTGCACAACCATCGACTACACGACCAATTAGGTAGAAATGCCCATCAATATCCCAGTTGGTCAAGATCCACAGAAGACAGACGTTTAGTTCATAGTGTTGTTGACCAGGTGTGGCTCGGAGGGTTGATGTCAAGTTGGTGTCCAGACAGAAAGTTTGTTCAATCTGTTGTGGGGTCTTGGGTACCATCCCATCTTGATCAGACAAGGCACAGTCATGGTCTCTATGTAGGTTAAGAATTACGTGACTCATTGCCAAACCCATGCTTCATGTCAAGCTTCCAAATCGTCTAGTAAGTTGTACCAATTCAAGCCATGATAACATTAATACCAATAATGATCAATGTTCTGAAAGGCAGTTTTATTATGCACGCGGTCTAAGAGCGCATAGCGATTATACGACCAATTATGCGGATTATGCGATTTATGCGAAAATAAATATTTTAGAAAAAATAACCAATAAGTAAGTATATATACAAGTGTTTGTGTATAAATTAAAAAATCCTAAAAGATGGGAATAAGAATAAAATCATATAAACTTCATCTTCATACTCCCAGCCTATATCTTTGGAGTTGGTTGGCATCTTCCGCACAAAAATAGTATCATCTTGATTGCCACTAGATGAACAATGCATTCTTGATGATTTGGACAATAATTTGAAGAATATAAAAAAAAGAAACAATGCAGGCGACAAAGCCGTTGATTTCCACTTGGAAAACAAGAAAAAAGAAAAAACATCTGGCGAAGCCACTGCTTCCCATTGGGAAAAAAAGAAAAAATATGCGACAAAGCCAATGCTTTCTGCTGTGGAAAAAATGAAAACGGCGAAGCCACTTCTTCCTAGTTCCTGTTAGGAAAAAAGAAAAAAGAAAAAAGAAAGTGGCAAAGCCGCTACTTCCCAGTTCCTGTTAGGAAAAAAAGGAAAAAGAAAAAAAGAAAGTGGCAAAGCCGCTACTTCCCGGTTCCTGCTAGGAAATAAGAGAAGAGAAAAGACAAAACATTCTTACATGCTTCCCTCCATCGCTTCGTAGTCCTTGTTTCCATTCGTCGCTTGGCCGCCACTTCACCATGGTCCGCTGATGCTTCGCCTTGGAGAGGATGGAGGGAGTAAAAACCTGATTTTTATCCTTAACGGGTTGGGATTCTTAACACGTTGGGATTTTTTTTAGTTTCCGATTATGTGCTCGCATATTCGCAAATACATGCGCATAATAGTTATGTGACCGATTATGTGGCCAACCGTATAATTTAGCCGCATAACTAATTTTTCATGCGGACAGAGGCCGCATCCTTATATGCAGCCGCATACCGCACATACAACCACATATAACATGTTTTAGTACATTGACAATGATAATTAAGTAATTAACATGATTGCAAAGAAACAACATAGAAATACCTCCTAAACTGGTTAAACAGGTTGATGGTTTCAATCTTCCATCCTGTTGTAATGAAATATAGGTAAGTTCAGCTAAACGTGTGATTTCACTACTGTCACCAAACACCCGTCATTTTCAAAAGTGTTCTGATGATAGCCCCTAAAAGAACATAGGGCCCCATGTTATGGCCTTTCGTTGGCTCCAGAGGGCGTGTGGTATCACGTGATGTGACTACAACTAATTAAGGACTGCACTATGCTTCAATTTTACTAGTTAACGAACAGTTAGAATTTACATGAAGAACAAAGCCATCAATTTGATGACAACGGTAATCTCTGACTAGATTGGATAAAAATTGATTTCAGAAATTGAGTCTAGTGGTGATTAGGTTTGATTGAATTAAAATTTAGGATTGGGATGAAAGAAGAACCAATATTTACCAATTCAAACCATAGATAAAGGTTTCAACCGGTTCGTATGGTATTGGTGGGCACCAATACGAAACTGGAAAAAATTCCAGTTTCAACCAGAACGACAACGTTCGGCCAGTTTTGACACCAATCGAAACTAGCCAAAACAGCAACGTTCTGATCGAAACCGGTAAAAATAAGAAAATATGAAGAAAAAAAAAGAAGAGAAGCAAGAAGATCTACAATAACATACAACAAACATCAAAAAAATCGACAGCAATATCTACATAACAATAAAAGAAAAACAAGAACAAGAAAAATAAGAGAATGAGAGAGAGAGAATACCTGGACTCATGCCGCACTACCGCACTCCCACCGATCAAAGGAGGGCTCGAGCACTCATTTGGGCGGCCTTTACTCGAAAAAAGAGATGAAACTCAGGAAAACTGAGTGTTTTTTGTCAAATTACACATGCTCAAACATAATACATTTATTTACAAGTTTGTCATTTTCTTTTAAAACGTTTTTTAAAAGAGAATGGCAAACTTGTAAATAAATGCAATATGTTTAGTATAATATGCAATTTGACTAGCAGTCCACTAACCTTCACTGGCTTGCTATTCCCTTATACATTTTGCTAAATATATTGCACTTATTTACAAGTTTGCCATTATCTTTTAGAAAGTGAATGTCAAGCTTTTAAAAAGTGTAATATATTTAGCAAAATGTGTACCGTGAATAGCAACACTTTCTAAATATGAGAATATAAGTATTTTTCATTTTTGATAGTATTATACATTAATATTTTAGTTAGAATTTCATATTAATGATACAAATTTGATAGCTTTTTATAGTTTTTTATAGTTTTTTAAATATTTAAAACTACCGATACAGACGAAACGGAACTAAGTTCCGAACCCACCAAAACAGGCAAAACTGATACCGATACCTAAATTTTCAGAAGCCCGAAATCGAGGCCAAAACTGCAACCTCAAACCTTGATTCAAACAAATACAAAAATGAAAGAAAAAAGGGGAAACCCCAATTGTTACTCTCGTCATCTCGTTGAGGTTGATATTTATTGAGTGTTATTGTATTAGGGTGTGTGTGTAAAGCAAAGCAATGGATATTATAAATATGAGGGGTTAGCTCATTTGGGAGCTAATCACACTTTCCCCAAATTACAACATGGTATCAAAGCCATGAAACAACCAAAACCCTAAACCCTAAATCTCCCCACCCACCCTCTCTCCCACCGCCTGCGCCACCTTAAATCTCCCGTCACCCGCCTGCCCTACTCCCGCCTCCCCAGCGCGCGCCTGCTCCCGCCTCGCCAGCGCGCGCCTGCCCTCGCCTCGCCAGCGCGCGCCTGCCCTCGCCTCGCCTCGCCCGCGCGCGCCTGTGCAGGCCGCCGCCTGCGCTCGCCGCGTGCGTCGCCGCCTGTGCTCGCTGTTTCCGCTGTCTCCACTCCACGCTTTGTGATCCCCTCTCTTCCAAGCCCTCTTCTAGCCACCACAAAACCCTAACTAGCTACAAAAGAAAATCCAAAAGAACCCTAACCCTAGATCTATGGTAGAGCCATGAAAAGGACTCCATAGATTTACGGTTAGGGTATGACCTAGAGGAGGAGGGGGAGAAGTAGATCTGCGGATCTAAGGAGTGAGATAGGAGAGATGGGGGGACAATCTTACCTCCGCCGACATGAAGGCCTTCATTGGAGAGATAACGAAGCTGCTTGCTTCGAAGGAGTTGGGATCCTCGAGTGGATCGATGCCTTCACGACCCGTGCAGAAGCTGGAATTGATGCCCAATGATGTGAAACTGGAAGGGACGAAGAACTACCTCAGTTGGTCCAGGAGGGTGCTTCTCATTCTGAAGTCAAAGGGGTTGGAAGGTGTCGTTCTGGGTTCATGTAAGGAACCGGTGGATAAGACTGGGGATGACTGGAAAGTCTGGAGCACCACCAACTCACTGGTGGCTGCTTGGTTGATGACATCGATGGTTCCACCCATCGCTGGGATGGTGGAGGCCATAGAGAGTGCTGCGGGGATATGGAGTATGGTGGAGAAAATGTACTCTGGAGCAGGGAATGTGATGCTCATGATAGAGGTTCAGGGCAAGGTCGACACCTTGAAGCAGGGGGAGATGTCTATTCTAGCCTACTCTGCGGAGTTGAAAAGGCTGTGGTCAGAGTTGGACCACTATGACCCTATTGATCTGCCTGATCCTAGGAGCGCTGCGATACACAGGAAGTGGGTGGAGCGTAGGCGTGTCACACATTTTCTGAGAAACCTGAATGGAGATTTTGAGGCCAGGAGTGCGAGTATGTGCCACTTGTCCTCCATCCCATCTCTGGAGGAGGCCATAGCTGCAATGGCACAGGAGGAGACCAGACTGAGGGTTATGAAGGATGAGGGTATTCAGGTCACTCGGGCTGCACTGGCTGTACAGGCAGTGGCAGCAGTGAGCGAGGATCGAGAGTGCTACACATGTGGGGTGAAGGGGCACCTGAGCTTTAACTGCCCACAGAAGGGCAGTGGACGAGGACGTGGCACAGGAGGCAGAGGAGGAGGTCGTTGGGGCCGTGGAGGCCGTGGACGAGGTCGCGGCGGCCCACGGGCCAACTTTGCCACCGCTGACGGACGACAGGAGACAGTGATGATCGAGGCCACGCCAGCTGAGGCGTCAGATCTAGAGCAGCGGAGACAGTCCAGGTCTACTACTGAGAGCTCGGAGAGTCATGCAGACCAGACTGGGGATATTGCCTCGCCATTCGGTAACTTTGCCCACTTCGCTCACACAGGCTCAGGTAATCGATTAGCCCTTTCATGTAGAGATCATATAGAGTGGATTATTGACTCAGGTGCATCTAGTCATGTGTCAGGAGCATTTAGACAATTTTCCACATATAAACCACATACAATTCATGAAACCGTTCAGACAGCTGATGGCACATTCCAACCCATTAGAGGGATTGGTACTATTCAGTGCACTCCCTCCATACGCCTCTCTTCTGTCCTTCACGTCCCATCATTTCCAGTCAACCTATTATCTGTTGGCTCTATTGTTGATGATCTCGACTGTAGCATTACTTTTGACTCTACTCATTGTGTGTTGCAGGAAAGGACGACTGGGAGGAGGCTTGGGACTGGCGTCAGGCGTGATGGACTGTGGTACCTTGACAGAGCTAGTGGGGATGCTGCACTGGCTGTCGTTGGTGGAGAGAAGGAAAGGGATGTACTTTTGTTACATTGTCAGTTGGGACACTTGCTTTTTGATATTTTGAGTAAAATGTATCCAGATGTTTTGAATAGAGTGAATGAAATGAATTTGAAATGTGATGCATGTGAATTTGGGAAACACACTAGGACGTCATATCCTAGTGTAGGGATGAGGAGTGTAGAGAAATTTCATCTTATTCACTCAGATGTTTGGGGGCCCTGCCCAGTGACTTCAGTAAGTGGGTTCAGGTGGTTTATCACCTTCATAGATTGTCATTCTCGGATGACATGGCTTTATATGATGAAAAACAAAGGTGAAGCGTTGAAGTGTTTTCAGGACTTCCATAGAAGTGTCAGAAATGTGTATGAGGCCAAGATCCGTGTCTTGAGAACGGATAATGGGACAGAGTATGTAAACAGGGAGTTTGCATCTTACCTATCTGAGAGTGGGATAACTCATCAAACCACTTGTCCCAACACCCCCCAACAGAACGGAGTTGCTGAAAGGAAAAATAGACACTTGTTGGAGGTAACTAGGTCACTCATGCTCACCATGAATGTACCTAAGATATTGTGGAGTGAAGCAGTGATGACAGCCACATATCTTATCAACAGGATGCCTTCACGGATTCTTGGTATGAAGTCCCCATGTGAGATCCTTATGGGAAAGAACACTTTTGTAGTTCCACCAAAAGTGTTCGGATGCACATGCTTTGTGAGGGATCATAGACCTTCTGTGGGGAAGCTGGATGCTTAGGCAATTAAATGCATATTTGTTGGGTATCCTTCAAATCAGAAAGGCTATAGGTGTTGGAGTCCCTCAGAAAGAAGGCTGTTTGTGAGCATGGATGTGACGTTCAGGGAGACTGAACCTTTTTATGGAGGACTGACAGATTCTACATCAGTATTTGATACTGAGGCCTCTCCAAGCACAGGAGGAGCTGGTCGAGAGGGGGAGACTGATGACAGGAGGGTAGTGGTTGGACTTATACCGTGTCCTGTCAGGCCTACTGGTACTGGTCCTGATAGCAGGGAGGAAGAAAGGACCTTGGTGGAAGAGGAGGAAGACAGGTTGTACGGCAGGAAATATATCAGGAGACAGAAGGATAGTCATGGCGATGGAGAACAACAAGAAGTCATCTTCCCCACTGAAGAACCACTAGCTCCACTTGATCAGTCTATCACGCCTGCTCGAGTCCCGACTTCCTTACTGCCTTCCTCTCCTATCACGGATGGTAACCTTTCTTTGCTTTCCTCTAGTTTAGATCTTCCACTTGCATCTCGTCGGGAGCCTCGTATCAATGCCGGCAGGCCTCCTGTACGGTATGGATATGAGACTGATATTGCTAATCATGTCTCCTATGCCTCTCTTACACCTGCATATAGGGCTATCATTGCATCCTTACAGTCTATCCCTATACCAAGTGATTGGCGAGTGGCAAAGCAACATCCCCAGTGGAAGAAAGCAATGCTCGAAGAACTTGAGGCACTGGAGAAGAACAAGACATGGAGACTTGTCTCACTTCCAGCAGGGAAGAAAGCTGTGGGCTGCAAGTGGGTATTCACAATAAAGCAAACTTCAGAAGGGAAGGTGGACAGGTACAAGGCAAGGCTGGTTGCCAAGGGCTACAGTCAGATTTATGGGATTGATTATGATGAGACATTTGCCCCAGTGGCAAAGATGAGTAATGTGAGAGTACTGATATCCTGTGCAGCGAACTTTGGATGGAAATTGCATCAGTTGGATGTAAAAAATGCCTTCTTGCATGGAGACTTACAGGAGGAGGTATACATGGAGGTTCCACCTGGCTTTAGCACACAACAGACGATGGGAAAGGTGTGTAGGCTGGACAAGTCTTTATATGGGCTGAAGCAATCTCCAAGGGCATGGTTTGACAGATTCAGGCGTGCAGTCATCACTATGGGCTACAAGCAGAGTAATGGTGATCATACTGTATTCTATAGGCATTCAGGACAGCGGATTACCCTTCTGGCTGTGTATGTTGATGATATTATTATCACTGGAGATAATGAAGAGGGAATCTCTCACTTGAAGGTAAGGTTGGCGAGAGAATTTGAGGTCAAGGACCTTGGACAATTGGGATATTTTCTTGGACTGGAGATTGCTAGGTCCAGGAAGGGTATAGTTCTCTCACAGAGGAAGTATGCCCTGGATTTACTGGCTGAGACTGGTATGTTGGGGTGTCGTCCAGCAGTTACTCCTATTGATCAGAATCATAGGTTGCATTCACAATCAGGGGAGCCAGTAGACAAAGAAAGGTACCAGAGACTTGTTGGACGCCTTATCTACTTATGCCATACCAGACCTGACATTGCCTATGCTATCAGTGTGGTAAGTAGATACATGCATGATCCTAGGACTGGACATATGGAGGCAGTCTTCAGGATACTGAGGTATCTGAAGAATAGTCCAGGAAAAGGCATATTATTTGGTAGTCATGGTCACATGAATGTGACAGGCTACTGTGATGCAGATTGGGCCAGTTGCCTAGATGATAGGAGATCGACCTCGGGCTACTGTGTGTTTGTTGGGGGCAACTTGGTCTCTTGGCGCAGCAAGAAGCAGGATTTGGTGGCTCGTTCCACTGCAGAGGCAGAGTATCGTGCTATGGTGCTTAGTACCTCTGAGATGATCTGGTTGAGATCACTCCTACATGAGCTACGCCTGCTGAGAGAAGGACCATTGCAGTTGTTGTGTGATAACAAGTCAGCAATTAATATTGCCAACAACCCAGTGCAACATGATAGAACGAAGCACATAGAGATTGACAGGTTCTTCATTAAAGAGAGACTGGACAAGAAACAGTTGGAGATCTCCTATATTACCTCTGGACAGCAATTAGTAGATTGCCTTACGAAGGGGTTAAACTCTAAAGGAGTAGAGGATGCTTGTAACAAGATGGGCATGATAAATATCTTTTGCTCATCTTGAGGGGGAGTATTGAGTGTTATTGTATTAGGGTGTGTGTGTAAAGCAAAGCAAGGGATATTATAAATATGAGGGGTTAGCTCATTTGGGAGCTAATCACACTTTCCCCAAATTACAACAATATTTCATAGATTGGTCTAAAATAAAAACAAATCATAAACAATTGTATGAATCACAACGACAATAAAACTCATTTGCAACCTCAATTTCTTCCAAATTAGAAAATTTTCCCAAATTTGGTTCCTTCCCCAAACCCAATCTTTACCAATTCAAGCAAATGAAAAAATTAAAAAACCCCTAATTTTAATTAGCTCGCTTCTATGAGCATCAAATCCCCATAAATCAATCTTACCAAACCAAACCCTAAGCAATCTAGTGATCCCAATGTTAAAGGAATCTATTTTGCATCTATAAATTAGGTTCAACTTGAAAATTTTCTTCAAATTCTCATTTACATGTCTCATGTATCTTCAGTTTAGCCCTATAATTTGAAGATTTATGGGGGGGGGAATGAGAGTTCCTACACCTAAACAAAAATTTGGGGTCAAAATCTAGCAAACGAAGTCTGTTTCTTCAAAAAAAAATTGTTGATAAGGGATTTGATTAGCTATTGCAAGGCTGTTGCAAAGTTTAATTGAGGAGCAAAATAGTAATCGACCCACGTAACATTGGCCGAATTAACATTGGGGTTGATCATGTTCGCTTTTAAACATGATGGGAGTAAGGTGATAATTGATGAAAATATAAGAAGTTTTACCTGAAATTTACGCCCAAAAATAATTTCTAATTAGCTTTAGTAAAAATGCCTTGCCATTGAATCAACCGATTGTAACCTGAAAGTAGAACTGTCCTAACATGCACTATATTAATGTGCTCTAATTTTCATACTCCTTCCGTAGTTTCATGATCATTAATTCCAAATAGTGGAAGTTCTTGTGTGGTTGTTCAATGCAAAAGTTCCTTAGAAGATTTATCTGGAATCTTGGCTCCAAGAGTTCTGTTCGCCTTCCCAGTTAGGAGAGACACCATTAAAGCAAAACTTATATGCAAGAAAAGGCATCCTCGTGAAAGTTTTATGATATTGCCTTCATTATATACGTACACACATGGTCCTCCAACACTCATTAAGTTAATAAACCATAACATAAAAACAACTAACTACTAATCATTTAGACATGTTTCACAAGGGAAAAGCCATTAGATTTATCTTCTTTATATCTTATTTAACTATTTAACTATTGTAATTAATGAATTATCTTTAAATTGATAATTGCATTCAGAAAAATCAGTTAGCAACTCATTATCAAAAAAATTTAAGTGAATCAAATGAAAAGAAAGTAGAGTCCCAACATAAAAAGTTTATGTTGCATGATAAGCTGATTTTTTAGGAATGATAATCACTGAAATTAACTATTCAATTGTTTCTAGGGCGTCACAATTTACCTCACTACATAAATTACGACTGAAAGGTCTCAAAATAAAACTGCAAGAGCTAAGGTGCGGTGCTTTATTGAGGTCATGATCATATCATCCAATACTATTAAGGAATTTGTAATAAACTTTCCGCCGAGTCCAATAAATATGTGACAACCCCCAACCAGAATTCTTCTTTCTATTAAGATTATACCCATAGACAGCCCATCACACAACTAATATGTATGATGGCATCCAATATAAGAACTGTATTAGCAATGGGGTGTTGTACGTGTATGTTAGACACTTCCAGCTCAGAATAAATGAAGAAATGAGAACGTTGACTCTGTGTAACTTCTGCTTTTTTACCAATCCCACATGGTTATTCTAGTTAGCATAGTGTCTACAGAGCATAGAAATGCAAAGCGTGAAAATAGATGGAAATGGTAGAAAAATGATTTCAATAACAAGTTGGAAGCACAGAAATGCTTTTTGACAATAGCTTATATTTAGAAAACATCAGTAGAAATGTAAGAAACACTAAGAAAACTAAGGTAAGATAATCAGGGTCGAATCTATTATACAATTGAGGGATGTTTTTGAATGGGTTTGCTGACTAGGACAAAGAGGCGGGTAGAAAAACTGCTGGGATTTAATCTTAAAAAATCAATGGTTAGGATGAGAGTTAGGGAAAATTTTGGAGGAAACCCCTAAAATTTGGGGGAAACTAAATTTTAGGGGGGAACTAGAATTTTAAATTTTGAAACTGTAGTTACTAAATTTTGGGAGGAACTAAAGTCTGTGGGGAAACTAAATTTTAATTTAAATTTCTAGGGAAAACTAAATCAAGAGGGAACTAAATTTTGGGGGAACTAAACTTTTTAATTTTAGTGGGAACTAAATCTAAAGGGAACTAAATTTAGGGGGGGACTAAAATTTTTAGAGTGGATTAAATTCTCTTTGAGGAACTAAATTTTAGTTTGAATGTGGTTAAAAATTTTATTTTATTGGGTTGTGGGAGAGATTTTGAATTTGTCGAATTTTCGGAGAAATTTTTTGAATGCCATGTGACCCATGGTCACGGGTTATGACTAGTCATTATATAAATGGGTGCTCTAATTAGTTCAATGCTTAAATGTATCATCCTCTACTAGCATAACAAATAAACAATAAAACATGCATCTATAGAATATACCTAATATGACAGCTGGCCTTGACAGTTCCTTTGTGAATTTTGCAAGTCTTGCTGTATCTGTAGCTCTAGCCCCAGAAACAGATCGAGGTGTATCTGCTGATGTACTCTCACTGTTCTTCGATGATGCTCTTAGGGTTGGAAGATTCACACTATCGCCTGTGCTTCCAGAAGCTCCAACATCTCTCTATGCCATTGTTGATTGTCAAGAAAAGATAAGTAGGCAGCATGGGTAAACAAGACAACATGATTCAATAAGTCAATATTACCTCGAAAGAAGTGTCAATCTTGTCTCCTTGACGAACATCATTATCAGGGTATCTCCTCCCAATGTCCGGAGAATTAACAGGTGAGGTGCATTCATTTATAGGCTCTGCTTTGCGAGTCAACAAAACTTTACCAGGAAAGCTGCGGCCTTTGAGTAGCCTGCACATGAATAGGAGGATGAAAAGGGGAGAAAAAAAAATGTGTCAACAATAAGAGACCAGCCATTATCTTCGTTTAAACCAGAACCACCGCTTCCTAAAGTTATCGTGTAACGGTAGTCTTACGAAGAATTTGTCATTTCTGATATTTCTGAAGCAATTTCTTTTGAGAAAAATGGCTTTTCATATAAGCACATTCACTTTTCTGTAGAGAAGGGTTATGAGGATAGATGAAAAAAGATGAAGAGAAGGGTTATGAGGATTTAACAGTAAATCAACAAGGGAAAATGGAATGGAGCAGATTTGTGAGAGAGAGAGAGAAGATGAAGGGGGTTGGGTTAGGCCAGGCGAAAACAAAAGGAAAAGGGGGTTTAAAAGTTTTGAAAGAGATTTAAGAGAGATGAAAGGGATGGGTCAAATTTGAGACGGAATTTTGTTTTTGTTTTTTTTTTGTGCGCGCGCGCGCGATTCCACCCTCACAAAGGTACAAGAGGTTGATGACTGAGGTTGAAAATGACTAATTAGAAACCTAACGTTGAAGATACACATTCTCATGTTAAGCATGAAGCAAAAGGTTGCTAAAAAATGAGATACAACAAAATTGGTCTTGTTAACCATGCAGATGAGAAGTGCTCAATCTGAAACTATAAGGGGGTTATTTTTTTGTCCTGAACTATATTACTGATTTCACCATGGAACATTGCTAAAAGCACCTCTACATTTGCTTTCCTCAATTGGAAAGGAACTACTGTAAAACCAGCAAGGGTTAATTGGTGTTTGACTAACTTGCCTCTACAATAGTATAAATACTAATTTGAATATGCTTTGAACTAAACTATGTTACATGGAGCTTTGACACGGTAGATATCCTTATCAGCCATGCATTCTAAATCTAGATAGGATGATACTTGATGAATATGTATTGGATACTTCTTCAATATATCCTAAAATTTAAAGGTAAACATGTATCATACCAAAGACATCTCAAATATTTAGAGATATACTGGAATGAGGCTTGGTGGAGTGTGGGGACCAAACTACTTAAATTAACGTTCTATTTGCATTGATTAAAACAAGTGCGTTCACAACTTTTACAGCTAAGTTCTTTATTTGAAAAAACATATGTTTGGTTACCAGTTCGAAAAAAGAACTTTTGGAATAAGCAAAGAAATAAAAAGTTGCTTTTCAGATGCTTTTTTTCCTTCTCCTGTAAAAGCCTAAACCTCTCTCTCTCTCTCTCTCTCTCTCTCTCTCTCTCTCTCTTCTATTTTTCATTGGAAGACATTGCCTCTCTCCATCTCTAACTAAATTTTCTTCATTTTTTCACTTTTTTATCTAAGTATATTTAAGTTCCGTACATAAACTATCTCTCAGGCATAATAGAATCTTATTCAACCATTTCAAATATAAATAATAATTGTTTGATAAGCAACTATAATGTTAAGTTACCAAACACCTAATTTATCTGAAATCCCTCCTCTAAAAAGTACTTTTGGGTTAGTCCTTTTCTAGACATTTAAAATCAAATGTAACATCAAACACAACTTTGGCCAAAATGGAGTTCTGAAACTGAGATCTAGAAGCCCACAAACCTTATGAAATTGGGATTTGAAATTTTCCAATTAGATTGGAATTTCAAAAACCGCAAGAACGTGAGGTCTACACGAATACAACCCTTGGTTTCATTTAGTTTAAACGAAGCCACAGTTCTAAAAAATATGTTGCTTTTTTTAAGATATTAATTATATATCTAGGAAATAGTCAAGAGTCTTTTAAATTATGGTGCTAGTCTCTTAGGAAGTTGTGTGACTCTTCGTATCATGTCTAATGTGTCTTGGGCTCTTGTGCCTAATGATGAACTTTTGTATTATATATATGAGATCACTCTTATAATCAAGTATAATATTAAGCAATACAAATTATCTTCTTCTTCTTCCAATTTTACATGGTATCAGAGCAACCTCATCGGCCCCAGTGGCCATGCCCCCTCAGCACCACATCGGCCCCATGCGGCCTCGCCCCCTGGTTCTGCCCTTGTGGCACCTCATTGGTCCCCTGCGGCCTCGGCTCCCCAGTGGCATGTCTCCTGCGGCACCTCATCGACCCACTGCGGCATATGTCCTCTGTGGGACCACCTCGACCTTGCAGCCTCTACCTTTTGCAGCACCTTCTCAATCATATGCGGCCTCTCCAACCCCTACGTCTTGCCCTTCGCGGCCATCCGATTTCACTATCTCCTCTCACTTGATCTTTCTTCTGATATCTCCAAACTCAAAGTTACATCTTGAGTTTGAGAGGGGTGTTAAGATATTAATTATGTATCTAGGAAATAATGAAGAGACTTTTAGATTATTGTGCTAGTCTGTTAGAAAGTTGTGTAACTCTTCGTATCATGTGTAATGTCTCTTGGGCCCTTGTGCCCATTGATGAACTTTTGTATTATATATATGGGATCACTCTTGCAATCAAGTATGATATTAAGCAATGCAAATTATCTTCTTTTTCTTCCACTTTTACACTAATAAAAAACTACCAGCTTTAACATAACTAAGAAAATGAAACCATCAAAATGTACACTTAACCTTTCCTAAAGGTGAAAAGAACCAATATCAGTTGATGCAATTAACAAGTGTATTCCTAACTGCAACTAACCAGTATATTTATGGACGAAATTGGGTAAATAACACTAGTCAACGATGAGTTTTAATATCTACCACCCAATTTAAAAAGTTTGCTAGAATACCATCCCCCTTAAAAAAGAGACTAAAATACCCTCTTCTTCCCAAACACTAAAACCCAACAAAATCAAATCCCTTTGCGAAAACAAGTGCAGCGAACGACGTTCTCCCTCCGGCGAGCGAAGCCCAGCACCTCGCACCGCCTCGAACTCCCCTTGACAGCCTCGACACCGCTCATCGCCGCCATCCCACAACCCAACGCCGACAACACCCCCCATAAACGTCTACGTCGACGCCGAACTCCGACCACCCCGCTCCGACCACCCCGAATCTACGGCAACGCCTCACCGTACTCCGACAAAGCCATATGAGGCAATTTGCGCCAATTTGCGCCAATATGCGCCAATATACGCCAATATACGTCACGAAACGTGACGTATATTAGCGTATATTATCGTATATTGGCGCAAATTGGTGCAAATTGGCTCGTAGGGCTTTGTCGGAGTACGGCGAGGCGTTGCCGTACATGCGGGGTGGTCGGAGTACGGCGAAGCGAGGTGGTCGGAGTTCGGCGTCAACGTAGAGGTATTGTCGGCGTTGGGTTCCGACCACCCCGCTTCGCCGTACTCCGACCACCCCACATCTACGGCAACGCCTCGCCGTACTCCGACAAAGCCATATGAGGCAATTTGCGCCAATTTGCGCCAATATACGTCACGAAACGTGACGTATATTGGCGTATATTGGCGTATATTGGCGTAAATTGGTGCAAATTGGCGCAAATTGACTCGTAGGGCTTTGTCGGAGTACGGCGAGGCGTTGCCGTAGATGCGGGGTGGTCGGAGTACGGCGAAGCGAGGTGGTCGGAGTTCGGCGTCGACGTAGAGGTATTGTCGGCGTTGGGTTCCGACCACCCCGCTTCGCCGTACTCCGACCACCCCGCATCTACGGCAACGCCTCGTCGTACTCCGACAAAGCCCTACGAGCCAATTTGCACCAATTTGCGCCAATATACGCTAATATACGCTAATATATGTCACGTTTCGTGACGTATATTGGCGCATATTGGCGCATATTGGCACAAATTGCCTCATATGGCTTTGTCGGAGTACGGTGAGGCGTTGTCGTAGATTCGGGGTGGTCGGAGTACGGCGAAGCGGGGTGGTCGGAGTTCGGCGTCGACGTAGACGTTTATGGGGGTGTTATTGGCGTTGGGTTGTGGGATGGCGGCGATGAGCGGTGTTGAGGCTGTCGAGTGGAGTTCGAGGCGGTGCGAGTTGCTGGGCTTCGCTCGCCGGAGGGAGAACGTCGTTCGCTGCACTTGTTTTCGCAAAGGGATTTGATTTTGTTGGGTTTTAGTGTTTGGGAAGAAGAGGGTATTTTAGTCTCTTTTTAAGGGGATGGTATTCTAGCAAACTTTTTAAATTGGGTGGTAGATATTAAAACTCATCGTTGACTAGTGTTATTTACCCAATTTTCTCATGTTTATGATCCCTACATGCCCCAAGAAAATCAAATAGGCATCCAAAAACGCAAAAGATACTCCAATGCAGATCGAACATATTTGAACTCCAAATCGACTGTCAGGAATTCATAGATTCACTCCATGCAAATAGCACGAAGTACAAATAGCTCCCAAAAACGGAGAGAGATCACCGTAAATTTCTCTATCAATACTTATCCTAATGGCATGAACCTTGATCGAGATTCCAATTATACGTAGCAATTAACATTTCCAAGATGCAATTTTGATGCAAACCCAATTCACAGAAATGCCAAAGTGGTAAATTGGAAAAAAAAAAACCATTTGAGATTTCTCACAAAGAGATCTGAAATGGGTTCAAAAATCGTTCCAATTGAACAAAAAGAAAGCTTGATAATTTGAGGCGGGATCTTAAATGGGAAAGATCGGATCCAACTGACCCTTGGACGTTTCTGAGCGTCTGATTGAATCTCCTCTCGAGATTGGGGCTTGAGTTGCTGCTACTGCTGCTTCCACTGTTCATTTCTTTCCTCTGATCTCCTCTGCTGCTCATGCTCGCCATAACATGGCGATCTGTTACTGTTGATGTTTGCTGCTGTGTATTATCTTCCCCCTTTATTTTTTATTTTTTATAAAAATCTACATAAAAAAAGGCGAAGAAAAGAAGGCCGATGGTCCGATGGAATCGTTTTTTGGAAAGAATCAGGAGATCACAAAAAAATATGATAACGTTAAGTGTATTTTCTGTTATAAATCAACTACCGAGGGGAGAGCCCTCAAGTCTATATTTATAGCCAAAGGGGAGAATACAAGTGGGTATGGGCCCAACCACTTAGGTTGGCCCAATAACTCATCAACCCAGTAAATACCCATTCACAACACTCCCCCTTATCCAGCCATGGTTGTGGACCCCGCTCATGAATACTTCAGGATTCTGAGCCTGTTTGGGTCTCACATGGGGTGGATACTTCAGGATCCTGAGTTGGTGAGATTTGCCTCGTTAAAACCTTTGGCTATGGAAAACCCAGTGGGAAAAAACCATAGTTAAGGAAAAAGAGTGCAAACGCTCTTTAACTCCCCCTGATTTGTACAAGTGACTCTGCTCATGAATACTTCTGGATTCTGAGCGTCACAGAGGGGTGGATACTTCGGGATCCAGAGTTGATTTGATTTGCCTCGTTAAAACCTTTGGCTATGGAAAACCCAGTGGGAAAAACCATAGCTAAGGGAAAAGAGTACAAATTCCCTCAACTCCCCCTGATCTGTAAAAGCTCTTAGGCTTTCAGATCTCTTAGGCTTATCTCATCACTCCTATTTACAATATTCCGAAAATGTACACAAATTACAAATTTTGTCACCATCAAGCAGCTGCTGAATCCAGGGACTCTGAGGAGGTTGCTAAGTTTCGTCGCCTCTGATGTGGTCTTCAGACTATATGGTTAGCTCCACAGAACCAGCCTCTATCCCAGTCGTCACTGGGATGTGATGTACCACCAGGCGCCCTCAAATACACCATTGGTGTGATTCTGGAATGGTGAGGATCTCGGAATGATAGGATGATGTTGCCTTCATAAGTTGCTTTGCAGATCTGCAGGGGATGGCCATCCCACTGTGGGTACCCGTTCTGTGATTTCTCAGCATAGGGACTGGACCTGAAACCTGCATTTGCATAAACATTGGAGGATGCTACTACATTTTGTAAGTCCGAATATTTCGACCCTCGGAGTAAGCGCAGAAGGCTTAACTCAGGTCTAATGGCCCTTTTTAGGTGCCAACTATCTCTGGCTAATGAGTTTACTGCAATTGTTATACCGGGACAGATGCAGTTAGCCAGGAGTGCATGATTGCACTAAGATAAGGGACTTTAGGACCAGTTATATCCTCCCCCTCTTCCAGCGATCGGAAGGGTTCTTTTTGTTCATCCAGTAAGTGTACCACCGTAGGTGTACTTTGGATGACAATGGTCCTGTTAATATCTCCAACGCACTTCTGGGCGTTTGTAACAGGATTCTATGAGCCATGACTTTATATTTGCCTAGGTCTTTTTTATTTCATGTTTTAAAAGTCAGGCTAGTACATTTATTTCGGTTTTCTCTTCAGGAGATCCGATGAGATGTTAGTTGTCTACAACTAAGATCTCTAATCCTGTTCTTTGCATAGATGCAAAAACAACCTTCAGTAGGAATCATTGACTTCTCAAGTGATTCTCTTGGTTGTACATTTATTTGTTATACTTATATTTCTTCATTTGAATAGACGTCCCGAAGTCTATTCAGGCATTTTAAGGAAATGTGGAAATTATCTTTACAAGATATCCACGAAGGTATGCCGTCACAACATCCAATAACAGCATATCCAAAATTTTCCTTCGCCAAATCGTAAGGTATCCGCTTTTGATAACTTAGGGAGACTGATGCATCATTTATGAGACATGCTCATTTGAATTTGTTCGATCCCTAGTTTCAGCGAAATTTTCCTTGGGCTATAGGTTGTACCGTATAGCATACGATTTTGTATCTATTTTTCTTATGTTTGCAATACTTTGTTTTATCCACAGGTTTGACACCTTTTGGTGTCTGGACTTCAGGTCCGAACATTTCTCGTTTCATAAGTGAGTCCAGCTCATCTTCTATTGCCACGTTCCACATTTTGGCCAATCTCTACGTTTTCCTTCTAGCAACGGAGTGTGGAACGATAATTTACAAACATCATCGCCATTGCGATGTATATGGCAATATAATACGTGAATATATTGTCGACAATTTATGTTCTATCTGTCCAACACCTCCCCAGTACGTACAACATTTACTTAATTTCACTTTTTCCCGGCAATTCCTCTGCAGTGGATTCCGGGAAGGGTGATGGTGTGGACAGGAGCTCATTGTCCTGTGGTAGTATTGTCTTAAGGTCTCCAGGAGTTTCTGTCCTTGGAGCCTGGTGGTCTGCCTCTTTTCTGTTGAGGATCAGCCACTTCTGCTGCTGGTGGATTGCATCCATTCTCGGGGATGTCAATCCTAGCTGGAGTTTTTGCAGCAGGGATGTGTGATCTGACAATCTTCTGGTTGTCAATAAATGATTCCGGTAATTGGTGAACAGTGTTCTGTGTGTGGAAGATCTTCTGGATCTCATCTACA
Source organism: Scilla litardierei (assembly GCA_030789695.1). Taxonomy (NCBI): domain Eukaryota; kingdom Viridiplantae; phylum Streptophyta; class Magnoliopsida; order Asparagales; family Asparagaceae; genus Scilla; species Scilla litardierei. Next base: position 37,259,167 of record CM061138.1, read on the forward strand.
CATTGTATTGTTACCGGATCATAGTGGGTCAAGCTGTTTGTATCCCACGTTATAATTTTCTTCGCGCCAGATTTTCCAGTATCTGGGCCTATTTTTGGGAAAACTCGTCTCATCGAGATCACAGTCTTCAAGATGTGCCTTAAATGCGTCCCCCGTTTGGGGTTCTAGGTATCTTATAAGTGAGGGTGAGTCAAACCCTGCATGGATACCTAGGCGACGCTGAGTACCGATTTGGTCCTCTTTGGTGGTGCAATGGGGATTTAAGACTGCGCGACCGAAGATTCTAAGATGAGAAATGTTCGGTGGCATTCCATATGCAAGTTGCATTGGAGACTCTGACCTCCAGAGGGTCTTATTTTCATTTACGATGCAGCATGCAGAGTTTGCATGTCCCCATGCATCCATAGGCAATCGGGATTTAATGGACGTTCAGTCCATTGGAGTCTACTTTTCAGTGACTCTGCCGACCCATTTTGGGTATGAACATGCGGCACTTGTATGTTCATTTTCAATTCCCGTTGATTGGCAATACTCTTGAAAAGACTGGGAGGTATATTTCCCAACATTAACCAGACTTATTTACAACATTTTATTGTCTGGGAAATGTGCCCGCAACATTTTTATTCTTGTGCCAATAGCTTTAGAAAAGCTAAGTTGCGGGTCTTGTAGTAGACATACGTATGAATATTCTGAGGATGCATTTATTAGTACAATGAAGTACCAAAATAGCCCACTAGGGGTGGTGGATTTTATCCACATCTGTCTCCTTGTATTCTTTTTTGAGGAAGCGTGGAGATTCTTTTTCAACTTATTGTGGAGATGGCCTTGCAATTAGTCTTCCCTTATAGTAAGGGATGCGAGGGAATTTTCCCTTCTGAAGAATCTTCTGGTTCTTCAAGTCATACCCATAGGATAAGATGCTGTGCATCACAAATCCAGGGTGGCCAAGTCCAACATGCCAGAGTGAAAACTTGGCTGATGTAGGGCACTTCAGGTGCTCCGTTTAATTCTGCTTCCTTTCTCCGAATCTTCGTATGATAGAGGCCTATAAGGCTCTCAAAACGTTCAAGTGTGGATTTTACTCCTTTTTCTTGAGACGTTGCATACGGTAATTTTTCTTTTACATTTGCTGTTTCCAAATGGGATCCGTTGAAACGGATGTCCTTGAAACTTAGAAAGTTTCTTTTTGGAATTCGGAGGGATTAGTGCATCCATTATTTTTGTGTCGTTTGGGGGCAACTGTGTTGCATTCCCTGGATCTTCAATATAGCCCTGATATTGGGCTTTGTATTGATAGAAATCGTACGTGTTTATTGTCTACTAAGCATTTATGAGAGCAGTTTCAAAAGATGAAACGTATCGGCACATGCATATTTAGATAAACATTTTCATTTATTGTCTACTAAAATTTTTCAATCAAAACAGATTGCGTAATACAAAAAGCTCTCATAACAATTTGCTAAGATAAAAGTAAAAGGCTAGTTAAGCATGCCATCATTTTCGAAGTCGTCAGCTGAAAAACTTAACTGGAGCATCAGATGTCATCAGGTTTGTTTCAGCTTTATTTTTCTTGTTCTCTTTATACAAATCCTGGAGAAGATGCGGAGTTCGGCACAGTCTGGACCAGTGGCCTTTCATGCCACAATTTTGGCACTGGTCTTCCCATTCCCTCTTGGGTGGGGGGATATCATTTCTATTTTTTTTTTTTGTGCCTCGTGAACTTCCGCTTACTTTCATTATTTCGCTGCTGCTGTACATGACCCTTGACATTTTTCTGTTGACCCCCCTTTTGTGGTCTTTCTTTTCTTTTATTATCTCACTTCTTTTTGAAGGAAGAGGAATAGTGAGCTTCTGGTGGGGGGCAGTGCCGGAGAGTGTATATTGTGAGTGGAGAGAAGAAGCTCTCTGTTTTGCTCGGCCATGAGTAAACATGACAGCAGCTCGGAATACTTGGTGAACTTGCGTTCACGGTATTGCTGCATGAGTATCGCATCTTTTTCATGGAAGGACGTATACGTCTTTTCCAGCATGCGATTTTCTGAGACTTTTTCACCACACAACTTCAGGCGTGCGGTGGTGCTAAAAAGTGCTGAGTTGTACTCAGCAATGGACTTAAAGTCCTGTAGTCTCATGTTCTCCCACTCATATCGTGCCCTTGGGAGTATAACATCTTTCTGATGTTTATACCTGTCCTCAAGGGCAGTCCATAGCTCAAATGGATCTTCGACCGTAAGGTATTCAGCCTTTAAGGTCTTGTCCACATGGCGGCGAATATAGGTGATGGCTTGCGCCTTCTCTATATTGCTAACATTTTCTTTTTCAGTCACAGCAGCGATGAGGGACTTTGCCCGCAGGTGAAACTTTACATCTAGCTTCCAGCTTAGATAGTTTCTCTCTGATGCTTCCAGTACTTCGAAATTAACGCTTGCAATATTAGCCATTTATCTAGTAGAGCACAATTATGCATGAATTAATAATTAATTCAGAGAAAACATTTTCATGTGGAGGCAATATTTAACGAAAAGCTAAATGTGTGGATCGGCCAGTCCCACAAGAAAGAGTCCAAAAAAGTCCACAGTCCAAATTATACAAATTTGCAGCTTAAAGAAAATGAAAATACAACTTTGGAAACCCCGTGGGTCCCATATGATATCTCCATCTTCAAGCGTGGCCTCCGTCTTCGTGGAAGTTGGTCTTCTTTCTTTGACATTTACATAAATTCCTCACTACAATTTCTCTCAAAAATAAAAGAAAAGTGCGGGAAATAAACTGTGGGACTAAACGGCCGATCCAAAAACCACATTTAGCAATTCATGCAGAAATATTGTGCTCATCAACATTTTCATCAGACATTTTCATCACAGGCATCACAGGCATTTAATATTCGCAGAGATGGATAGATAATTTAAACACTTAATAATTATTGGACCACTGGGCAACGTCATACACCGTTAGGTTACTAACGGCAGAGCGGTCGCAGGATCTTTCTAATTATTAAGTTTTAAATACAATGCACAACCACACATATAATATCCAACAGAATATACCAGAGATGCAAAGCATGTAAATATGATTTTTGCAGAAAAAAAAAAATCATTACAATGCAAAGGTTGTAAATTGAATGGGTTTAATCAATTAAATTGATTAAGAGCCCAAAATAAACATTTTCTTTGTCAGAGGAAAAAGTTTTCCTCATCATCCCAAAAGCCCCCTCCAAGAATCCCCAAAAAGTCCTCGCCTGCCCGGTATTTGTCCCGTAATTTACCGTGATTTTTCACGAATATTTTGCCCTTAAATCCCCATTTTAAATTAATTTTTAGGCTAATAAATTGCCTTTTGAGGCAAATTTATAGCCCTTTGCCTCCCCCTTTTTTTTTTCAGATAAAACAACATGCGGGTCTGAAGCCCGCAGTCGACCTGTGGGCTTCGGGCCCATAGGCTTTTTTTTTTTTTTCTTTCTCTTCTTTCCTTTTTTTTTTTGAAATCTGTGGGCCTGAAGCCCACAGATCTGCTGTGGGCTTCAGGCCCACAGATCTGGAATTTTTTTTTTTTTTTTTTGAATTCTGTGGGCCTGAAGCCCACAGATCTGCTGTGGGCTTCAGGCCCACAGATCTGGAAATTTTAATTTTTTTTTTTTTTTTTTGTTTCTAGGGTTTCTGGGGGGCGGGCGCCACCGCCGCCCCCTGCGGGGGGGCGGCGGGGGCCGCCCCCCGCAGGGGGGCGCGGCCGCGGAGGCCGCCCCCCCTGCAGGGGGGGAGCGGCCAAGGCCGCCCCCCCTGCAGGGGGGCGCGGCCTCGGGGGCCGCCGCCCCCTGCAGGAGGGGCGGCGGGGGGGGGCCGCCCCCCCTGCAGGGGGAGGCGGCCTCGGGGGCCGCCGCCCCCTGCAGGGGCGGCGGCAGGGGCCGCCCCCCCTGCAGGGGGAGGCGGCCAGGCCGCCCCCCCTGCAGGGGGAGGCGGACATGGGGGCCGCCGCCCCCTGCAGGGGCGGCGGCGGGGGGCCGCCCCCCCTGCAGGGGGAGGCGGCCATGGTGGTGGGGGGGTTTTTTTCCGGCGAGGGGAGGGTTTTGGGGGGGGGTCCGGTGACGGGTAGCCGCCGGAGGGTTCAAAATTAGGGTTTTAACCCTAAAAATTGAGTTTTTTACCCTAAAAATTGGGTTTTTGGGATGAAAAATCCGTCGTTTTCAAGGCGACGATGAATCCCCATGACGATCTTGTGAGATCTAGGGGAGGGGTAATCATACGTATGATTAAAAATCTTGTTTTTAGAGTTTTTACCTCTATATCCGTCCTCCGGATATAGCGACGGTTGCTCGAAGCCCTACGCGGATGACGACCCTTGATGGAGGAAGCCTTGCACCGCGCTCGTGGATCTACCGTCTCGCCTTCGCCTTCGCCTTCGCAACGAACGGAAAAATTTGTGGGAAAAAATTTTTAGAGACTCGTGCTGATAACGTGTTATAAATCAACTACCGAGGGGAGAGCCCTCAAGTCTATATTTATAGCCAAAGGGGAGAATACAAGTGGGTATGGGCCCAACCACTTAGGTTGGCCCAATAACTCATCAACCCAGTAAATACCCATTCACAACATTTTCAAGTTAATAGTCTAAACTTTTATGTTGTGCAAATTTAAACACTAATGTTATATGCCGGTTATAACTTACAACTTTTTTTTATTTTTTGTCCAAATGACTGAACACCTGACAGCACGTGATGAAATTTGGATGATTATACTCCTCCCATCATAGTTCATACGGAAAATCACAAAAAATACATTAATGTTTGGTGTTTCAAATTAATACACAGGACTCCCATCATTCTTCATAACGCCGCCAAACAAAGTAATTTTCCTACCAAAAAGAAACACCTCTTCAAATCCCTCAACACCCAGCCTCATATTCCTCCTCCATCTACAAATATACTCCAAAATTTCCAGCATATTCATCCTTTGATTGCCTGCGACGTGCCACAAGCAACAACACCACCACTTACCTGACCTCATTCCATCTCCTTACCGCACCGTCATCTCCTCCAACTTCGATCCGGTGAAGCTGAGTCCGACGTCGCCTCCGAATTTGATCCATGAAATGTCCGTAACCGACCACATTCTCTGCCTCCAGCCCCTTTATTCTCTTCTCGAAATCTAGGTAGCTTTACCCTCTATTACAACATCGAAACAATACCAAACCAGCCCCGATATAGTAGTAAAATTGCCTCATATGGCCATCAACGTAGCGGTGAATCTACGCTTTTCCAACTTAAAAATCAGCCTAACTTTGTTGCTACAAGCATACGCCTTCGACATGCTAGACAAAATAATGTCAGGTCCTTCATCCAAGTGTTCTGTGCACCTTAACTATTCAATTAAAGGTCATAACTCTTCTTAAACACCACTTGTTTGAGTAATTGCTGCTATGAAATCCATGACATGATATCGCTTCCTCACATTCCCAGATGCAGATCGCATGCAGCGTCGACATGCTAGGCCGTCTATAAACCTGAAGCAACATTTTGTAGCCCTCTCGTGTGCCTGACTAGGAGCTCCATGTTGCATGACAAGGAAATCATGTCTAGCCAATACATATCAACGAATAGAAGAAAATAGTTCTCTTCAAAAAAAATCGGCATCAAATGCCAAGTTTCTATTACCTTGACGTTAACATGGATGTTGCAATTTTTTTCCAAATAAATTCTCAAAGTTATCTATCTTTAGAAAATTGCAACTTAATGCATTTGACGTTTCTTCTAGGTCCGCCGCACCTGTGAGATGTTTTCTACCAGATAGGCTTGTGTTTGATAATGACATTGTTGCACTATTTGGCAGTCGCACCCTGGTATCAATCTCTGCAATATTTCTCCGATTAATGTATCATTGATGTAAGAAGCTCTTGGATGTTTGGTTTTTGGGTCATACGGAGAAAAGTTCATCATAAGAGGTCAAGCGTCGATGGTGCCTCGACTGAAGAACCACTCAGATTTGACAATTCTTGTGTTGTGTTAGACCATAGCCCACACGCCATAATTTTGGTCGAATTCACTATCTCCTTATTTATGGTTGCTTAGAACATGGAAATAAAACTAATGGTTAATAATCGATAATATGACGTCACAGAAAATTGCTGAATGAAGAGATGGCCTTCTGAAGCTTCATATTGATAATGCTCTATTGGAAGATCATGTCTTCGGACGTTATGTTGAGCTATATGCGAATGTACTAATAAATAGATGAAAAATATATGCAATAGTAGTGATTGAGTTCCTATATGGTCGATAGATTTGGTTAGATTATCGCCTCCTTTTTACTTCAGGAAGCATTTTTGACTGATGAAAACTCTCTTGCTTTTGACATGACGAGGAAGCCTTCTTCAGTGACCACACAGAATCACACAAGAAGCCCTCTGAGCTAGGATTTACTCCTCTTCGAGCTGTCTTTGGCACCAGATTTGAACCAAAGAAACGCATGATAGTGGCTTATGGTGTTGTCAGAGTTGCATTTACTGATGCCATGATCCTGAGTTATTTGTATGAAATGCAAAGAAAGAAAAATGAATGGAGTATTAAATATACATGTAGTTGCACACTTTATATATACATGTAGTTGATGTGTAAATTAAGCATCATCACAGTATAAGGGATGCAAATGAAGGCAACTAATGTATTAAATCTTATCTTATGTCATCCAATTTAACAATAAATTTTAGTGCGTCTCTCTTATAAATTTGGTTCATCTTGCATATAACTAGAGAAGATCTAATTACACGTCTGAATATACTACTATCCCCTAGACATTTATAATACTGAATCGAATACTAAAATCATTTATACGAATTTTCTTATGTTGCTTACTCGATCGAACCGAGCAAATGATGCATTAAAGCTTCTACGTGCTATATGCTCTTTTGTCTAGCACATTCAGCAACATATTTCTTGCAGGTTCTTCAAATTCTTAAATTTGGTTCATCTTGCATATAACTGGAGAAGATCTAATTACACGTCTAAATATACTACGATCCCCTAAACATCTATAATACTGAATCGAATACTAAAATCATTTATACGAATTTTCTTCTGTCGCTTACTCGATCGAACCGAACAACTGATGCATTAAAGCTTCTACGTGCTATATGCTCTTCGTCTAGCACATTCAGCAACATTTTTCTTGCAGGTTCTTCAAATTCTTCAAGATTGTTTCAGGTTCTTCACGATTCTTCAAGATCATAACGAAAGAATGGCAAGGGCATGTGCATGTTGTCTTAAACGTTCAAGGTATTAACTTGAAAGATACCCCAGACGTTAGGATCAGGGGCAAAACAGATATCATTCAATGGAGTCGTCCACTATTAGCCATAACACACCAAAAATTATCATGTTGTAGGACTTAAAAGTGCATGGTATTAACTTGAAATATACCCCAAATGTTAGGGTATTTTTTTGTGATTTCCACAAAGAGTAGCAGGCTCTTCGATAAGTTTGTGTCTGCCAAACTTTAGCAAAAACAGCCCCCAGCTTTTTCAATTGGGAATTGATTTGTGAACCCACCATTTTACTCACGTGCACATACCACTTATTTACAAGTTTATCATTCAAACTTTCTCAAACATTTTCCTCTTTTACCACGCGCACATACCCACCTTTTTACTCTGCCGCCACTGCTCACCGCCCATCGACGACGACGAGAACTCCCTCTTTTTCCCAACCTCCTCCGCCCCCTCCCCCCAATCCCCAGCCCCTCCTCCGACCATCCCCAGACTCTTTTACCCCGTGCACATGTGTGGGATGAAACGTATCACAAAGCGTTGCAATTGCATGGGAAGATGTGGTCGTAAGGAGTTACGAACACCTCAGACATAACCTATCACGTCCTGCTTCCCATTATACTTGGGAGCGAGGACGCGAGAGGGTCTGCATGGGCTGGAGCGATGAAGCTCCAACCCAATAAGCGTCTGTGAGTAAACCGTAAGCATGTTCTTACATGCAAACTCAGAACAATATAGAATTTCATTATTATTACATCAATGTCCAGATTTACATGTACACAAATAAGGCCTAGCATGGCCTTTAGAAACAGAAACACAAATGAATTTACAATTGAATAAGATTACATCAATTAATAAATTAAAGCAGGTCTGGAATGGCACGCTGTTCTTCGGCAGGTGATCTCGTACTCCTGGTCAACTCAGCCTCAGCTTCAAGGTATGTTTCTCTGCAAAATCTGTCTAACACCTGACGTATATTCCACAAAATAGAAGACAAGGAATATACGTCAGCGAGTGTTGCTCGGCAAGTTTTAAAACGTTAGTAGAAAAGACCAACAGCAAGGTTTACAAAATAGTTGCATGGCATTTTAGAAACATCCATAATGACAACTAAAAATTGCAAGGATTTACACTAGCATGGCAGTTCTATTATAAAAAGAAGATACATGGCAATCCTACACAAAATGAAAGAAGTAACAGTTCTATTTAACATGTTCAATATATCCATTTCGATCTATTCAATAGTGTGTGCAAGTTCGTAACTAAGGTTCACGTTGTTAGACGGCTAGTAAGTGGATCTACCTTCAGGTGCCCAGAGAGATAGTCCGTTTACTACCGGCTTGTGCCTATGGACCCAACTCCACCCAAGTGTACTTTATTGTCTGGACCACGAGCCAGATACGGCCAACCGAGCCATCAGGAGTTATAATTCTGGCACGAGCCAGAGTAACCAAACAGGCCATTTGTTCTATGATTTGCCAAACAGTCGCATGTCTATGATGTGTCTTTGCAACTTACAAGGCACTTATCAATTACTATTAACATGTCCACACGGACACACACACACACACACACAGACAGATCCATATCTTGCAATGCACAAAAAGTAAACATATGCAGTTTTAAATGAACGATAGTTAAAATGTGGATAAATGCACAACTTGCATATCAGAGTATCTCAGTCTAAACCATTAAATGCAACGGTTGTAAAACATAAAAAGTACACGTGCATACCCTAATATCCCATTTAAACAATGAAATGCTACGGTTATAAGATATGTAAAAATGTGCACTGGCCTGATTGACATGATTTCGGGTGTCCAGATGGTCGTAATGGTGAGAGCGTTTTATTTGATTCTCTCTTCTCCGACCGTCCCCAGCCCCTCCTCCGACCGTCCACAGCCTCTTTTACCTCGTGCACATGTGTGGGATGAAATGTATCGCAAAGCGTTGAAATTGCATGGGAAGAAGTGGTCGTAATGAGTTACGAACACCTCAGACATAACCACAAACACAAAAAGGATTTAACGGCCGATGGAGGCTGCCCCTGGCTAGTGGTGGGCTCCGAAAGGTGCTTCTCTCAAGCGCAAGAGTCCGTTCAAGTAGTAAAATCTGGGAGTCCAGATGTCGAATCCTCGGGAGAATCTGTTGATACCACAAGTCCAAATCAAATAGAGTAACTACGAATAAAATCTAAGCACTTTAATAGCGATGGTGAAGGTGGTATGAAAAGTGTGTGGTGATGGAATTGTTACGTGCGATCAATGCAAACAACGAACTCTAATTCGTGAAAAATAGATATAAAAAGCATGTACATGGCATGGGTTCGTTAGGATCAGCGAATCGTAAGCTTTGGTTGATCAAATATAACGCAACGAAGCCTCCTTTTGGGAGCGAATCGTCGGAAGATGTCCTTTTGGGAGTTAACGCGTCAATTCTAATAGAATATCGCTAAAGTTGTAAATGTATATATAAAGTATGAACCTCTCTTTTGGAGAGATCAAATCTCACCCTTGTGGGGTGATCATCAACTAGAACAATTCTTTTGGAATTTGTAAAAGTGGATTTAAGAACGACGAATAAAACTTTAGCAAATATAGCGATTAAGCGCAATTATACAACCAAAGAATACGATTCACATCACCTAATTACTCCATACCATGCACACAAAATATTTAGCTACTCATGGTACAGAAATACACAATTTTCAGATTCAAATTCATAGGTTTAATAGCAAAATACGGAAGTTTAGAGGCAAAATACAAGCTAAAACACCCAAATACAAGCTAAAGTTGAAGAGAATATCACCAAATCTCTCTTAAAAGTCTTCAAAACTCTCTGGAAATTAGAAACTAGGCTCTGGAATTTTACAGAATTTTTGCAGAAGAAAATACGGCTCCTAAATGCTCCAATACGCAAATTATACGCCCCAAAACCCCTAAAATACCTTATATAATTAGATTGCGGGTTTAATAGCCTTATTGGGTTCAAAACCCACTTAAATTCGTGCCCGAATTGATCTCAGCCGTAGATCTGGGGCGGATCAATTCGTGGCCGTTGATCAAAGCGGATTGGCATATTAAGGCGACGCGTGGCCTTTAATAATCGTGCAAACCCGCATCCACAATTTGAATCCACATCGGACTCTTCGTGGCCGTTGGATCTGCATCTCGTGGCTCCGAGTTCGCCACGTCGCGCGGAGAAAATCGCCCGCTCCGCTCGTTCGATAGCCGTTGGATGAACGATCGATGGCTATGATATCGCCACGTGGCCCGCTGAAAATCGTGCTCAGCGCTTCGTCCGATCGCGATTCGGAGTTAGCTCGACCGTTGGATCTTAATCCAACGGTCTAGCCCGCGAGCTCGTCGAATCCGCTACGGGGCCGATCTCGGGCGTCAGATCGCCATCCGACGGTGCAAAATCGCCCACGTCGCCGCTTCCATTTTAAATTCTCAGAATGAATCCTACCCGTTGGATCTTGATCCAACGGTGAAGGGATTTTCCCAAGCGCCGATGATTCCAGCCGTGCGATTGGACGGGGATCGTTAGGATGGCGCCATGTGTCAGCAGTGGATAGGTTGGCGGCCGTATTTTCCGTATTTCTTGCGTATTTCTCCATTTAATTGGTATTCTGCATTCAAAAATACACAGTAATTAGCACAGATCTCAGAAAAATACAAATAAATAGTCGTTGGAATCATGAGATCGAGACGAAGCTAGGAAAAATATAAAATGTGCAGAAATACGTCGTTAAATGCTGTTTTGTGCTCAAATAGTGTGTTTTCTCTAATAAATAAATGTGTATAAAATACGTATGAATTAGAGATAAATTTAGCATCATGTGAGCACAAAATAGGGCTAAATGGGGGGTTAAATATGTAATATTGAACCCAAATCACACCCCCAACTAGCGTTTTGCTAGTCTCTAGCAAAAAGAGCGATTAAAAATACGCCTAGATCACCTTATCAGATCTCAAATCATTCACCATCATACTACAACGACAAAAGAGATAGCCAAACACTAATATCAATATTTCAAACTCATCAAGTAATGGTACTTGTGGGTTTTCAAAAATGAAAGTCAAGCATCTCAAATGGTTATAAAATAGACTCAAATTCACTATCAATTATTTCATAGCTCATAGTACACAAAATCAATGGCCCACACCGTTCAATCAAATATTTTAACTTGGAGCGTAGATGGTTCATGCAAAGCAAGCATCAAAAGTAGGATGGTATCAAGACATACACACGTCAATCTCTATTCATAGGAACTCACACCACATCTTGCGTTTTCTTTAAGCTTTAGAAGTTGTCTTGCCTCGCTAATCATGCACACTTATTCTCTATGTTCTTTCACTTTTCTCCATAGTTCCGCGTAACGCGCATCAAGCAACATTCGCAGAAAAGTATATAACTTGGATTGCTCAATCAAATAATTGAGGTTCCGGTCAATGGCTCCCAAATCAGACGATAATAGGGCATTAGGCCAAGAAGGACCCCTCGGACTGTACTACTCGAGCCAACCAAGTTATTTCTTTAATAGCACATTTATTCATCATCATTTTTTCTTCTTTTGTGTGTGCATAAACAACGTGGCAAGATAACTTCCTCTTCTTTAATTTTTCACAAGAGTGGGTATCCTAATCATTTCAAATGACGTTGTACGTTTTTCTACCCAAAATCACACCAAGCATGCAAATGGCAATAAATACAAGATAAAGAACAATGCTCCAGTTAATTTATGAATTATTGGTACATGAATTTTGGTGTGTTCCAATGAAAGCATACCACTTGCTAATCCATAATTTTTAGATTCATTAAGTCATCGATTAATCTTGCCATTGAGATGTATAAAAAGAAATTCACCACAAGCACTCAACTTCATGTAAAATGAGATTGAAATGTTGAATAATAGTGGTGGAGAAAATAAATCACGAGTGTACGGTGGTGAATAAATATCGAGAAATTTCATCACATGAGGGTCATTTCTAGGTAAAGATAGACTTTGGTGATATTTCTTTAAAAAAAATTTTTTTTAATGCAAAAAGGGAACTAAAAAAATAAAATCCTAAAAGAAAAAGAAAAAGCAAATAAAAATCCTAAAAGTTATTTCCCTCCCCCCAACTTAAAATAGACATTGTCCTCAATGTTAGGAAGAGGGAATCATGGAAAGAACACACCTGATTAGTTCCCACCCGAAGGTGGGTCTGTGAGATCCATGGTGCTCGCTTCCTTGGTCCAAGGCTCGTGAAAATGTTTCAATCTCTGGCCATTCACCTTGAACTCGCTTCCATCTTTCTCATTTAGTAAGAGCACATCGCCATGTGGGAAAACTTCTTTGACGACGAAAGGTCCATACCACCTAGAGCGAAGCTTCCCAGGAAAGATGTGCAGCCTGGAATTGTATAGGAGTACTTTTTGGCCTGGGGTGAACTCCCTCCTCAAGATCATCATGTCGTGGACGGATTTCATCCTCTCTTTTGATATTTTAGCGTTGTCGTACGCATTTCTCCTCAACTCCTCTAGCTCCAACAATTGTAACCTGCGAGAAGAAAAAGAGACATCAGTATCAAAATTCATTTTCTTTATAGCCCAATAAGATCTATGCTCTATCTCAACAGGTAGGTGACAAGACTTCCCAAATACTAGACGGTAAGGTGACATCCCCAAAATTGTTTTGTAGGCCGTCCTGTAGGCCCACAACGCTTCAGGTAAGCGCAAACTCCAATCTTTTCTTGATGGATTCACCGTTTTCTGCAAAATTCCTTTGATCTCTCTATTTGCCAACTCTGCTTGGCCATTGGTTTGGGGGTGATACGGAGTAGAAACTTTATGTGTGACCCCAAACCTCTTCATTAAAGTAGCGAACATGCAGTTGCAAAAATGAGACCCTCCATCACTGATCAAGGCCTTTGGCACTCCAAACCTAGAGAAAATGTTCTCTTTAAGGAACTTAAGCACAACAGAAGTGTCGTTCGATCTGCAAGGAATAGCTTCCACCCATTTAGAAACATAATCAATACAAACCAAAATATAGGCATATCCAAATGAAGGCGGGAAAGGTCCCATGAAGTCTATGCCCCAACAATCAAATATTTCAATCTCTAAAATGGGGTTCAGAGGCATCATGTTACGTTTAGTAATACCCCCTAATTGTTGGCATGCAGCACAAGTCTTGCAATAATGAAATGTGTCTTTAAACATAGATGGCCAATAAAAGCCACATTGCGAGATTTTTGCCACAGTTTTGTTCGCTGAAAAGTGTCCACCACATACTCCATCATGGCAAAATTGTATCACACTGGTTATTTCATGATCAGGAATGCATCTCCTAACAATTTGGTCACTACAATATTTATATAAGTACGGATCATCAAAGAAGAAATATTTTACCTCGTACTTGAACCGTTTAAAGTCTTGAAGAGACCAAGTGTCAGTGGTCTTACCAGTTACCAGATAATTAACGATATCAGCATACCATGGAGAGGTGGAAACGCTAAAAAGATGCTCGTCAGGAAAGGAGTCCTTCAAAGGCACATCCGCTGAATCAAGGCCTACTGTCAAACGTGATAAATGGTCAGCTACTAGATTCTCCACGCCTTTCTTGTCCTTGATTGTGACATTGAACTCCTGCAACAATAAAATCCATCGTATCAATCGAGGCTTAGCATCTTTTTTAGATAATAAATATTTTAAAGCAGAGTGATCAGTATAAATCAAAATTGGTGATCCCAGAATATAGCTCCTAAATTTTTCCAACGCGAATACTACAGCAAGCAACTCCTCTGTGGTCGTATAATTCCTCTGAGCGTCATTTAGTGTCTTGCTGGCGTAGTAAATCACGACTGGAACTTTGTCTTTTCTTTGGCCCATGACTGCACCAACTGCGTAATTGCTTGCGTCACACATTATTTCAAATGGTAGGGACCAGTCTGGCACCTGCAAAATGGGAGCAGAAATCAGCAACTTCTTTAAAGTTTCAAAAGAAAGTTGACACTCAGGTGTCCAAATAAAGTCCACATTTAAAGTCAGTAAGTTGCAAAGAGGGCGAGATATAGCGCTAAAATCTTTGATGAACCGCCTATAAAATCCTGCATGTCCCAAAAATGATCTGATGTCCTTCACACATTTAGGACTTGGTAGCTTCTCAATTACTGCTACCTTGGCTCTGTCTACCTGTATACCATCTTTAGAAACCAGGTGACCTAGGACAAGTCCCTCTGTGGTCATAAAGTGACACTTCTCCCAATTCAATAGGAGGTTCTTTTCAATGCACCTGTCAAGAACAAGAGCCAAGTTAGCCAAACAATCATGAAAAGAGCTACCATATACTGAAAAATCATCCATAAATACCTCAACAATTTTCTCAACCATATCATCAAAAATACTGAGCATGGATCGCTGAAAAGTAGCTGGAGCATTACATAAACCAAACGGCATTCTTTTAAATGCAAAAGTACCAAAGGGGCAGGTAAAAGTGGTCTTTTCCTGATCCTCAGGTGCAATCTCAATCTGGTAATAACCTGAATAACCGTCTAGAAAGCAATAGTATTCATGTCCAGCTACCCTCTCTAAAATTTGGTCAAGAAATGGAAGAGGGAAATGATCTTTTCTAGTTCTAGAATTCAACTTCCTATAGTCTATGCACATCCTCCAACCTGTGGTGGCTTTAACTGGGATAAGCTCATTATTCTCATTTTTAACCACGGTGAGGCCAGACTTTTTAGGAACAACCTGTGTAGGGCTAACCCACTTGCTATCAGAAATAGGATAAATAATGCCTGCATCTAACAATTTTAGTACCTCGCCTTTAACCAATTCTTTTAATGTTGGATTTAACCTACGTTGCATTTCTCTAGTGGGTTTGGCGTCATCCTCTAAATAAATGTGATGCATGCATACAATAGGGCTTATACCTTTTATGTCAGCAATGGACCACCCAATAGCAACTCTATGTTTCCTCAGCACATCAAGTAATGAGCTTTCCTGCTCTAAAGAAAGTTTAGAAGATATTACCACAGGGAAGCTGTTTTCATCGCCAAGAAAAGCATACTTAAGGTAGTCAGGAAGTGGCTTCAACTCTGGCTTTGGATCCTCCACCTCAGATGAAATTTGAATTGATGCATTAGGTGGCAAAGCCTCAAACCTAGGCTCCCATATTGCATTGAGCTCCTTCACGTTCTCCTGCACAAAAGATATGTCATCAGAATCACCAATAAAAGTCTCAACAATAGAAGCATCATCACAAAATTCAGAACAAATATAATCATCCACCAACGAATCAATCATATGCACCCTCTCAATCTCATCATCCACATGTGGCAACTTGCAAGTATTAAAAATATTCAAGTCCAAAGTCATGTTGCCAAAAGTTAGTTTCAGTTGACCATCTCTACAATTTATTAAAGCATTGCATGTAGCTAGGAATGGTCTACCTAGGATGATAGGAGTAGCATTGGCAGTTTGGGGTCCCTGGATGTCTAGAACTATAAAGTCCGCGGGGTAGTAAAATTTGTCCACCTGAACGAGGACATCCTCAATGCATCCCTTAGGAACTTTAATAGATCTATCAGCTAGTTGTAATATAACAGATGTAGGCTTTAACTGTCCTAACCCAAGCTGCATAAAAATAGGATACGGCAATATATTGACACTAGATCCTAAATCCAATAAAGCATTTCCAATTTTCTTAGTGCCAATGGTGCAAGTGATGGTGGGTGATCCAGGGTCTCTAAATTTAGGTGGTGTATTTTGTTGCACAATAGAGCTAACCTGTTCAGTCAAGAATGCTTTCTTTTTCACATTTAACTTTCTTTTAACAGTGCACAAATCTTTCAGAAATTTAGCATAGGCAGGTATTTGATTAATAGCATCAAGCAATGGAATATTGATCTGGCACTTCTGAAAAATTTCATGAATCTCAGTTTGATACTTATCTTTGCTTTTCTGAAGTAGCCGATGAGGGTAGGGTGCTGCAGGTACATATGCTGCGGGTTCCTTCTCTTTAATGACGCTTTTGCTCACACCCACATCCGTGCTCTCTTCCTGCACCTCCTCTTGTTCTTTGATTCCCTCTTCTTGGATCTGAATTTCCTCTTCCTGCTCAGCTTGTTTGCTCGGTGGATCAGGCTTCTGAATCTCTTTTCCACTCCTCAAAGTGGACACCGCTTGGCAAGGCTTCATATTATTTCCTGCAGAAGAAGATGAGCCCATATTAGGATTTGGAATTGACTGAGATGGAAGCTTACCTTTTTCTAATGTCGATGTAAGCCTCGCCAAGCTCTCGCTCATCTGCTGATTCTGAGTCTGCTGAGCCTGAAATTGAGCCTGCTGCTGCTGCATTTGAGCTTGTTGCAATTGGATAAGTTGCTGAAGCGCATCGCCAAATGGTTGCATCTGCTGTTGTTGCACTGGCTCATGGTCCCTCCTCTGGTTCCCACCTTGATAGTTGTTGTTGTTGTATTGAGGTTGTCGGAACGGAGGGGGAGCCTGCTGCTGCTGAGTCTGCTGATTGGGGCCACAGTTCAAGTTTGGATTGTTGCGCCACCCCTTGTTGGAATTGAAGTTCTGGTAGTTCGAAGAAACTTGATTCACCCCAGTAGGATTCCCTAGCATGCTCTTCAAGGCTGGAAGTGTGGGGCATGCACTAGTGTCGTGGACACCAACGTCGCAAAGTGCGCAAATCTGCTCTATCTCGACTGCCTTGGCCTCTTTCAGATTCATGGCGTGAAGCTTGTTTGAGATCATGGCCTCCATCGTTGCCTCCAACACATCCTCTTGCTTCAAATTATAAACTAGTCCTCGCGTAGGCTGGGATGGTGCAGAATGGCCTCCTCTCTCGTAGTCTGAAGTGGTGTCCCATGTCTGCTTTCTGCTATCTCCTCCAGGTACGTCCAAGCTTCGTCTGGCTCTTTATCAAAGAATCCTCCATTGCACATCATCTCTACAAATTGCTTCATTTGCGGCTGCAGTCCATCGTAGAAGAAGCCAATAATCCTGCTTTTATCGAAGCCATTGTGCGGACAAGCGAGCAGCAACTCATTGAACCTTTCAAATGCCTGGTAGAATGTTTCCTCGCTTTTCTGGGCAAAGTTCATAATCTGCCGCTTCAGTCCCTGTGTCCTGTGAATAGGAAAAAACTTCTTTAGAAATTCAGCCTGCAAATCAATCCATGTGGTAATAGAACGTGATGGCAATGCATTCAACCAATTCTTAGCTTTGTCTTTTAATGAAAATGGGAACAGTTTAAGATATATCGTGTCCTCGCTAGTTTTCCCATCAAAGCATGTCAAGCAAACCTCCTCAAATCCTTTAATATGAAGGTATGGATTTTCCTTGTCTAACCCATGAAACGTGGGTAAGAGTTGGATCACCCCAGGTTTAAAATTGAAAGAATTTGCATCGGCAGGTAAAACAAAGCATGAAGCAGTGCTAGTCCTAGTGGGTCGAAGTAAATCTTTTAAAGTCCTAGGCACTCCAGGTTGCACATTATTCTCGTTATTGTTGCTAAAATTTTCATCCATATTATTATTAGCCATATCAAAACGTCGAGTCAACCTATGTGTCCTAGGAGTCCTATGCCACATAAACTAGCATAAATATTTTATTTTTATTTTTATTTTTTTTATATGAAAGCAAACAAAAGTTTATATACAATAAAGTGGAAGGATCTCACCGAAGGTCCTCTGAATGAAATAAACCGTAGAAACAAACCGTTCTCCCCGGCAACGGCGCCAAAAACTTGGTGGGCTCCGAAAGGTGCTTCTCTCAAGCGCAAGAGTCCGTTAAAGTAGTAAAATCTGGGAGTCCAGATGTCGAATCCTCGGGAGAATCTGTTGATACCACAAGTCCAAATCAAATAGAGTAACTACGAATAAAATCTAAGCACTTTAATAGCGATGGTGAATGTGGTATGAAAAGTGTGTGGTGATGGAATTGTTATGTGCGATCAATGCAAACAACGAACTCTAATTCGTGAAAAATAGATATAAAAAGCATGTACATGGCATGGGTTCATTAGGATCAGCGAATCGTAAGCTTTGGTTGATCAAATATAACGCAACGAAGCCTCCTTTTGGGAGCGAATCGTCGGAAGATGTCCTTTTGGGAGTTAACGCGTCAATTCTAATAGAATACCGCTAAAGTTGTAAACGTATATATAAAGTATGAACCTCTCTTTTGGAGAGATCAAATCTCACCCTTGTGGGGTGATCATCAACTAGAACAATTCTTTTGGAATTTGTAAAAGTGGATTTAAGAACGACGAATAAAACTTTAGCAAATATAGCGATTAAGCGCAATTATACAACCAAAGAATACGATTCACATCACATAATTACTCCATACCATGCACACACAATATTTAGCTACTCATGGTACAGAAATACACAATTTTCAGATTCAAATTCATAGGTTTAATAGCAAAATACGGAAGTTTAGAGGCAAAATACAAGCTAAAACACCCAAATACAAGCTAAAGTTGAAGAGAATATCACCAAATCTCTCTGAAAAGTCTTCAAAACTCTCTGGAAATTAGAAACTAGGCTCTGGAATTTTACAGAATTTTTGCAGAAGAAAATACGGCTCCTAAATGCTCCAATACGCAAATTATACGCCCCAAAAACCCTAAAATACCTTATATAATTAGATTGCGGGTTTAATAGCCTTATTGGGTTCAAAACCCACTTAAATTCGCGCCCGAATTGATCTCAGCCGTAGATCTGGGGCGGATCAATTCGTGGCCGTTGATCAAAGCGGGATGGCATATTAACGCGACGCGTGGCCTTTAATAATCGTGCAAACCCGCATCCGCAATTTGAATCCGCATCGGACTCTTCGTGGCCGTTGGATCTGCATCTCGTGGCTCCGAGTTCGCCACGTCGCGCGGAGAAAATCGCCCGCTCCGCTCGTTCGATAGCCGTTGGATGAACGATCGATGGCTATGATATCGCCACGTGGCCTGCTGAAAATCGTGCTCAGCGCTTCGTCCGATCGCGATTCGGAGTTAGCTCGACCGTTGGATCTTAATCCAACGGTCTAGCCCGCGAGCTCGTCGAATCCGCTACGGGGCCGATCTCGGGCGTCAGATCGCCATCAGACGGTGCAAAATCGCCCACGTCGCCGCTTCCATTTTAAATTCTCAGAATGAATCCTACCAGTTGGATCTTGATCCAACGGTGAAGGGATTTTCCCAAGCGCCGATGATTCCAGCCGTGCGATTGGACGGGGATCGTTAGGATGGCGCCACGTGTCAGCAGTGGATAGGTTGGTGGCCGTATTTTCCGTATTTCTTGCGTATTTCTCCATTTAATTGGTATTCTGCATTCAAAAATACACAGTAATTAGCACAGATCTCAGAAAAATACAAATAAATAGTCGTTGGAATCATGAGATTGAGACGAAGCTAGAAAAAATGTAAAATGTGCAGAAATACGTCGTTAAATGCTGTTTTGTGCTCAAATAGTGTGTTTTCTCTAATAAATAAATGTGTATAAAATGCGTATGAATTAGAGATAAATTTAGCATCATGTGAGCACAAAATAGGGCTAAATGGGGGGTTAAATATGTAATATTGAACCCAAATCAGCTAGCTAAGGGACTGTCGCCGGCCGGCCAGGCCAGGATAGCCACTAGCTGCAACCATGGATATCCTCTGGCCGCAGCCAGAGGCAGCAGCTGGCCGACCAAAGGCTATCCTCTGGCAGGCCAGCAGTGCAACCGTGGATGACCACTTTTCTGGCCTTTTCGATGAATTGGTAGTCATCGGACTGCCGGTAAGTAACTTGTTCACTGCTGTAAATTCTTGCAAAAAATTGCAGAAGTTAGTAAGCATTACTAACACAAATGAGGTTGTGCATTAACTCATTCTTTTTGGACTGAAATTTTAATGCATGTGTTCTTTGTTTAGCATGGAATCAAACGTTCAAAAAGGCTCTAACTTTTTTAAAGTAAGTTGGATGTTTGATCATGATTGTCTCCTCTTTCTTTTGCACATGTTTCATGATGAAATGTTCATTCATGAACATCCTCACTCTTAGGCCTATAAATAGGAGGTCTTCCATGCTCCCTTTGCACCACTCTATACTTGCAAGGAGTTGCACAAGTGTTGTGATCCTCTCTTTATTTGCATAGAAATCCCTACAAAGGAGATTAATTCTTGCAACTCTAATCTCTAAGTGTTGAAAAAGTTCAAACCTCTTTAGAGTGAGGACATCTCACACTAAACAAAGTTTTTTCCTCTCCTACCTTCTAGCCAAAACAAATCTTGGAGGCCACTTCAAGCCCCCAGAGAGCTCATGAATCGTGATGGAGTTCATCGTCACGTGAATCAACTAAGGTGCTGGTTGAAGCAAGATTGTGATTTCACTGGAAAAGTTTTGGAACCCATGGGTATCGCTAAAGTATACTCGTGCCAAGTGATGTTTTTTTCTCAGCATTAAGTTACTAGATTTGCAGTTAGATCCAACACTTGTTGTGAATGCTAGTTTATGATAATTTTGATTTTCAGTCATCCACTGTTTAGTCTAAATTGTTTAAATCGACTAGCTTCATGAACTTAATTAATCGACCAATGAGTCTTAGGGTTTGTTACCTTCTATCAATTGTTTCAGGACTAATCGATCAATAGTTGTGATCGAAGAACCAGTTCTCGCCGAGTGCCTTTGGCGCATAGGCACCCAGGTGAGAACCCGGGACCTGTAAGGTCCCGGGTTCGAAACCCCTAACCCCCCAAGTGTAGCTAGTGTAGTGGCTTCCCCGGGCTCTTACGCCGGGCTGCCAGCCGGCCATCGGGCACGGTTTACTGCTTTCCGATGAACAAAAAAGAAAGAAAGAAAGATCGGTTCTCTTCTATAATTCTCAAACTTGACTGGCTGACTTTATATTAATATTTAGTGGTTCTAATTGATTAATATATTTATTTACCCATGTACACATATTAATCTTTATTTTACTTGTTGTAACCTATCGTTTACTGTCATTTGCCATCGGGTTTCAAACATATATGCAACTAGGTGAGACTCATGCACCTTAGATTAGGTTGCATTAGTTTAATATTAGTTTTAAATTTGGGAGGCTACGTTATACTGTTTAGCAAAAGTTATCTCAACAGTCTCTTATCTATAAACAGAAGTGGAAAGCTTTGTTGCCAGTCACACCAAAATCATCACAAAATGATAATTATACTCATTCTTTCTTTATTCTTTCATTCTTAAAATTCTTGATGGGGTATTTGAGGTCACTAAGTAGTATTGGTTATTCTTTAACCTAACCACCTCTCTCTAGTCGCCTCCTCTTTCTTCTTCTAAATATTCCTCTTGTTCAAATCAACATACGACTTAAAGTTCCCGTTTAATCCAAGTGCATACTGCAATACCACGGGTTCATATATACGAGTATAATATAGTATCTTGGACGTATTTGTACGTATAAATTTTTTGTGTATTTTATTAATTTTTATGGTAACAAAAATTATTTTTAAACAATTCTAAAGATCACTTGGATATAAATAAATATGGTATTTGGATGAAATACATTGTATATGGGGTTTTATGTGGTATCAATTAGTGTATTTCATATTTCTAAAAATAAAAATGTTGAAATTATCTCATGATGGCACATATGCCTCTAATGTGTCATTTTAGCATAAACCCCCACCTAACCTAATGCCACAGGATGAAGGTGATAAGGATTCTAATTAGTTTTTAAGGGATTTATTTGGGGGAAAAGAAAATAAGAAAGAAAAACAAAAACTCGCTCTCTCTCTCTCTCTCTCTCTCTCTCTCTCTCTCTCTCTCTCTCTCTCTCTCTCTCTCTCTCCACTCTCCTTCATTTAGGCCATCCCCTTCCCACTCTCCTTCATTTAGGCCATCCCCTTCCTCTCCCATCCTCCTCTCCCACCATCTACTCCACCACCATCTCCTCCTCTCCCACCACCTACTCCTCCACCATCTCATCTTCCACCACAAAAATTTCCCACCACCAAGGCCAATTTTCTTTACCTTCATTCAATTCAGCGAAGAAGAATAGAAGGAGCTTGAGAAAAAGAAAAGCTAGGGGCCTTCAAGGAGAAGAATGGCCAAAGAATTGAAAGGAGTTATTTGAGATAGGATTTCTAGCATCCTAGATATGGTTTAGTTTTAGGATTTAGGTTAATAGGAGTTCAAAACTTTAGTTAATTTTTAAAATTTGAGGTTGGTGTATGGTAATTAATACACGTATTGGCCTAATCTTCTTGCAAAGATATTGATTGCTTTGGTATCTATTGCAAATTCATATATGCATAATTTTTAGTCTAGAATGGCAAAAATCATGCAAAAAAAACAATTTGGAACGCTAAACCAGTTAGCTCCAACTTTCGTTTGTTAACCTTGGCCAAATTCTATGCAGAGTTCGATTGAACCATTAATCTATGCAGTAGTATCAGATTCTGCCAGAATTTGCACCCTATTACTAAAAAGGTTAGAACCTCCACTGTATAAATCCAATAAGTGTAATTTTGGTCAGATTGGAAAGATGGCTTCAGTAGCTACACTTTCGTATTTTAATCTCACAGGAATTATGACTGTAAGATATCACAAATGACCAATATTTGGAGCTCACTGATGCTGTCTGAAAAACGGTTTCTGTACCATGTGGGGTTTAAGCTGTAATGATTAACCTACATGCTCTAAAATCTTGATATTTGATATATGAAAGTATAAGTTATTTATCTACAACTTTCATTTACAAACATTTAACAAATTCACAATAGAAATTGAGGTTAACAGCCTCTGTCTTGTGACTTTTCATGTTTCCTGCAATCTGGAATTGGTAAGATGAAGGATTATATCATGTTCATTTGGTTGGAAATCTTAGTAATTGAATTGGGCTCATGTTAATGGTTCAGTAATGCCATGTAGTAAATTTAGTAATGCCATGTTAAATTTATAGTAATTTCAATATTGCCATTGTGCTAAGTATGTTAATATTGTATATGTCTCTACCATGCTTGGATATGCTTGGAGATGTTATCCAAGTTTCTAATTCATGCAAATAACATCACGTTTTCCACCATGCTTGGAAGTTAGCTATCACGTTGCATGTTAGCATGACAAGTAATGTTAGGTTGTGGTATGTTTTAATTAAATTGTAGCCTGATGTAGAAAATTTCACAATGCCCATAATACTAATTTAATATGTCGAATGTTAATTAGAAATTAGTAGTGCGGAATGCATGCTAATTACATTAAGCAAATTGTAGCACATTAAATAATGACATGTTAGTACTAACTTTCATTTAGCATGCTTCTAAGGCCATATGATTATCGTGCTAAGTAGTTAGCCCCAATGTGTCATGCTAGAATGCATATGTGGAATATTGCCATGATGCAATGATATCAAGTGCCATGTCATGTTGATAGTTTGCAATTTGAATAAAGATTGTTATGAACATGCTATACTCGTGTAACATATTGAGTACTGTTACGACCTAAAGATCGTAGTAGCCCGACACCCGCCCGGATCCGCTAACAAATCCCACTAACTTGCCCTGTCACAAAGGGGCCGCCGCCCCGAAAATCCGGGGCATCATGGAGACAGGCGCGCCTGGCAGCGTTCCCCGAACTGGGCGAGGCGAACAGCCGCGGCCGGCCGAGGCGAACAACCGAAGCCGCCCGACCCGCCGGGGTAGCACGCTTGGTGACGCTGGGGCAGCTAGGCCAGGCCTGCTGACCGGCGTGGACGTATCCCTCCGCACCAGCGGGCCGTGCCCCAAGGCCAGTCGGGACGGCCCGCCCGACTCCCGCGAACCACGACGCCTAGGGTGACACCGCCCGGCCTTTAGCTCGTCGCTAGCGACAAACGGCCAAGGATAAGGACACGACTGACACATACGTCACCCGACCGTCTGACAAAGCACCCCCTGGCGGCTGAACCGCCTGACAGCTGATGCTTTCGGCCCTGACACCCCGACAAAAGCGCCCTTTGTCCGTTGCGCCGCCTGACAAAAGCGGATCAGGACCTCCAGTCCCCGAGGCCCCTGTCCAAAGTTTCCGCCGTCACACGCGCCAGCTCAGCACGCCTAGTCATCACCCGTCAGGTATAAATACCCCCATTCCTCTTACGGAAAGGAGGTTGGAAAATTCTCTCATCTTCTATCATTCACACACGAGAGCAAAGGTCCCCCATATCTTTGTTCTCCCACCTATAGCTCGCCACGCGTGGCGGACACACAGTTAGTCTGGCCGGCGTGTCCAACCCCCCATTTAAGCCCTTTTACTGACTTAGGCATCGGAGGGGCTAATGGTTGAACCCCAACCCCGCCCTTCTGACGAGTTGTTCGTGCTGCAGGAGAGCTCGCCCCTTGGCCAAAGTCAGCGTCAGCCTCCCGCCGTCCGACCTTCCTCAGCTACGTCCGACGAGATACGATCCTGTGAGCTCCACCGGCGACGGATCCAACCTCTTCATCCCACTAATCACTTGTAAAACAGCCTACCTAACCCCACATTTCCATATAACCACCGTGCCCTTGGTTCCCCATACTACAAATTCATTGTACGCGAGTTCCACCTCGTAACAATTGGCGCCGTCTGTGGGAACGAAGGGTCACACCCATGTTAGACTCCATGCCGATCTCGCGGAACCCTGACCACGGCAAAGATCCCGTGGGTCAGGAACCGCTCTCTCTACAAATCATCCCGGCGCCTGACCCCCTTCTGGGGATGGGCACCGAGACTGAACATACTTCGGCCCCCGTGGTCCTGAAGAGCTTCGAGGCCGTCCCCCTGGCCAGGGGAGGCTACCAGACGACGGGAGCGGAGCCTCCGCCCGGCCCCTCAGAGCCCCTGAACGTGAGGCGGAACCTCCACCCTCAATTCGAGGAGGAGGGGGAGAATAGGGGGCTCGCTGAGGAGATTGCGGCCCAGCAAAGGCTCCTGGAAGAGGAGATGGAAGTTGCGCAGCGGTGGAGGCGCCTGGGGGAGGCGGCCGCCGCGCAAAGGCGTTTGGACGAGGCGGCCGAGACCGCCCGGGAGGCCTACCAGGAAGAGGAGACCGCCTGCCGCCAACTCCGCTTCATCGTCACGGAGCGCGAAAGGCTGAGGAAGGAAAACAGAAGCAACCAAGAAGTCATTGAAGAGACGACGAGGGGACGGCGGCCCGGGAACGGGCGGGACCCGTTGCTGAACAGACCCCCACCTGGAGGAGGCGACCCGCGTCACCAGCACCACCCCTCCGATACCCTGCATGAGGAAGCCGTTTGTCGACAACTACGCTTCCTCGCCGCCGAGCGCGAGAGGCTCCTCCGGGAGAATCAGGAACGGATGGAGGCCCGAGGAGAGCTGGCCGGGAGGCGCTGGCGCTGGGAGAGCCGCAGCCCACAACCCGTCGAGTCCTCGGCCCGAGGAAGGAGCCCCGCCAGACGACCATCGGACTACTCCCCGGGGGCGGAGGACTGTCGACGGCCGCGACGCGACCGAAGCCTGACCCCCGAATGGCGGAGAGGGGATGCCCCGGATCGCCCTACCTATCCGAAGGAGGCCACGCCGCTCGCACGGTGGATAACGTCCGCCCCAAGGCCCAAAAAGTTCAAACCTCCTCACTTGGCGGTGTACAATGGGAGGGGCGACCCCCTCACACACGTACAACAATACCGGGGGGCGATGGAGTCACATGATGTGGACGAGGCGTTCATGTGCCGGCATTTCTCCCAGAGCCTGAGAGAAACCGCGCTGGACTGGTACTTTGGCCTGCCCGCGAGGACCATCGGGAGCTTTGGCGAGTTATCCCACAAGTTCTGCCAAGAGTTCCGGGCCGGGCGGACAAAAAAGAAGCCCTTAGACTATCTCAGCACGATAGTCCAAAAGGAGGGGGAGAGGACGGGAAGATACCTCCGCTGCTTCCAGGAGGAAAGACGGTCGGTGGTGACATGCGGCGATGAGGTGCTTATGCTGGCCTTCAAAACGGGGTTGCGGACCCGGAGCCTCCACAAATCCCTGCTCCGGGATCCGCCGGCCGACTATGAAGCGTTGGTGGCAATGGCGGAAAGGCACGCCTTGGCCGAAGAGACCCTCGGTGCAAAGGTCATACTCCCCCCTGTGAAACCATCCCAAGACGGACCCCGGCCGCACCTTCGGTCGGGGCGGGAAGAGAGGGGCCGAGCCCGCAATCAGACGACCCTACCGCGGCGGGAGCCGCCCGAGCCTCGCCCACAAGATCGCCCTGGCCCGGCGCGCGAGTTTGCCCCGGCGCGGAGGCCCCCCAGAGTCATCTCAGGACAAGAGGACCCCCCACCGGCGCGTTACACGCGACTCAACGCCCCCATGATGGAGGTGCTGGCCGCGGCGACAAGGGCCGGGTTACTGCCGGAGCCTCCCCGGGAGATGAGGACGGACCCGGCGAGGCGAGACTCTCGGAGATACTGCCGCTATCACCGGGACCATGGTCACGACACCGACCACTGTTACTCCCTTAAAAGAGAGATCGAGCGACTGATCCAGGCGGGTCACCTGGGGAACTTTGTCGCGGGAAGGCGGGTGGCGGCAGGAGAGACAGACCCCCCGGAGGAGGGGGGACGGGGACCGCTGGCGAACCACGATAAGGAGGAGCCCCGCCCCCCGAGGGCGGTCATGCGAATTGAGATGATAACGGGAGGCCCAACCTCGGCGGAACGAGCGCCCGCAACCCTGGAGGCCGAAGCCCGACAGGTGATGATGGCGGGCGCCGGCCACCGGTCGAAGCGACAAAAGATACGCCGGCCCCCTATCACCTTTACCGAGGACTGGCCGGAGGCACGGAGCCAGAGCCATGACGCCCTCGTCATCAAGGCTCGGATTGGGGCGATTGACGTCGGCCGACTCCTGATTGACACTGGTAGCTCCTGTGACATCCTGTTCCTGGCAACGGTCGAGAGGATGGGGTGGGGGCGTGCGGACTTAGAGCCCTGTGCGGGCCCTGTCGTTGGCTTCACCGGCCATGCGATTCCCACCGAGGGAATGATCACCCTGCCAATGACCCTGGGGGAGGAGCCGATGGTCGTCACCAAAGAAGCACAGTTCGTCATCGTCGACGTCGCCTCGGCGTACAACGGAATCATAGGGCGTCCATATATGACGGCCATCGAGGCGCTCCCCAGCCTGCGACATCAGACGATGAAGTTCCGAACCCCGCGGGGGGTGGGACAGGTACGGGGAGGACGGGAGACGCGCGGAGACCACAAACATGTGTCGTCCCTGTGTAGGAGCCCGAGGCGGGTCCCGACGGCACTCGTCCCAGACGAGAGGGAGGATTTCTGCGACCAGCGGCCGACCCCAGCCGAAGAAGTAGAAGAGGTCCCTGTGGCCTCGGGCGAGGGAAGAACCGTCTCCATCGGGACAAAACTCCCGTCCGCGTTGAGGACGGCCCTCATCGCCTTGCTCCGGGAAAACGCGGACATATTCGCGTGGTCGCCCGCCGACATGCCCGGGGTGGACCCGACAGTGATCTCCCACCGGTTGAATGCGGACCCAGAAGCCCGACCTGTTCGACAGAAGAAGAGAAGTGCAGGGGGCGAAAAGAAGAGGGCAGCTGAGGAAGAAGTAGAGCGACTCCTCGAAGCCAAATTTGTTCGGCCGGTGGACTACCCCGACTGGCTCGCCAACGTCGTTCTGGTGAAGAAGCCCAGTGGAAAGTGGCGCATGTGCGTCGATTTCACCGACCTCAACAAGGTATGCCCGAAGGACAGCTTCCCTCTACCCAGGATCGACCACCTGGTGGATCAGGCGTCCGGCTATGAGTTATTAAGCTTCATGGACGCCTTCTCGGGATACAACCAGATACCGATGGCGGAGGAGGATCAGGAGAAGACGTCTTTTGTCACTGATAAAGGCACCTTCTGCTACACCAAGATGCCCTTCGGACTGAAGAACGCCGGGGCGACCTATCAACGGATGGTAGACCAAATATTCGGCCATCAGGTGGGGCGAAACTTGGAGGTCTACATCGACGACATGCTGGTGAAGAGCGGGAGGGCCCTCGACCACCTCGCCGACTTGCAGGAGACCTTCCAGAGGGTCCGCCTATACAACCTAAGGCTGAACCCCGCGAAATGTATCTTTGGCGTGCAGTCGGGAAAGTTCCTGGGCTTCATGATAACGAAGCGGGGAATCGAGGTGAACCCCGACAAGGTGACGGCCCTCATCGGTATGACGGAACCCCGGACGATCCGGGACTTGCAGCGACTAAATGGCCGGATCGCTGCTCTGGGGCGATTCCTGTCGAAATCTGCGGAGAAATCGCTCCCCTTCTTCAGGGTCTTGCGGACAGCCTTTGGCGAAGCTAAAAACAATAGGAAGGTGATCCCGTGGGACGGCGACTGCGCGCGGGCGTTCGCGGAGCTGAGAGCCTACCTACAAAGCCCACCACTTCTCGCGCGGCCGGGGGAAGGCGAACCCCTAGGGTTGTACTTGGCAACCAACGAGGAGACTGTTAGCTCCGTCCTGGTCAAGGAGGAAGGAGGAGTGCAGCGCCCCGTTTACTACGCCAGCCGAATCCTCCGAGAGGCGGAGACTCGTTACAGCCCTATCGAGAAAGCCGCCTACTGCCTAATAACCACGGCCTGGAAGCTCCGACCCTACTTCCAGGCCCACCCCATAATCGTCCACACCGACATGCCCCTCGAAAAGAACCTGAAAAGACTGGAGCGGTCGGGGAGGATGCTCAACTGGAGCGTCGAGCTCAGCGAGTTCGACATAGCGTACAAAGCCCGGACGACAATCAAGGGCCAGGCGCTGGCCGACTTCCTGGTGGAATGCACCACGGAAGTCCCGCCGGGAGACCAGGCAGAGCTCCCATCGGCGACCATATCCCCGCTGAGGGTCGAGATGGGTAAACCCTCAGCGCCCTCCCCGATAGCAGCGGGCGAATTATGGACCATCCACGTCGACGGCTCCGCCACAGGCTCCAGGACGGGAGCGGGTATCGTCATTCAGACTCCCGACGGATGTTCGTTGGAATACGCCCTACGCTTCAGCTTCCCGGCCACCAACAACGTCGCGGAATATGAAGCCGCGGTTAACGGGCTAAAACTCGCAAGGGCAATGGGGGCGACGAACGTGTTGCTCCTAAGTGACTCCCGTCTCGTCATTCAGCAGATCCTGGGGGGCTTCGAGGCCCGAGAGGAAACAATGAAGCGATACCTGAATCGCATCCACATCGAACTCCGCAAGTTCAAGAAAGCGGACGTCCAACACCTACCCCGCTCCAACAACCTCCGGGCGGATGCCCTGTCTAAGCTGGCTTCCTCCTCGGCGGCCGAGATCGGGAAGGCAATCTATGTGGAAAGCCTGATGACGCCGACCATCGACGAAGAAGAACTGATGTGTGCGGACACGAGAACATCATGGATGACCCCCATTAGGAAGTACCTAGAGACGGGCGAGCTACCCGAGGAACGGATGCTGGCAAAACAGGTGGAGAGGCGGGCCCTATCATTCGTGCTCCTCGACGGGGTGCTGTACCGCCGCCGCCGAGCCAATTTCGACGTCCTGCCCTACCTGAAATGCTTGGGCCCGGAGCAGGCCGAGCAAGTCATCCGCGAGGTGCATGAAGGCTTTTGTGGAAACCACCATAACGGACGCACCA
The DNA here is from genome assembly GCA_030789695.1 of Scilla litardierei. Lineage (NCBI taxonomy): Eukaryota > Viridiplantae > Streptophyta > Magnoliopsida > Asparagales > Asparagaceae > Scilla > Scilla litardierei. The sequence goes on from CM061138.1 coordinate 37,289,020, forward strand.
TCGCCCACAAAATAATGCGCCAAGGATACTACTGGCCGATGATGATCCGGGATGCGGTACAGTACGTCAAGAAGTGCGAGGCATGCCAGAAGTTCGGCCGGCGGACGACTGCACCCCCGGCCAACCTGATGCCCATCTTGAGCCCGATCCCCTTCGCCAAGTGGGGGCTCGACATCCTGGGGCCATTCCCAAAGGCCTACGGAGGAAGGAAGTATCTAGTCGTCGCCGTGGACTATTTCACAAAATGGGTGGAGGCAGAGCCGCTGGCGCGAATCACATGGACAGACATGAAGGGCTTCATTTGGCAATCCATCATATGCCGCTTCGGGATTCCCCGCTCCATTGTCACGGATAATGGAAAGCAATTCGATTGCGAAGGCTTCTGCGACTTCTGCTCGGGCTGGGGGATCAAACTCCAATTCGCGTCAGTCGCCCACCCGCAGTGCAACGGAATGGCGGAGGCCGCGAATAAGTGTATCTTGAATCCGATGAAGAAGAAGGTGGACGCCGCTCTGGGGGCGTGGGTCGACGAGCTGCCGGGGATCCTGTGGTCTTATCGTACCACCCACAAGGCTTCGACCGGGGAAAGCCCCTTCGTGCTAGCCTACGGGACGGAGGCGGTCGTTCCCGTGGAAATCGGCGAAGAGACACTCCGGCTAAAGCTCTTCAATGAAGAGACCAACGGAGGAGGTCTCGGCCTCAGCCTGGAGTTGATAGACGAGGTGCGGGACCGGGCCCTGACTAGCCTCGTCAAGCACAGCCAAAGGATGGCGCGGTATTATGACTCCCGGGTGAAACCGCGGACCTTCAGGATCGGTGATTTGGTCCTCCGAGATGCCACCTTCCTCCCTGAGACTGCGAAACGGGGAAAGCTGGCCGCTAAGTGGGAAGGACCCTACACGGTCATCGACATTGTCGGGCCGGCCACATACATCCTGGCCACCCCCGAAGGGAGCGAACTGGCCCACCCTTGGAACGCAAAACATCTGCTAAAATTCTACCAATAGTTGTGAGTTTTTCTTTTCTTATACGCAGTATACATGTCCGTCCGTTCTTCCCATTATGGTTATTCCTACACAAGTTTTGCAGTTCGATAAGACTCCGAACCTCTGGGGCAGGGCCAACCCTAGCCACCCAAACCAGAGAAGGGCACGGGCCGGGCTACGCGCCCGCTCCCCCCCTCCAGACCTCTGGGGCAGGGCCAACCCTAGCCACCCAAACCAGAGAAGGGCATGGGCCGGGCTACGCGCCCGCTCCCCCCCTCCAGACCTCTGGGGCAGGGCCAACCCTAGCCACCCAAACCAGAGGTGGGCACGGGCCGGGCTACGCGCCCGCTCCCCCCTCCAGACCTCTGGGGCAGGGCCAACCCTAGCCACCCAAACCAGAGAAGGGCACGGGCCGGGCTACGCGCCCGCTCCCCCCCTCCAGACCTCTGGGGCAGGGCCAACCCTAGCCACCCAAACCAGAGAAGGGCACGGGCCGAGCTACGCGCCCGCTCCCCCCCTCCAGACCTCTGGGGCAGGGCCAACCCTAGCCACCCAAACCAGAGAAGGGCACGGGCCGGGCTACGCGCCCGCTCCCCCCCTCAAGACCTCTGGGGCAGGGCCAACCCTAGCCACCCAAACCAGAGGTGGGCATGGGCCGGGCTACGCGCCCGCTCCCCCCTCCAGACCTCTGGGGCAGGGCCAACCCTAGCCACCCAAACCAGAGAAGGGCACGGGCCGGGCTGCGCGCCCGCTCACCCCCTCCAGACCTCTGGGGCAGGGCCAACCCTAGCCACCCAAACCAGAGAAGGGCACGGGCCGGGCTACGCGCCCGCTCCCCCCCTCCAGACCTCTGGGGCAGGGCCAACCCTAGCCACCCAAACCAGAGAAGGGCACGGGCCGGGCTACACGCCCGCCCCCCCTCCAGACCTCTGGGGCAGGGCCAACCCTAGCCACCCAAACCAGAGAAGGGCACGGGCCGGGCTACGCGCCCGCTCCCCCCCTCCAGACCTCTGGGGCAGGGCCAACCCTAGCCACCCAAACCAGAGAAGGGCACGGGCCGGGCTACGCGCCCGCTCCCCCCCTCCAGACCTCTGGGGCAGGGCCAACCCTAGCCACCCAAACCAGAGAAGGGCACGGGCCGGGCTACGCGCCCGCTCCCCCCCTCCAGACCTCTGGGGCAGGGCCAACCCTAGCCACCCAAACCAGAGAAGGGCACGGGCCGGGCTACGCGCCCGCCCCCCCTCCAGACCTCTGGGGCAGGGCCAACCCTAGCCACCCAAACCAGAGAAGGGCACGGGCCGGGCTACGCGCCCGCGCCCCCCCTCCAGACCTCTGGGGCAGGGCCAACCCTAGCCACCCAAACCAGAGAAGGGCACGGGCCGGGCTACGCGCCCGCTCCCCCCCTCCAGACCTCTGGGGCAGGGCCAACCCTAGCCACCCAAACCAGAGGTGGGCACGGGCCGGGCTACGCGCACGCTCCCCCCCTCCAGACCTCTGGGGCAGGGCCAACCCTAGCCACCCAAACCAGAGAAGGGCACGGGCCGGGCTACGCGCCCGCTCCCCCCCTCCAGACCTCTGGGGCAGGGCCAACCCTAGCCACCCAAACCAGAGAAGGGCACGGGCCGGGCTACGCGCCCGCTCCCCCCTCCAGACCTCTGGGGCAGGGCCAACCCTAGCCACCCAAACCAGAGAAGGTCCCGTAGCCCTCGAAAAATCAAAAACAGGGGCACACAAACCGGGGACGAAACGACGCCAGGCGGCCCCGATGTGACTCGACGAAACGACGCCAATTCCCGAGTAGGCGGCCCCGATGTGACTCGACGAAACGAAAGGCCGCTCGAGAAACACGCCACCATTAATGATTCGCTCCAAAAGAGGACCCGTGAGAGCCACCTGGCAAAGACGGTTTCCAACGGGCATGAATTCAAGGAACCCATTAATGGTGCCAACTCAGCGCAATAACTGAAGGAGAAACCGTCAGCGAGATCACCCTATAAAAACACCCCCACCTCCTCCAGAAAATAAGGGAACCGGCAGACATGAGAAACCGCCACTTGATCCCCCCACCCACGGGGAAACGGGTCGAGATACAACGCCCTAACAAAAGAGAGGTCACTGGCCATCAATGGTTCCTGCCTCCCAGGGCAACGATGCCGACATCTCCGGCACTGTCAACAGGATATTCCACTTACAAACGGATCGTCAACAGGATATTCCACTTACACAAGGGAAATCCACCTTTCACGCCTCCGTCCCCCGAGCAAGGACGAGGCGGAGAAAGAATGGCATCCGTTTAAAGCCGGCTGGGCAGGCGAGAGCCCCCAACGCCAGCCGGCAGGTGCCCCCCGCCCTCGACCTCCAACCAGGGACTTCAGAAAGGCTGCATCCCCGACAAGCCCAAACGTCGAGTCCTGGCGTGTCAGCTCGCCCACGCACCATCGGGCGCCGAACCCCACCCTCAAACCGAGGTAGTGAGGCTCAGGGCGACGGGGGACGGCCCTATGCTCAAGAACCTCCCCAAGGAGCAAGCCGCATTAAGACGGTTTCCCTCCTCGGCGCCTCTTCCGGACCGAGGAAAACCCTATCCGCGGAGAGAGAAGACGAAGCAACGGGGGGAGGGCGGAACGATCGCCAAAGAGACCTTGCAACATTTCAGCACGGAGGGCGGCCGTTCTCCTCCTCGCCGAGCTTGATTCAAGTTACGAGGGGACCCCGACCTACATCGACGACCCGATCCGGAGATCATTAAACCACGGGCGAGGACAGCTTTATGGCTCCCCCACCCAGATCGGACCCCACAACGGGCGATAAACTAAGAACTCCTGTACAAGCTGTAGATCAGCCTTTGCAAATCTAAATAAAAAAGTTCTTCTTTATATGCTCAGATTCTTCGGAGAACACCATAGTGAATAGCTATCCCCCGCCAAGCTCTGGGTTAGCACCGCACTACCCCTCCTGACTGGCATAGGGCCTCCGGGACATCTACGCCTGCAGCGCGAGCCCCGCTCACTAAAAGTCACCGACACCTTTCCCTCGAGGGGGAAAGAGATACACTCGAACCCGCCCCGCCCAAAAGCAACACAAGCCAATAACATCCCCTTCCCCCAGACCTCGCGATCTCGGACACGGGAATGTTGGGGGCATAAGTGGTAATTTGGTAATTGCGTAACTTCCGCAAGATGCCAAAACAACATGACTCGGAATGGACCGGTCCCAAGGCAGCGGCCCGGTCTCGTCGGAACAGCGCCACGATGCGACTCAACATACCGAAAGGCTGCTCGGTCGACACGCCGTCAGCAGTAACACGATCCCCGAGAGGCCAGAGTGCCGGATACCACCGAGGAAAAGCGATTCCCAAAGCACGTGATTCCGTGGAGCCCCTTTGAAACGCTAATCCCCCGCATTACTCGAGAAAAACCCTTCCGCAGAATCTCGCTATAAATACCCCCCTCCATAGGCCATGAGAAAGGGGAAAAAAGAGAGAGGCAAGGGATTCCCATTCCCTCACTTCGGGCGTGAAACGACCCCAAATGCCTCACCGAACCAAGAGAAAGCCGAAAGCTGCCGACGGATCTCACCGCCCCTGACGGTGGCCGCTATAGCCCCGCCACCTTCAACAGGATATTCCCCTTACACGTGGGAGGCACCGCCCGCCAGCTTTCCTCCTGCTTGTTACTATATCAAAAGGCAGGTCCAGATGGCCGGCGGCGTGCCGCAACACCCTAAGTAACGCCATCACCTTCGGCGATCCCCACGGGGTGTCGGGGAGGGGAAAACCCCCCAACGGCTCGCCCCGCGGCGCCACCACCGCTACCTCGTCCTCCACCTCCCGGGGGTTCCCCCTCGGCGCGCGGGGTCCTAGGCAAGGCTGTACAACCCTCCAGCGTGACGACAGCGAGGCAAAACGCGAGGAGACGAGGAAAGGGAAAGGAAGCGGGTCCCCTCCGACGACCGAGGGACGCCCCCCCGAAGGCGGAAACACCTCAGGGCGGCACACGGTGGTTCGGTTCCCGACGCCTCGGCTCGCCCCTGGACAATGAGGCGACAGAAATTCGGTAATCGGCGTAAGGGAAGGCCGCCCTGACGCAGGCATCTGCTCCTCCCGGCAAAGCGAGCAGCAAATGTGGACGACCCTCCATCCCACACATCTTACCCTAAATGTTATAAATGTCACCTAGATTTCCGATAAGATTCGTTGTATAGTATTCCCCCTTTCGGACTCTTCCTCCTGGGCCCAAGCGCACGTCAGCTGGAAGGTCCACCGAGCACAGCCCGGCTGGGGTTCCACGAAAACTACAAGCGCGGCCGATACGCGCCCCTCAACAAGGGCCCTAACATTCTCAAGTAGTCGGACCCCCTCTTAAATCCGACCCAATACACGCCAACAACGGCACCCCGTTGGGGGGTAACGCCCCGTAAGACCCGCACTCCCCCCCTAAGCTTGGATCCAAGTCCGGGTCACGTTAAAATACTGTGTCGCGGCAGCATTACGCCATCCGAGACGAACCGGGCTCCCGCCTCGCACTCGATGCCGGGGGCAATTGTTACGACCTAAAGATCGTAGTAGCCCGACACCCGCCCGGATCCGCTAACAAATCCCACTAACTTGCCCTGTCACAAAGGGGCCGCCGCCCCGAAAATCCGGGGCATCATGGAGACAGGCGCGCCTGGCAGCGTTCCCCGAACCGGGCGAGGCGAACAGCCGCGGCCGGCCGAGGCGAACAACCGAAGCCGCCCGACCCGCCGGGGTAGCGCGCTCGGTGACGCTGGGGCAGCTAGGCCAGGCTTGCTGACCGGCGTGGATGTATCCCTCCGCACCAGCGGGCCGTGCCCCAAGGCCAGTCGGGACGGCCCGCCCGACTCCCGCGAACCACGACGCCTAGGGTGACACCGCCCGGCCTTTAGCTCGTCGCTAGCGACAAACGGCCAAGGATAAGGACACGACCGACACATACGTCACCCGACCGTCTGACAAAGCACCCCCTGGCGGCTGAACCGCCTGACAGCTGATGCTTTCGGCCCTGACACCCCGACAAAAGCGCCCTTTGGCCGTTGCGCCGTGTAACGACTGGTTTCCTTGTATCTGGATTTATTATAATATAATATATGTTTTGGTGGATTTTCTCCTCTTGTGTGGTTTTCGTCTCCGTAACTTTCATTTTCTATCGATTCGTCGTATTTTCTCGATTCTTCCTTAGGATCGTCGATTCCGAAGTACGTCGTTTGTGACGGGCTTCATAACGGTCATATCTAACTATTAGATCAAGCCTAGGAGTCTTAGGATTCGATCACGGGGCCTCGCGCTCCGTATCGGAACTTTTGGTGCTCATTAGCCGGTATAAGAAGGGGCACCGACCGACTAGATGACGATCCAGTCGGTCGGAAATCCTTCTTGGACAGACTAGTGAGCTTTCTAAATTTTCTCAGGAGTTACTGTTTATCATTAGTCGGTCTAAGAAGAGTTGTTGACCGACTAGGTTGCAAACTAGTCGGTCGGCAATGCTTCTTGAACCGACTAACACATCATCTTAATTTTAGTTGAGTTACGGTTTACTCTTAGTCGGTCTAAGAACGTTCATCGACCGACTAGTTGCTAAACTAGTCGGTCAGTACTTGTTCATGGACCGACTAACTCTAAATCCTATTTTCGTTCAGGAGTTACTGTTTACACTTAGTCGGTCTGCGTTGGTCGACCGACCGACTAGTTGCCAAACTAGTCGGTCAGTGGTTGTTCTTTGACCGACTAGTCTGTGTTAAAACCCTAATTTCTGGGCAGCCGCCAGCTCAACCTATAAATACCCAACCCAATCGTTTTCTTCTTCTCCAACACGACCCTAAGCCCTAGTTTCTTCCCCTCTAAGCCCCCATCTTCCTCCAAGCTTCAATCCTCCATTCCAAGCCCTAGAATCATCATCCAATCCATCCATTCACCCTATCTACTTCTAATCTTCCCCAAATCTCCATCAAAACCCATCAAATCCCCAAAATCCCCCAAAACCCTAGTTTCTCCAAACTTTCCCAATCGTTTCCAGATCTGGTCCTAGGGTTCCCCGGAGTATTTCTTCCGCCTCCTCTTGGTAAGAAATCGATCTACCGTTGTTTTCATGTCTTATTGTAATTTTTATGAAACCCTAATAAAATACTTATGTTTTGATGATTGTTCCCCATAACAGCGATTCCCCGTAGGCTAGCATCCGCGGGAACGAACTTTCGTAACCGTCATCCCCGGTGATAGGCAAGTGAAACTTGCATCTCTTGATTTGGGCCATGTCTTAGGCCATAACCTTGTTTTAGCGTAAAAGAGACTAAACGGTGAAAGGATAGCCGTTTAGACGCCGTTGACCTAGCTTGACAACGAAGCTTGGTCCGTCACCCTCATCATGCTTGTATGTCACGTTTAAATTCAATTAACGGTACGCAATCATTTGTTCATGTCATTGCATAGTGATTAATTATTGTGATTGTGTAGCACACGTTACAATATTATATTCCTGGCTCGTGTTCCAGAAGCGAGCCCTGTAGTTGGAAACCCCAACGCTCGGATACCGGCTAGGCACCTGCGTTGCGGGCACAACCCTATGCCAAATACACTTCCTGGCCCGTGATCCAGAAGCGAGCCAGTGTGTTGGCATTGCCAATGCTCGATACACATATGGGTGGGGTAAGAGATAAGCGGACTGAGCCCCGAGTTGGCTTGATCCGCCACTCCGGCCAGCAGGTGGACTCTCTAGTGCACAAGTGATTATTAGTGATAGAGATAAGCGGACTGAGCCACGAGTGGCCAGCAGGTGGACTCTCTATGCACTAAGTGTTTAAGTGATTAATAGTGATAGAGATAAGCGGCCTGAGCCACGAGCGGGCCAGCAGGTGGACTCTCTATGCACTAAGTGATTAATTGTGATAAGTGATAAGTGTTAACTGATAAGTGATTAGTGAATTGGTAGCTCTTGCTACATCGTGCGTGTTTGCCTCTCTTTTAACTATTGCATCATACTTAACTGCCATGCCATTGTTTAACATTTAAATGCTAGGTTGTGAGTCACTTTCAGCTTCCTTGCCCAAGTCTTTTTAGACTTGCTGACATGTGCCCCTTTCTCTTTTGGGTGACGCATGTTAGACCTTGAGCCTGAGTTGCCCGCTGAGGGTGAGGTGTTTGCGGACGCCGAGCTTGAGCCCGTGTTGGACGGGGAGTACGCGGACACTGGGGACCAGTCCTAGTGTCTCTGTTGTATTTTACTTTTGTTAGACAGTTGTTTGTTATCGGTGCGTGGCACCTATACTTATTTATGTCGTTGATTTTGTTTGGCCTTGTTCTGGGCCCTTAGACTCTTCCCTTTAGCCTGGTGGCTTTTCTGTGATGTTGAATATTTTGTGGACAAACTTTGGGATTGGTGTTTCTTATCCGGCTCATATTATTATTGTTGTTGTTTCGATTGCAATTACAGGGACCTACTTATACTAAGTTGACGCTTATCGGGTTTGGGGCTTCACCGCTCCACTCCCGTGCGGACCTTTTTACGTCTCGCCTCCATTTTAGGGAAGCGGGTCGTGACACGCCGCCTGACAAAAGCGGATCAGGACCTCCAGTCCCCGAGGCCCCTGTCCAAAGTTTCCGCCGTCACACGCGCCAGCTCAGCACGCCTAGTCATCACCCGTCAGGTATAAATACCCCCATTCCTCTTACGGAAAGGAGGTTGGAAAATTCTCTCATCTTCTATCATTCACACACGAGAGCAAAGGCCCCCCATATCTTTGTTCTCCCACCTATAGCTCACCACGCGTGGCGGACACACAGTTAGTCTGGCCGGCGTGTCTAGCCCCCCATTTAAGCCCTTTTACTGACTTAGGCATCGGAGGGGCTAAGGGTTGAACCCCAACCCCGCCCTTCTGACGAGTTGTTCGTGCTGCAGGAGAGCTCGCCCCTTGGCCAAAGTCAGCGTCAGCCTCCCGCCGTCCGACCTTCCTCAGCTACGTCCGACGAGATACGATCCTGTGAGCTCCACCGGCGACGGATCCAACCTCTTCATCCCACTAATCACTTGTAAAACAGCCTACCTAACCCCACATTTCCATATAACCACCGTGCCCTTGGTTCCCCATACTACAAATTCATTGTACGCGAGTTCCACCTCGTAACATGCTATACTCGTGTTGATAGTTTGCAATTGGAATAAAGATTGTTATGAACATGCTATACTCGTGTAACATATTGAGTACCATACTCTTGTTTGCAAGTATTAATGGCATGGATGTTATGTTTTATATGAAGAATGATGGAATCATGTGTTAAATATGTTATTAGAGACGGCGATGTTATAATGAATATTGATGCAATGCTCGTAATTAGAAAACATGACATCTGCAAATTGATGAAAGAAAGGAAATTGTGAAGCGGTAAATGAGACCGCAAAATGAATAAATGATACAATGATTTGTAATCTGAGAGTGAGGGAGAGTGATAATTATCTGGGATTCTCGATCCATCATAAGATGGGCGAGACTCCAAATATGGGCTGTGGGAAGCACAGGTAAATTGTAACGATAAAGGAGTGGACCTGAATAGTAATCTTACTCGCACTCCCGACAGCCGGTATGTGGAGTGGGCAGGGTTAGATAGGCACATGGATGTACTCGTGATGCACCATGTGGTAGAGGTAACACCTTCTCACTCCCGAAACGGTGGAGTTACGAGAGGCCCCTATAGTGCTCGTGTCGCTGTTAGGGGTAACATTGTATTCATCCACCCTGTGTGAAATCCAGCTCATTGGTGTCCTACGATTTACTTGGGTTTCCAAATAATAACTAAATGTCTACCTTTAAGACTAATTAATCTGTAATTGTGGTTATGTTCTTTTTGTACCTCAGCTTTTACTTTCAACACTTGTATGTTATGCTTGTTTACTTTTATGCTTTACACCTGTAGACATTGTATCACCGGTAGATAGACCATTAATTAAGTGGACATGTTCTAAAACTGGATCCTACATAGTGATGTTAGAATTCCTACTGGGTCATGCGTTGACGTGCCTCATTTATGTTTCCAGGAATAGGATTAAAGCAGCCGGAGCGGGACACAACTCAGGAGACAATTTCCAGTTACGAGGTAGAACCTGTAGGTGACTTCGTCCAGTTGGACTTCCTTGGGATAGTTTATAGGGTGTGTTGTACTGTGTGTGTACACTTCTTGTAAATTTTGGTTTGGGAGTTCTCTTTCTTTTGTTGTACCCACTTTTATACCACTATACATTATATGTATGTATAGAATGTACTTTTGTGTGAATAATAAAAGATGTTTGGATATTGTACATAATTGTTGTTCTCTGTAGATGTAAGATTGGAGCAATACGTGTACTTCCCAGCACGTGCACAGTGGTCTGCTGGTTCTCTTCGCGTCCACTCTCTTTCTTCTCTTCCTTGGTAACATTCGCTGTTCTGGGATCATTTGGGACGGATTCGCACTTTCCGAGTATCCTGGGAAGCGGGGCGTTACACATACACATTGTAATCTAATTTTTATAAGAAGTGAAAGTGATGTCTTCAACTACATGTATATCAATTTGACAGAAATAGTATAAATCTTAGTGTTAAGTTTGTTCTTTCTTATTTTATTGTATTTTATATTATTATATATCAATGGGTATCATATGACATATGAGATTAAATCTCATATGCGGCTTTCAATTCTCAAATCCCAGCTATTTTTGGAAGATCGGAACCGTTCAATTTAGTCTGTATATTCTAAAACCCCAAAATATCAAATATTGGATGAACCCAATGTGTTTTACATGTTCATTCACCCATCGTAAAAGTTCTATTCATGCAAAATAGTTAAATTTATGACAAGTGTATTAACAGGTAAAACCCTTTGGATTCATCCGATATTTGGTGTTTTGATATTTTAGAATATGTAAATCAGAATGAACAGTTCAAATCCTCCAAAAAAAATATAAGAGAGGATGACATTTTGGAGGTGTATATGAGGATAACCTCATGTGGCATATGATACTCATTGTTCTCTTATTATAGTCTTGTCTGCTTTGATTATTGATTCACGGTCGTGATCTTATGCAAGGTTTTTGTCTGCTTGAATTAAGATCAATGTTTGAATCCAATGGTTGTGGATGTATACTGATTATGTACTGGCTAGGTTTGGATAGTACAAAAGGAGTATACTTAATTAGCATGTATATATAGATGAATGCTATATTTGCATAGCTCTCTCTCTTCCATCCTTTTCTCCCGTTAACTTAGAGGATGAGGATTCATCTGACCAAGTCTCCTCCTGTTCATTCTCCCATTCTCACATCTTACACTTTTATTCTCCGTTCCTTCACTTTCCAAAAATTCCCTTCAAACCTCCAAACCAACCACCCACAACTACACATAAACATAGGCATAAACTCGTTCCTTGGCATAGGCAAACACTATAACAAAGCCCACCCTCTCTTCTTCCATGCATATAATCTCCCCTTGCCACCCTCTCTTGCTCTAAGAGAGCACCCCGTCTACAAAGAAGAATGCCGCCGTCGAGATCCCTTCTCTTCGCGGCATTCTTCTTCTTCTTCCTCCTCCTCCTCCTCCTCGACCTCTCCCATGCACAGTTCCGCATAGGCGACGACACGGGTGGCGGTGGTGGCGGTGGTGGTGGTGAAGGAGGGGTGGAGGCCCCTCCCCCGCCCGGCCTGGACACGTGCAATGGCGTGTACATCACCTACACCTTCAACGGCCGCACCAAGGAGTACCCCCACGTCAAGAACGCGTCGGCGCAGGCCTACTCGTTCAAGGCCACGGCCACCGTGCTCAACGCCATGACCACCGAGCTCAAGGCGTGGAAGCTCTTCGTGGGGTTCCAGTACCACGAGATCCTGGTGTCCGTCGACGGGGCGGTGGTCGTCGACGGGTCGGACTTCCCCGTGAACGTGGAGAACGGGACCACGTTGATGGGGTACCCCATGACTGACCTGCGAAACTCCATCGACACGGCCGGCGACATGGAGCAGATCCAGGTGAAGATCGACATGCTCGGGACGCAGTTCGGGCTCAAGGGGAAGGGCATTCCGATGCCCAAGAAGATCGAGCTCGTGAACGATGGCTTCAAGTGCCCCAAGGCCACTGGCAAAGGTGCGTACTCAAAACATTTGTGCCTAGCAACAGCATTTGTGCGCATTGTGCAATTCCTGTACGCATACTGAAAACCTGCAGGGGGGTTCATGAGCGCATGCTGCATCAAAGACCCCAAGAGCAAGAAGAAGCCGATCAAGCCCGTCAAGTTCCTGCCGCGCCAGTACGGCGACCTGAACATGGTGTACGACGTGATGACGACCTACGGCAACAACTACCAGGCGCAGGTCACGATCGACAACCTCAGCCCCCTCGGCCGCCTCGACAACTGGAACCTCACCTGGGAGTGGATGCGCGGCGAGTTCATCAACTCCATGAGGGGCGCCTACACCTACAAGAAGGGCGGCTCCGACTGCCTCTACGGCGACCAGGGCAAGTACTACAAGGACTTCGACTTCTCCAACATCCATAACTGCGAGCGGAAGCCCGTCATCACTGACCTCCCCCCGGAGCGCGAGAAGGACGACCAGGTCGGAAACATCCCCAACTGCTGCAAGAACGGCACCCTCCTCCCCCCGGTCATGACGTCGTCCCCGTCCCAGTCGATATTCCAGCTCAACGTGTTCAAGATCCCCCCGGACATGAACCGGACCGCCCTGTTCCCCCCTCAGAACTGGAAGATCGTCGGAGTGGTGAATCCTCAGTACGTCTGCGGGCCTCCGAGAAGGGTCAGCCCGACCGACTTCCCCGACGCCAGCGGCCTCATGTCTCACTCCTACGCCATTGCTAGCTGGCAGGTGCGTTGCTATGGATATTTACGCGCTACGGTTATTGGACTACATACTGATGAGTGTGGTCTGTGGGGACTACGGTCATACAGGTGGTGTGCAACATAACCAGACCCAAGGCGAAGGCCGCCAAGTGCTGCGTGTCCTTCTCCGCCTTCTTCAACGAGTCCGCCATCCCCTGCAACACCTGCGCCTGCGGCTGCTCCGAAGAATCGACCTGCAACCAGAACGGCCGGTCGCTCCTCCTCCCACCCGAGGCCCTGCTCATCCCGGCGGAGAACCGCACCAAGAAAGCCAAGGCCTGGGCGGAGCTCCAACACCTCGACTTCCCCAAAAGAGTCCCCTGCGTCGACAACTGCGGCGTCAGCCTCAACTGGCACATCCAGACCGATCACCAGAAAGGCTGGTCGGCAAGAGTCACCCTCTTCAACTGGGGAGACTACACGTTCAAGGACTGGTTCACCGCGGTTCGGATACCCAAGGCCTACGACGGGTACGAGAACGTGTACTCGTTCAACGGGACGAGGCTGCCGGAGCTCAACAAGACTATATTTTTCAACGGCCTGCCGGGGCTGACCTACCTGATGCCGATCAAGGACGGGAAGGACTCTCAGCCCAAGTCGGACTTCAGGGTTCCCGGGAAGCAGCAGTCGGTGATATCGTTCGTGAAGAAGCACACCCCGGGGTTCGACATTAAGAAGGGGGATGGGTTCCCGACTCGGGTGTACTTCAACGGTGAGGAGTGCTCGTTGCCGGACCACTTGCCGGTCGCGACCGGAGCTGGGTACCGAGCAAAGATTGGGCTTCTGCTGCCCACGGCATTGATGGCAGTCGCGCTGTTTGTGCTGAACGTGTAAAAAAAAATTTCGTATTTTGTACAATCGTGAAACGAAGAGAAATGTGTTCAAGAGATGAGGTCTTTGTATAATTATTGGTGGGGGGAATTGGCTAGCAAATTGATTTCAGGAACTTGGCAGCATATATCTGCTGCTGGGTGATTATATTACTCGTGGTAAATTTCAATGTATGCATATATGAAAACCAGTTCAATTTTTTGCCCTAATTCTTTGGCAATGCAAATACCATAATTGATTTTTTATCTACTTTTTTTATCTCTTTAATTTATCCCATAATAAGAATTAGACATCAAAAAGGAGTTGGGCACCATAATTAATCACTATCCGGCTATAAATTCTTAGAAGTGCACAAAAAAATAAGAGGAACTGGGTCGCTCTTTTCATTTCTTTTTTCTTGAATGAAAATCGTGGGATGAGGAACAATTTTATGCGATGTATAGAATCAACCCTATGTTGGAAATGATACTAGTAAGCTCAGCTTGATCATTATGGCGTATTATTTACTAGACCCGCCAACAGATGATGAGAGTTCTCAAAAAAGACTTCTGTAGAAAACCAAGCAGTTACTATCCACATCTAATTGTATTTGATTCACAATTACATAATGTGAACCGATGCAAGGCGGAGCTGCACTTGCCTTGGCATGGTTTAAAGCCCCAGAACACTAACGTTCGAAAGAAGGCAGATGTCAGTACATATAAAATTCAATGCAACCATGCGAAAAAAACACAGAGCCATTGTGCATCAATACCAAGCGCAGTGATCAGTTAGCAAAATGCCTCTTCCATCAAACACAGCGTTCCATTCTATCAAATATCCCATCATCTTAAAATTACCTCGGGCGACAGTCTGGAAAGTTTACTTGTACAAATTCAGGATGGTTCGGACCCAATGGTGTCATTTTGCAACTAGTTCAGAAACACAGCATCTTTACCAAGACCTCATAATCTAGCAACAAATTTTCCACTAGGGATAATAATAGGCACTACTCGATATGCAGAGCTACTACACTCCATACATGGCCAAAGGATGCTGAGCTCAGTACCTATCATGCCGATCATGACGCCTGCCAAAGAAGTAAACGATATGAAAATTGTTAGATGATATGTAGGAAAACTTTTGACTTTAAAAGTACAAATTATTTGAGTAAATTAATGTGTGCATAATGCATAGTTGCTGAATCAAACCTAAAGATGGGGAAGCAATACCTTCCCACAACAGATGTCACTTGTGTGACAATACTACTTTTGCTAATTAAAGTGAAAAACTAAGAATGCTTATTTAAGCAACTTTATTATTCGTATAATCATTTAATAATTAATTTAAATAAATTAATTACTTATTTATTACAGAATTAAATGTCTTAACTATTGAAAATTCAAAACCATGTATCTCTACCTATTATGCATTAATGCCAATCTCAAATAGGGTATATCAAAATTTCAATATGAATCTATATAAAGTAATAATATATCAAAATTTCAATAGGGTATATCAAAACCATGTATATTCAAAACCATGTATCGTTATAAAGCAATCTCATATAGAGAAGAGCGTAATAACAAGGCTAGTCTCTATAGAGTAGAGCATTAAAGCTAATCTCATATAGAGTAGAGATTGACGTAATTGTCACACTAGTGCCTGAGGAACCAGATTGACTTGAAAGAGAATTCAGGTAATATTGTCTGTCCATAGATATAATCCAACTAGTTTTCAACTATTTTTGAGCGCATGTCGATGGATCTAATCCAACTAGTTTTGAGCGCATAATGAAAGCAATGTAAAGGCGGTTATGACACACACACACACACACACACACACACACACACACACACAGAGAGAGAGAGAGAGAGAGAGAGAGGCGTGTGCGCACGCTGACAACGCAGGAAAAATTCCTGCATTGCAGCACATTTACATTAATTTTTTATTCTCTTTAAATTTCTTTAAATTTCTTTTTTTTTGGATGTGATCTACACATTATGGATGATTACCATTCTAAAAATCAAGTGAATCCCATATTTACACACCAATTTGACCATCACAAATTCGACATTTTCATGACAATAGAAATTTTTTGTAACGAACTGATCAAGAGTCAAATACCCTAGGGATCTGCCAATATTTAGGTTTTTTTGGGTTCTAGACTGTGTACAACAATCCCAAAAAATTTCAAAAAAATTCTAGACCCCCGAAATTGTGCTGCAAGCCTAGGAATTTCCAGGCGCTGACAACATAGTTCCAGTATACTTACACAGAGAAAAATATAAATATGCTATCAGCTCCGGAAATTTTCAGCACTAATGCACAGTTACACCACACACACACAGAGAGAGAGAGAGGTGTGTGCGCGCGCTGCCAACGCAGGAAAAATTCCTGCATTGCAGCACATTTCCATTAATTTTTTATTCTCTTTAAATTTCTTTAAATTTCTTTTTTTTGGATGTGATCTACACATTATGGATGATTACCATGATCAAGAGTCAAATACCCTAGGGGTCTGCCAATATTTAGGTTTTTTGGGTTTTAGACTGTGTACAGCAATCCCAAAAAATTTCAAAAAAAATTCTAGACCCCCGAAATTGTGCTGCAAGCCTAGGAATTTCCAGGCGCTGACAACATAGTTCCAGTATCCTTACACATATAATAATATAATAATATAAATATACTATCAGCTCCTGAAATTTTCAGCACTAATGCACAGTTACACCATATTTATTTATTTATTTTGAAATTTTTTTAGATATGTTCTACATATTAGGATGATCAACGTACCAAAAATCAAATGAATCCAACGTTATTTGACCCTTTAATCCGATTGGTGCAAAATTAATGGTTTCAAACCAATAAAACGTTTTGTAACGAGTGGATCGAGGATCAAATCTATTAGAATTTACATACACTTAGGATTTTGGGGGTTTTAAGATGTGTACATCAATATTATAAAAAATTCAAGAAAATAATGGATTGGATTTTGTGCTGCCAGCGTAGGAAAATCCCTACGCGCTAACAGCACATACACGTTATTATCATATCTATTATACATTTGCCAACCTTTTTTGAATTCTAGGGCTGATTGGGACAAAATAAAGAGTAGCTGAGATTTGATCTTGGAAAATTAAAGATTGAGATGAAGCTTTGAAATCATGAATGTGAGCTTTGAAATTTGGTCCAGCTTTGAAGTGAAGGGAGCTTTGAAACCATGAATGTGAGCTTTGAAATTTGGTCAACTTTGAAAGCAGCTTTGAAATTTGGTCAACTTTTGGGGTTTTAAAATGTGTACATTAATATTATAAAAATTCATTATCATATTTATTATACATTTAACAACCTTTTTTGAATTCTAGGACAGACTATGACAAGATAAAGAGTGGCTGAGATTTGATCTTGGAAAATTGAAGGTTGAGATGAAGCTTTTGAAACCATAAAAAATTGAAGGTTGAGATGAAGATTTTGAAACCATAAAAAATTGAAGGTTGAGATGAAGCTTTTGAAACCATAAATGTGAGCTTTGAAATTTGGTCCAGCTTTGAAATGAAGGGAGCTTTGAAACCATGAATGTGATCTTTGAAATTTGGTCTACTTTGAAAGCAGCCAGTGAACCAGTTTCGCACGGAAGGCGCCCGCGAAATTTTTTTTGTTGTTCTGCGTTGAATTTGTTGTTTCGCGCCTAAGGCGTCTATACCGCTAAATATTTTTACGCTAATTTGTTGTTCTTTTAAATTTTAAATTTATTTGGGTAGCAAAGATTTCGCTGGCACGGTTTTTTACGCTAATTTGTTGTTCCGCGCCGAAGGCGCCCGCACTGAATTTGTTGTTCTGCGCTAAAGGCGCACATGCCGAATTTGTTGTTCTGCGTCGAATTTGTTGTTTCGTGTCGAAGGCGCCTGCGTCGAATTTGTTGTTCCGCGACAAAGGTGTCCGTGTTGCTAAATATTATTACGCTAATTTTTTGTTATTTTAAATTTTAATAATTTTTTGGGAAAGAGATTTTGCGGGGGAAAATCTTAAATGAACCGTGCCCGCAGGCACGGGTTTTTATTACACTAATTTGTTGTTTCGCGCCGAATTTATTGTTCTACGCTAATTTGTTGTTCCGTGCCAAAGGCACCGGTGTCGAATTTGTTCCGCGCCGAAGGCGCCCACGCCAAAGACGTCTGTGCCGCTAAATATTTTTACGCTAATTTGTTATCTTTTTAAATTTTAATAATTTTTTGGGAAACAAATATTTCGCATTGAAATATCTTAAATGAACCGTACCCGCGGACACGGGTTATTTACGCCAATTTGTTGTTCCGCACTAAAGGCGCCCGCGCCAAATTTGCTGTTCTGTGTCAACGGTGTCGGCGCCAAATTTTTGTTCCGCGTCTAAGGCGTCTGTGCCGCTAAATATTTTGACGCTAATTTGTTGTTCATTTAAATTTTAATAACTTTTTGGAGGACAAAGATTTCGCGGGAAAAAATCTTAAATGAACCGTGCTCGGGGCACCTGTTTTTTACGCTAATTTGTTGTTCAACGTCGAAGGCGTCCACGCCGAATTTGATGTTCTACACTAATTTGTTATTCCGCGCAGAAGACGCCCACGGTGAATTTGTTGTTCCGCGCCAAATTTGTTGTTCCGTGTAAAAGGCACCTGCACCGAATTTGTTCCGCACCGAAGGCGCCCATGCCGCTAAATGTTTTTACGCTAATTTGGTGTTCTTTTAAATTTTAATTATTTTTTGGGGAAAAAAGATTTCACGTGGAAAAATCTTAAATGAACCGTTCTCACGGGCACAGATTTTTATGCTAATTTGTTGTTTTGCGTCGAATTTGATGTTCTGCGCCAAAGGCACATGCACCGAATTTGATGTTCCACTCCGAAGGCACCCATGCCGCTAAATATTTTTACACTAATTTGTTATTCTTTAAAATTTTAATTATTTTTTGGGGAAGAAAGATTTCGCGGGGGAAATCTTAAAAGAACGGTGCCCGCGAGCACGTGGTTTTTTACTCCAATTTGGTTTTCCACTCCGAAGGCACCCGCGCCAAATTTGTTGTTCCGTATCGAAGGTGCATGCGCCAAATTTGTTGTTCCGCGCCGAAGGTACTCGTGCCGCTAAATATTTTTACGCAAATTTTTGTTATTTTAAATTTTAATAATTTTTTGGGGAACAAAGATTTCACAGGGAAAAATCTTAAATGAACCATGCCCGCGGGCACGGGTTATGACTAGTATGCGTGTGTATCTATTTATGGAGAAAGTTTGCATGCGAGCAAGAACCCATTCCACCCTTTAGGTTTTTTAAAAAAATTCATGGGTTTGTTGCTCACCTCATGCATAATCAACATACAAAAAATCAAGTGATTCCAATACTTTTTGAGCCATTTACACCTTGCAACTTCAACAGTTTTTCAGCAAGTTTTTAAGTTCTTGATTTTTTGCATGTTGATCATTCATAAGGTGAGCAAGCACATGAATTTTTTTCAAAAACTGAAAAATGGGGAAATTGGCATGTGTGCATGTCAGTGTTCTAAATATCGGATATCGATCGCGTATCGGCCTAGTAAATTTGATATCGGATTGCAGATATCGGGGATATATCGGGGATATTGACTAAATATCAGAGTGTCATATTGGATGCTTAAAAATTATGACATATGTCAGCATAGATGTATCTAAGAAGATATAAACTATACCAACTCAAATAAAAGTATGTTTTGGTTATACGTATCTTGTTAAACATGATTATCAGGGATATTGACTTAATATCGGAGTGTCATATCAGATGCTAAAAATGATGTCAAATAAAAGCATAGGAGTCTAAGAAAATATAAACTATAGAAACTCAAATAAAAGTATGCTTTGTGTATACTGTTGAGTATTGATGTTTCATATCAATCTTATTTTGATGATGATCACAACATATGTAGTTGCTAATGACTCTCATGTTTTAGTCTCACAGTTTCATTCCTAGAATATCTTTCTTGGAGACTAAACACTTGGTGCAAGGATGGACATCAAGTGAAGAAGGGACAAAGCTTGGACTCAAGGGGTGCCAAAGCTTGGAGATGATGGAGAGCATTAAGGCATCAAGATTGAAGACTTACTCTAAGGAAAGCAATGTAATCCATGTAATATTTCCTTTATTGCTTTCTCTCTCATTTGAGTCTAGGATTAATGTAATGCCTTGATAGATGGTCTACTCATACATGCATATGCATTTAACCATCTTAGTGAGCCTTAGGATTATCATAGAATCCAACCTAATAGGTTCATCTTGACCAAAGACTCATTTGGAGTCTCTGACTTTCCATCAGTCGCCTGATGAGGGATTTACAGTCGACTGGATGATTTCCAGTCGCCTGTCGATCCTTCTACAGTCGACTGATATGTACGGCTCAAGTCAACATTTCCATTGACTCTACTTGAGCTTTACGCAACAGTCGACTGCTGCACAGTTTACAGTCGCCTGTATATTTACAGTCGCATGTGATTGGTCAACAGTCGTCCGAGTAGCGTAAGTGCAATCTCTGCCTCTTTTTGTTTTTTCTCCATCTCCTGCAGCAGACGACTAATGAAGGTTATACAGTCGCCTGACTATTTTACAGTCGACTGTATTATTGACATCGGTCGCCTGTGTGCTTATCTGGAGAAAGAGTGCAGCTCTCTGTTTTATTCCATCCCCTACAGCAGTCGCATGCTGAAGGTTTTACAGGCGCCTGTCCTGTTTTCAGTCGACTGTATTGTCTTCTTCAGCCGACTGTCCTGGCTCAGATTATAGCCGTTGGATATTTTCTAGCCGTTAATCAGTCGACTGCCTTTTGATCATCAGTCGACTGTCGCTGTCGTTTTCGCCCAGTTTCTAGCCATTGCAGCATTGGGCTGTTGGCTGTTTTCTTGGGTTTTGAGGGTTGATATAGTGTTCCTATATATATAGGCGTGCTGATATCTCTAGAAGTTCTTGATGCTATTGAAAATCACAAGAGATTTATAAGCCACTCTCAAACTCTCTCAATTCCCTCTTTTGAGCTCTCATTCATCTTCATGCATTGAAGTCCAGCTCAAGGGAATTCATCCAAGTGCTTTCAAGCATATCTCAACACTTGGAGATCCTCTTCCATGCCTTGCATTCATATATGAGTAAGCATCTCAAGGCATAGGTAAGAGTATTTATTTTACTTGGTGATTCTTGTATCTCTAATTCTCTTTGTGGGAATTAGTCTCTCCCTTTGTGGGAGTTTATCTCTTTGTAGGATTAGGATATTCTCTTTGTGGGAGTAACTCTCTTTGTGGGAGTTTAGTGTCCTAATGTAGGGCTAACCCTAATTCTCTGAGTGGGAGTTAGTGATTCTCTTGGTGGGAGTCTTGACCCTCGTGTAGGGTTGGTTGGGTCCTTGTGTAGGGCAAAATTCTCTTGGTGGGTTATCTCCTTGTGAGATTTGTATTCACTTCTCTTTATGGGATTATAGTGAATATTTGGTGTGGCTGGATGTACCCAAGTTTTGGGGAACCAGGGTAAAATCTTGTGTTTGCGTTTGGATTGATTGTGTCAATTATTTCCTCTTGCATTTATTATTCCGCTTTTGCAAGTTTAATTTTAATTGGACAATTTTATTGCCATTACACTATTCACACTCCTCTAGTGTGTTGTTAGTATTGCAAGGGTAAGGCGATCCTTACAATTGGTATCAGAGCGAGGTTATAGCATACTGCAACGATGGCATTCAACGCCTCATCCGCGTCTCATGAAGAAGGTCATTCAACCGTTCAACCCCCGCTCTTCAACGAAACCAACTACCCAAGTTGGAAGATCAGAATGATGATCTACATGGAGGGTCAAGACCTATGGGACATCACGGAGGTGCCATTTGAGAAGCCCACTACACCGGCGACTTCAAGGACAAAGGCGGAGAAGGACTCGATCAAGTTCAATGCGAGGGGCTATGAATGCATTCCATTGCGCCCTCTCAGCAAATGAGTTCAACCGCATCTCCATGTGTAAAACGGCCAACGAAATTTGGCATACTTTGGAGATATGTCATGAAGGGACTACAAAGGTAAAGAAATCTAAACAAACTGTGTTTAGATCTAAATATGAAATGTTTAAGATGCAGGAAGGAGAAAGCATTTCAGAGATGTTCGCAAGGTTCACTGATATCGTGAACGCTTTGGAGGGACTTGGGAAGACGATTTCTCAATAGGATCGTGTAGAGAAGATCCTTGACTCTCTCACACCTCGTTGGGAGTCAAAGGCCAACGGAATTTTGGAGTCATATGACACGTCCAAATACACCGTTGAGAAGTGCATTGGTAATCTCATGGCGTATGAAGTGAAGCTTCAACACAAGAAAGAGATTCAACCATCAACGCCCAAGAAGCCGGAGAAGCAAAAGGGGATTGCATTCCATGCCAAGGAGGAGCCAATCAAGTGGAGGAAGAAATTCAATCGAGAAGCTCCTAGTGAAGAAGATGAGCTAGAAGAAGCGAGTGGAGGAGAATTTGAGGATCTTACCGAGCAATTCAAGGCATTCCTCAAATGCAAGCAATGTAAGTCTTTGTCAAAGTTTGCCTCCAATTCTAACAAAGTTCCTACTTGTTATACTTGCAGTGGAAAAAGTCACTTATCCACCGAATGCCCTTCCAAACCCAACAAAGAAACTTACAAAGGTAAAGGGAAGAAGCATTGGAAAGGGAAGTCCAAGTCCAAAAATCACAAGGGACTTGTCGGGACTTTTGATGATTCGAGTGAGGATACATCTAGTAACGAAGAAGAGGACGCAAAGATGATGCTCATGCATGCTTTGTAGCAATTAATGCTCCTACTCCTATCCCCTCTGGCTTAAATGAAGATGAGTTGGAAGCATGGCTCAACTCTTACAACTCCTATGAGGAATCATGCCTCATGGCTATCAGGGAGAAGTCTTCATCAAGCTCTAGTAAGGAAGAAGTCGATGATGAGATTGAGGTGAAGATCTCATACGAGGAGCTTGAATATCGTTTCGGTATGATTTCCGAAAATGCTAGTAAGTGCATCAACTCTTACAACAAATTAAAAGCAAAATATAAGATTGCTAAGAGTAGGTTGCATGAACTAGATATTGCTAGTGTAATTCATGATGAAATGCATGATTATGACACTAGTGAGAGAGATACACTTCTCTCTCAAGTTAAGGAATTGAGTTTAACTATGATAATCTTGTTGCTCAAAACCTTAGCTTAGAATCTCGCATTCAACAACTTACGTTGAACTGTGAAGAGGAATCCCGGAAGCTCAAAAGCTTTGTGTATTCTAGGGATTCACTCCACGATTTGTTGGAAAAACAACATCCGGTAAATCATAGAGGAGGTTTGGGTTATATTCAAAATGTGGTACCCAAACCCACCTCTAATTCCTCTTACGATGCAAATACAAGAAATATTGCTAAAGCACCTAAGAAGAATCAACGTGCTTCCTTCCTTGTACAACAATAACATCAAAAAGAAGCATGTAGATCACGAGGTAATGAGGAAAAATGAAGACTTCATTTGTTGCTAAGAAGCAAAATCCTCATACCATGCATGCCAAGAAATTCGTTTCTACACCTAAGCATGCCACATCCATCCCTCTTGCAAAGGCAAAACCCTTGCCTAGGAAATCCTTGAATTTATGGATTCCCACTAAGGTTAGTGTGCAAGAGAGTGATAGTTACATCAACTCTCTAGTTAGGGATGTGATCACCACGTGTGATTACATTAGGAAATCAAACTCCTCTTGGGCTTGGTTCCATAATGTTTAGGTTCCACACACACATTTGCATATTGCATGGGTATTGTGTTTAAATATTTATTTGTAGCATATCCATTGGTTGTGTGTGTTTCATGATTTTGAAAATATTTTCAAATTTATTTCTTTTCATGAAAATGGGAATCTTGGAGATTACATTGACATGCATGCATTATTGATCCATATGTATGTCAATGGGAGAGTTAATATGTGTATGTTTAAAATATTTTAAAACATATTTTGACTCTCATTTCGGGGTGTGATTGAGATCAATTTTTACAATTGGTTATTTTTTGGTCTCAAACCAAACCCCTTGGGTATTGCCAACATGTTTCATGTTACTTCCTTTTGGCAATATCATTGTGTATCTTTGAAGCTTGATTTTTCCATATCTATTACTTTGATGCACTTTTGGCCCATGGCTCCATTATATGTATATCAATTAGTAAAGATGATTATTTTCCACGATTTTTTTTCTACAATTGGTATTTACCTCAATTGTAAGAGATTGTTCATCTCCTTTATAATTGGTATTAGATCCTAGAAGTCAAAATTTGACCATTTCTATGATCTAGGGCATGGGATAGTGATAGATACCCACTAAATTTTTCAATTTGGTATCATACATCTCCTTATATCTTGCATATTGTCACATCTTTCATTAAGATGACAAAGGGGGATATTTTTGATGTCCACCTTTTTGACGAAAGGGGGAGAGATATATGCATTATGTAAATGTACTTCTTGTATTCCATACATATGCATTTGGGGAGAGATATATCTATGGGGAGAGATTTGTGGGATTGTAGAAACCATTCATATTTGCATAATATTGTCTATTGCAATTGGTTTATATAATCCATGCCTATTATATGTCACCATGATTTCATTTGGTATAAAGAGTATTTTCTATTGTGTATCTCATTGTTTAATTGGTGCATATAAGTAGGGGGAGCTCATTAGCATTGTGCTTTAACTCTTTGTGTTTTACATAATGTGTATCATCATCAAAAAGGGGGAGATTGTTGAGTATTGGTGTTTCATACCAATCTTATTTTGATGATGATCACAACATTATGTTGTTACTAATGACTCTCATGTTTTAGTCTCACAGTTTCATTCCTAGAATATCTTTCTTGGAAACTAAACACTTGGTGCAAGGATGGACATCAAGTGAAGAAGGGACAAAGCTTGGACTCAAGGGGTGCCAAAGCTTGGAGATGATGGAGAGCATTAAGGCATCAAGATTGAAGACTTAGACTCTAAGGAAAGCAATGTAATCCATGTAATATTTCCTTTATTGCTCTCTCTCATTTGAGTCTAGGATTAATGTAATGCCTTGATAGATGGTCTACTCATACATGCATATGCATTTAACCATCTTAGTGAGCCTTAGGATTATCATAGAATCCAACCCAATAGGTTCATCTTGACCAAAGACTCATTTGGAGTCTCTGGCTTTCCATCAGTCGCCTGATGAGGGATTTACAGTCGACTGGATGATTTCCAGTCGCCTGTCGATCATTCTACCGTCGACTGATATGCACTGCTCAAGTCAACATTTCCATTGACTCTACTTGAGCTTTACGCAACAGTCGACTGCTGCACAGTTTACAGTCGCTTGTATATTTACAGTCGCCTGTGGATTGGTCAACAGTCGTCTGAGTAGCGTAAGTGCAATCTCTGCCTCTTTCTGTTTTTTCTCCATCTCCTGCAGGAGACGACTAATGAAGGTTATACAGTCGCCTGACTATTTTACAGTCGATTGTATTATTGACATCGGTCGCATGTGTGCTTATCTGGAGAAAGAGTGCAGCTCTCTGTTTTATTCCATCCCCTGCAGCAGTCGCCCGCTGAAGGTTTTACATACAGTCGATTGTATTATTGACATCGGTCGCATGTGTGCTTATCTGGAGAAAGAGTGCAGCTCTCTGTTTTATTCCATCCCCTGCAGCAGTCGCCCGCTGAAGGTTTTACAGGCGCCTGTCCTGTTTTCAGTCGACTGTATTGTCTTCTTCAGTCGACTGTCCTGGCTCAAGATTATAGCCGTTGGATTTTTCTAGCCGTTGATCAGTCGACTGTCTTTTGATCATCAGTCGCTGTCGTTTTCGCCCAGTTTCTAGTCGTTGCAGCATTGGGCTGTTGGCTGTTTTCTTGGGTTTTGAGGGTTGATATAGGGTTCCTATATATATATGCGTGCTGATATCTCTAGAAGTTCTTGATGCTATTGAAAATCACAAGAGATCTATAAGCCACTCTCAAACTCTCTCAATTCCCTCTTTTGAGCTCTCATTCCTCTTCATGCATTGAAGTCCAGCTCAAGGGAATTCATCCAAGTGCTTTCAAGCATATCTCAACACTTGGAGATCATCTTCCATGCCTTGCATTCATATATGAGTAAGCATCTCAAGGCATAGGTAAGAATATTTATTTTACTTGGTGATTCTTGTATCTCTAATTCTCTTTGTGGGAATTAGTCTTTCTCTCTTTGTGGGAGTTTATCTCTTTGTGTGATTAGGATATTCTCTTTGTGGGAATAACTCTCTTTGTGGGAGTTTAGTGTCCTAATGTATGGCTAATCCTAATTCTCTGAGTGGGAGTTAGTGATTCTCTTGGTGGGAGTCTTGACCCTCGTGTAGGGTTGGTTGGGTCCTTGTGTAGGGCAAAATCCTCTTGGTGGGTTATTTCCTTGTGAGATTTGTATTCACTTCTCCTTGTGGGATTATAGTGAATATTTGGTGTGGCTGGACGTACCCAAGTTTTGGGAAACCAGTGTAAAATTTTGTGTTTGCGTTTGGATTGATTGTGTCAATTATTTCCTCTTGCATTTATTATTCCGCATTTGCAAGTTTAATTTTAATTGGACAATTTTATTGCCATTACACTATTCAGCCCCCCCCCCCTCTAGTGTGTTGTTAGTATTGCAAGGGTAAGGCGATCTTTATATATACTTATCTCATTAAACGTGAATACCGGTCATCTACTTGGTGAAATATTTATCTAAGTGGTCACAAACCAAACGAGTTAAATACCTACAATATATGATTCATGTGGATCAATATTACCAGTGTGAAGATGAAAATCAAAAAAACTGAAAAATATGTATAAATGTAAAAAGGGAAAGAATACTCACCTTGATCGGAAAACACTCTAAAGAAGAACAAACGCTAGACTGAAAAAACCCAACTGAAAAAAATGAAAAAAATGAAAAAGGTAAAAAATACTATGTAATAAGTACTAATCTTGATTGGAAAAATCCCTTGCGAAGATCGAACGTCAGATGTCAAAAGCTCGATCAACGGAAAAAAAAATCCAATATTGTAAGGAAAAAATATTAAAAAACGAAAAAACTGAAAAACTGAAAAAAAAAGGGCTCGCATACTTACTTTGATCAGAAAACACTTCCTTGCAAAGATTGAATGCCGTACGTCGAAGCTCAATCGATTGTCGTCGGAAATTTTACCGAACGGAGCGGAGCAGAGCGGAGTAAGGAGTGGAGCGTTGAGAGGAGCGGAGCGGTGTGATTAGAATTGGGGCAAAGCAGCAATTATCTCTCAAAAATCTTGATGCCTCTCGTCGTTTTAAGTAAATGATTGGGTCCGGTGACTCCGGTCAGATCCACTTTGAAGTGGACCGACCCCTAACTTTGTTTTGAAAAAACTATGAATTGTGACCGATATTTCAAAGGGATATATCGGCCGCAATATCGGCCGCAGCCCGATATTGCGGCGATATTTCTCCAAATATCGAAAACTGCAATATATATGCCCATATCATATCGGCCTAGTGATAAAACCGATATTGCGGCCGATATATCAGATATCGGACCGATATTTAGAACACTGGCGCATGTAACTTTCTTATGCATAGGCACATTGTCTCATATATATATACACACACACACACACAAATAGAGGTTAATGGACCAGTGCTGACAGCGCTGGAAATTTTTCCAGCGCTGTCAGCGTTTTGGGCGACCTAAATATTTTTTTAAATTTTTTTTTGCAGTAGTTAAATAAACTTGTTAGGAAGCTCCACACAAATTTTCAGGTCGATCTGACACCGTTTGAGACTCCAATCATCGATTTCAAAAACGTTGCGCAAAACTGTGGACAAATTTGCGCAACGTTTTTGAAATCGATGAACGGAGGCTCAAACGGTGTTGGATCGACCTGAGAATTTGTGGGGAGCTTCCTAACAAGCATATCTACCAACTTACCAACTGCAAAAAAAAATTTAAAAAATACGGGAGGGACCCCAGATCGCTGATAGCGCTAGAAAAATTTCCAGCGCTGTCAGCTCTTCTCCATTTTTCACACACACACACATATATTACAATTAATGAAGTTGTCCTACTAGGACAAAATGGTTGATATAGTAGTGGCCATGGTTTGACCACATCATCAAGGTGGGGCCCACTTGGGAATGGGTGGGGGGCTTGGGTGTGGTTTTTTTGTGGTTCATCCAAATTTAAGCACACACTCTTCCCATGAATTACAAGCTTGCCATTGCTTTTTCATGCAACCAAAAATCCCCTCTTCCACCTATTTACAGGTTTGCCATCGATCTTTTTCCACTTTGCCCCCTGCGTTTTTTGCACTTAGGCCCCTCATTTTCCCGCCTTTACCCCTGACAATTCCCACACACAAACCCACACTTTCCTCTCATTTTCGGCTGTGCAGTTTCCGCCTCCTAAGCGTGGGTTTTTATTTTGATCCACGTGCACGGGTAATTTCTAGTGTATATATATATATATATATATATATAATGTGTATCATATGACATGGAAGACATCCCCTCATATATAAGACACAAAAAGTGGGGTGGTACAAGCCCACATAGGCTTGTACTTGTTGTACCATCCCACTTTTGTAGTTTTGTGTCATGGTATATGAGGAGATGCCTCTTATGTCATATGATACCCATTATTCTCATATATATACACACACAAGCCCATGTGGGCTTGTACCACCCCACTTTTTGTGACTTGATATATGAGGAGATGTCTCACATATCATATGATACCCATTATTCTATATATATGTGTGAATAATGGGTATCATATATATAGAATAATGGGTATCATATGACATATTAGGCTATGCCGCATATGCCAAGAGACAAAAAGGTGGGAAGTACAAGTACAAGCCCATGTGGGGCTTGTACTTCCCACCTTTTTGTGTCTTGGCATATGAGGCATAACCTCATACCTCATAAGCCATATGATACACATTATTCCATATATAAATATATATGACATTGTACCTCATGTCATATAAGGTACATCTCTCGTATATGCTGTTATGACGAGTTCTCTTCCATATAGTAGAAATGATCACATGGATTGTACTTTTACTCTTTATAGAGGAGAACATGTCACGTCGACATACATGAAAAATACCTCTAATATGTCGTATAAAGCACATTATTCTCGTAGGTATGAATATATAGAGTTGTACAACAAAATTTACATTCATTAACGAAAAATTGACGCCTTAAATAAAAAATTGCAAAATCAAATCACAAATCCATTCTGTTAGATATGAACTAATAAATAAAATATCTACAAAGAAAAATTCGAATGATTTTGGTGTTTTTATTTATCAATCATAATGGTGACAAATTAGTCACTTCTATAACACTGATTTTGTTATCACTTGATGCATGGGTAAAACATGTTAAGCTTATACGAATTTTTGTTTATAAATATTTTATATCACATACAATAGAATAGATTTGCGAATTGGAGTCATAATATTTAATCTAAGGCGTAAAGTTTTTGTTTAAAAAATAAAAAGAAATTTTGTAGTCTAACTCATACACACACAAAAGTCATAACACATATGACCATAGGTCGCGGGATATTCAAAATATTCAAACAAAAAATTTTGATCCATTCAAAATCTCCCCCCCCCCCAAAAAAAAATTTACAGCCTCGTTAAAAATATTTTACCCCTAAATTCAATCACATTCACAATACACAAAAAAATTGCAACCAACTTCAAAATATTTCTCCCAACAAAAAATTTTATTCCCCCTAAAAATTTTTAGTCCACTCCAGATTTAGTTACCCCCAAAATTTAAATTTTAAAATTTTAGTTTCTTCCAAATTTAGTTCCCCGACGTTTTAAATGTTAATTCCACCAAAAATTTTAGTTCTCCATAGAATGTAATTCTCTCCAGATTTAAGTAAATGTAATTCTCTCCAGATTTAAGTATCCCTAAAATTTTAATTTTTAGTTTAATTACTTATAGATTTAGTTTAATTACTTATAGATTTAAGTATCCCTAAAATTTTAATTTTTAGTTTAATTACTTATAGATTTAGTTTTCCAAAAAAATTAGTTTAGTTCCCCAAAGAATTCAGGTCACCCCAAAAAATTTAGTTTTACCAAAATTTAGTTCCAAATTTAATATTTTAGTTCATCCCAAAATTTAGTTTCTCCCAAAATTTTAGTGTTTCCTCCCAAAATTTTCACAAACTCTCATCAAAACCATTGATTTCTCAAGATTCAATCACATTCGGTTTTTACCCACATATTTATCCTAGTTAGCAAAGCCATTCAAAAACATCTCTCATTTGTATAATATATAATGAGAATAATGTGCATGAGATGCATCTCATAGATGTGACATGACACATTCTCCACTCATGGCACAAGGTATGTCTTCTAATCCTCTATGCGATTTGTGAAAAAGAATGAGCCAGGTAGGTGTTTACAAGAAATGTACATTATTATATATAAGACACATCAAGTACATTATGATGTGTGTCAGGTACCTTGGTGGATAACCCTCCTATATGATCATAAAAAACTCCTCTCTACTTTTAAGTGATCAACACCATTAATTTTGATCTTCATATTCTAAAACCCCAATACACCAAATATAGGGTGAACACATGTTTTGCTCGTTCCAAGCCATCTTATATTACCACAAAATCACTAATTTGCAACTTCATGAGCAAAACAACTTGGGTTTATACGAAATTTGGTATGTTGGGGTTTCAAAACATGAAGATCAAAATGAACGATGACGATGATCAAAATAATAATAATAAGTGAATTTTTTATAGATGCATATGAGGATTTTATTCCTAGAGTAGTAGAAACACATATATGTATGTATATTGACTAAGATCCATTCGAATAAATTATACATTCAGATCTAACCAAGTCAAATTTAAAATTAAATAGCTCGAATGGAAAATCAATTCTGTTGAACGTGATCTAATGTCTAAAATATATGCAAATAAAATTTCAATTGATTTAAACATGTTTTACACATGCATCAAGCGGTAACAAATTGGCTGATTTTATGATAGTTCGGAAACATTGATTTTTGCGACAACATTTTGCATGGGTAAAACAAATCCAAATCAAATCAAATGAAATTTTATTTGCATATAATTTAGACATATTAGATCACATGAATTTTTCCATTTGGGTTGCTTACTTTTAATTTTAACTTAGTTGGATTCAAATGCTTACTCCATTTGAATGGATCTTAGTCAATATATTGATATATATAATGAAAACCCAACGACGGTGGAGAGAATTCTCTCCACGATCGATCTGATTAGCATTGTTAAAGTTTATCTAAACATTCTAAAACCAAAAACACCAAATACTTCGATCTGATTAGCATTGTTAAAGTTTATCTAAACATTCTAAACCCAAAAAAACCATAGACCTAGTAACCCTTCGCTTTTTGCACATGCACATATCATAGGAAGTTTAATGATTTTACAGAAACAAAACATTTGCACCCCTTGAATCAAAGAGCAAATAGATTGGGGTTCGCTAGATCTTTGATGTTTTTGAGACTTACAATGTATATATCGACTTCAACAGCGCCGATTGTAAAAAAATTATGTTGATAACTGGGTTTTTGGCAGACCGTGTAGAGTAAACTCTTCTCCGCCATTGGTTTTACAATGATTCACACACCCACACCCACACACAAAACAGCAATTATTTTTTTCATACAAATTTGGTTGAACTCTTTTCCACCTTACACGTGCACTCTTCCAAGGTAAATGACTAGTATAACTCGATAATATTGAACTTACCCCAAGGGTAAGCTATTTGAGTTGTCAGAGTAGACACACAAAAGAGGCACACCATTTAAGTTCTCCAAGCAGACACGCAAATGAGGCAAGTAGAATACTTTTAAGATGCATCATCATGCACCAAGCGCAGTTCCGACAGTTAACAAAAAATATAAGATATCACCATCTAGATGTTTTTGCTGGTACCTGTGCCTATCATAATCTCTGTTCTGATCCCTTGAACGAGACCGTGACCTCCTTCTGCTCCTCAAACGATCTGATTCTCTGTCTTGCTCACGATCAT
Source organism: Scilla litardierei (assembly GCA_030789695.1). Taxonomy (NCBI): domain Eukaryota; kingdom Viridiplantae; phylum Streptophyta; class Magnoliopsida; order Asparagales; family Asparagaceae; genus Scilla; species Scilla litardierei. The sequence continues at coordinate 37,320,810 of CM061138.1, forward strand.
ATCCCCTATCTCTGTCACGGTGTCGATCGTGGTCCCTACTCCGGCGGTCACCCTGGTCTCGAATACCACTTCTGTCCTCTCTACCGCGGTCACGGTCATGACTTGATGCCCTATCACGGTCAACACTACGCTCTTTTGACCTAGAACATGAAACGAGTTGTATACATTTCAATCAAGAAGTTTAACTAATCGGCAAGAAATATGCCAATGTTGGCATTGAGAAATTATTAAGGGGATAGCAGAAGAAGTATTTACCTTATGTCATCCTCTGAACGATCTACCTTTCTGCGTTTATTCCTCTCTTCCTATGAAAGTAATATATAAGGAAACAAATTTTAAATAAGAAATACATAACAACCATCATTTGTAACAAGGTTAAATGTAAGAGTTTCAACGGACAAGCACATGATATGCAAGAGAACAAATAGCAATAGAACACCAATTGTTTAAGTTCTCGGGATGACAAACTTCACTTCGCTACATACCATAGAAATGTCTTATTAGCATAGCAAGAAATTTTACGTCACACAGTTAGTGGAAAACGAGACAAGTATCCACTATATAAATGAACAACAGCTATTCCAAGATGTCGCAGTTTTGCACATTTCATCGTGCAACTTTACACAATCAAAGATCATGGTAATTTTTTTACCGTAACATAAAACACAAAGAACTGTGAATGAATGGGTTCACCAACCAAAGTACTAAACAGAATACAGAACAAAAGCAATCCGGCACAAAAAAAGAAAATATCATATTGCTAAAAGAACTTTCAACCTATGCATCCTTCTCATTGCGCGCGCGCACCCACAAGGAAAAACAATCAGGAAAACACCCGACAAAAGAAGGGAAAAGATAGAAGGAAATAAAGAAAGCGCACTCGTGCGCAGCGCACACAAAAGAAAAAGAAACCCCAAATAGCAGAAGAAACAAGATTTAGTCCAACGGAATTTTTACTAGGCAGGCAGACATAACGCCGCCCAACTGAGGATCAATCTTTAGGATAAAAAAGTAATATCCCAATGAAGGTTTATCCATTGATTCAGATTTTTGTGATGGTGTGATCTTAGACCTATTTCACACAGCAAGGCAAGAAAACAGTTTGCATCCACTATGATTGTCTAATATGAAACATAGATATATATATCTCCAAATAGGTGCAGTACCCCTTAATAATTACAACCCCAATGATGTCTGCAAGGGATTGTAAGCCAGATATCATTTACATGATGCATACATGAAGTATTAAAAACACATGATATTATTTTGATGTGAACTTTGGCCCATACGCAAATTGAATATATTGCCTTAACAATACTGATCTTGCTTGATGAAATTGTTCTCTACGGAAACTACCAATTCCACATCTAAAAGGATCTTATCGTTTTGCTGTCAATTGGTGGACATTTCAAGGATCAACATTATTTCTTCTTATTACAAAAAAGAAGATAAACCATTTAAAACATGCATGGTGTTCACATTCTGCAACATACCAACAGCACTAACAACTACACCATTGCACCATGCTTTTCAAACATATCAAAAAAAGAAGGGAAAAACAGATATCTTATAAGTAAATCATGTAAGATGTGCAACATGCTCCTATAGCAAGATGGGCTAGATCTGTATTAAAAAGAAAGAAAGTTGAATGTACTCAAATGTTAATACATACCAGTTTTGAGTGTGCTCAAAATTCACATGCAGACTTGGCTATTATTGTTGAAAGTAATAAACATGTATCAAGATTTGGTCAAAAACAGAAGAATACACAAGATTATATCTTCTCTCATCAAGAAATTTTTAAAGTTATTTCATAAGATATTCACCAGCAAGTTGACAGCAGCAATGGAACAATAAAAATGGGCAAAAGAAAGCAATGCATTGCATTGGATGCTGTGTGCACTTATCTTTAGCATATCCAACAATATGTAACATGCATATTATGCACAGTAAAGACTCTTGTTCAGATACAATATTATATTTGCAAGCATGTAAAAAAAATTAAACATTGCATAAGCATGTAAAAAATTAAATATTGCATGGCCAGCTCACAGAACACCAACTTCATCTCATAAACATGAGCTAGTTCACTTCTAACGAGGAAAACCCCAAAGAACCGATATCACATCTACAGGCAAGCACATGCAATAAAGACAACTAGGGCCTACACAAAATGAACGTGGTTGTTTGCAAAAGAAGTTGATATCACATCCACATGTATTAATATAGATATCTAGCAAACAATCTGCAGCAAGTAAATTTGACTCACAACTAGAAATTTAGATGGCACGTTGAACCACATATCAATCTCTTTCGCTGGAATTAAGATGTGTCATGCTCCCTCATAGAATGTTAACGCAAGAAAAAGATCACCTTCCAGTTTCCCAAACTAAAATGACAATAAAAAAATAAACCAGGCCACCAGATCAGTGAACTACATCATAAATTTTAAACCAAAAAATCAGCAACTAAATTTAATATGTTTTGCATACTGTTCCTTGTCTTGCAGTTTGTTCCCTTATTTTGGTTACGGGAGCAGGAGAGTTTTTACCCTGGAAGTCCATATACTGCCACCTCGGTACTTTCCATCGTTCCATCTCATGTAACTACTATACTATCCAAATCATAAAAGAAGTGATAGCATAAATAAAGCACCGCACAGCGATCGTCTGGTTGAGGTTAGAAAAACTCACTGATGCCAAATATAACTGAAACTCTTTATGGCAGAATGTGAAACATTACCGGCACCTGACCAACATGTCAAGAGTTTGAACTTCAAAGAAATTCAATAGGACAACAAATAGACACCATATGTGACTAGTACAATATGCAAAAGAAAAAATGTTCATTTCCTTCTGAGATATCAACTTTGCAGCTTTCTCATCCAAGCAAAAGCAAAAGGGATGGTCATAAAAACCAAATGTCCAAGCAATGCAACCACACAAGACAGCAAATTGCAAACTCTCACCTGCATTTCTGCCAGCTTCTCACGGATTTGCATATAGCCCAAGTGCAGTTTCCCCCCAAAATGATCAGCTAAACGACGATCACTGGTATGCACAAACCAATCAAAAGCTGTGATTAGCAATAAAAATGTGTGCGCTCTATATAATGCTCCTACTAATTTTGAGACACAGTAACCCTGAACTTATAAGAACTATTCTATTAGCATAAACTGAAAGACGCACATTCTCTAGCTGCAAAAGCTTTTCTTGTAAAACTGGCCCACAAAGCCTGCTGGTACCAAGGTGTAATCCGTGGATCAAAATGCTGAAGTACTTTAAGGCTCAAAACACTGAAGTACTTTAAGGCTCAAAACACTGAAGTACTTACAGCCCAAAAATCTCTAGTCTATTTTTGTTGCCCATGAATTTAAAAATATGATCATAATCGAGACATTAAATACAAATCAACGTTTACCTGTCATATACACTCAAGAATGCTCCGCAAATGTCACAAACACGTAATTTCTGATCAGTCTGCAAATTGGAAATGAATGTTAATCGTTTTGTTATATTTGCTGAAAAACTATTATTAGGCAGTAGAAATAGACAACGCAGATGCCAATTATTTTTAAAGTAAAAAAAGAGAAAAAGGAAATATAGGCAGAAACATAACCACACATGGTAAATTGCTAATTCTCACACCAAACCAGAAGGTGCCGTACCTAGTTCGGTCATTTCTCAAATAGATGAAATATAAGATATCATTGAATTGATCTACCAAATCGTACGGTGACACATCCAAGGAAGTCTTTCCACATATATGAAATAAATAATGGACACGACAAAAAAATGATGAGCAGTAGATTCTATTATTTCAAAAATAAAATATTCCCGGGTTACAATTTGGCTGATATACAAGTATCGGCAGGGCAACGATATGATAAGGGAAGAAATATCATGTTATAAAAAATGCCCAATATCAGCTAATATCGGCCATGGTTTGAGGTTTCGGCCGAAACCATTTGGTTTCGGCCGTTTCGTCTCGGTTTCGGTGGAGAGCGGTACGAAACCAAGCATCTTTTCTCGGTATCGGACGGTTTCCGGTGGTTTCGGTTGGTTTCGGACGGTTTCGGATGATCGGAGTTCGGTTTCGTCCGAAACCAAAAAAAATGTGAAGAGAAGAAATCGGAGAAGAAATTCAGAAGAGTTATTTTAAACAATACTAACCTTTTGCCCCTTCCACCTTCCGATGTAGCTTCCTCCTCTTCAGATATGTTGCTCTCGGATGCTAATTTTTTCATTCTACGAGAATTAAGAAGAAGAGCTGAAGGAGGAAGAAGAAAAGCGGAAGAAAGAAGAAGAAGAAGAGATGAGGAAAGAGGATAGAGCGGTGGAGCCTTCACTGTGTTCGCGTGGGAGAGAGGGTGAGCCTTCACGTGGCTGAGCATTCACGTTGGTCAAAAGAGGCTGTCTTTTCTGATGTACAAAAAAACAGAGCCAGTGAGGCAACTGTGCTTTGTTTGATACATTAGCCAACTGTCTTTGAGCTGGGTCCACCACGTGTGTTAGTTGGAGGGGCCACTAATTGCATTACACATTTTTCTGCCCATAATTCATTTATTTACAAGTTTGCCATTGTCATTTACAATTTTAATGGCAAACTTGTAAATAAATGCAGTATGTTTAGTAAAATGTGTAATGTGACTAGCAGCACTAAGAAGAGCTGGATAATGGGCAGTGGGCACGGCACTAAGAGGAGCTGTATTACTCAATTGTGACCTGCAAAGGTGAGCAAATAATGTTGACATATATTACATTAACAAAGTGAAGGAAAAAATATCCAATACGAACGAAACCGAAACGTGCTTCCGAAACCACCGAAACGGACGATACCGATACCGAAACCTAAATTTTGGGAAGAGCGAAACCGAGACCGAAACCGAGACCTAAAACCTTGATATCGGCTATATCAACCGATAAATTGGACCAATATTGCATATATGCCTCTTGGTTAACTTTTCGTAATTTAAAAAAAAATAAAAAGCAAAAGGTACCATATGACAAAAATATTTTTTAAAAGTTTTAACTTTCACAAAACGGAATATTTATTCAATTTGCAATACTTTTGTATGTAAGTCACTCTTTCCGTTAAAGTTGTTTGAATTCATTCAATGGCAATTAGGTAGTAAATACAACTTTTCCCATTAAATGAGTCATGAGCAAGTCCCGATTTTTTGATACATTTTTAATTCATGATTTGTTATATCACTTTGTAGAAAATATATTCATGTTTAATATAAATGCTGTTTGATCCTAATCCTATTCATGATATTTTGATGAAAATCACATAGACATATCTACAATGTTCTAACCACTCTTTTGTTGTCAAAATTTATATGCATGTGATGTATGATCTGTAATATTGACACGTATTTGTATCCTGACATCCACTATCTTATATAGAAATCACACACCCAATATATAGTCCAAATATCTGATATCTAAAACATTTATAGAAATATATCTTTTTTGAAGTTCATATGCAAATATATATTTAAAACATTGATATAAATCACTTTTTCGAGTTTATAGGCAAATATATATTTGGATTGTGAAAATCCCCGCACAATATATATGCATCCAGTTCTATTTTTCTACATCTTAAAAAAACTTATTTGAATATTATTTTTGAATAAGATTTGTTTTCAATATTTGATAATTATTGTTGGCATATTTATTTGAAAGTTATTCTATGTTTTTATTTCTAAGTTTTTTTAAAAAAATCAGTATTTTCAAGACATTTATTTAAATGTTACCCTAAAAATGTGTTTAACATTTATTAATTGTGAGATTGATATCTACTTATTTTAATTGTAGAAGGCCGGCATAGCCAGACATGGACAGACAGCATTCCCACATTTTTTCGTTTTTTAATCGGGATTCCAGGCGTCCCACAATCATGTCTCCCTTTTATTGTTTACGAGAGAACCCATCAGCTCCACGTCCCACATGATGACTACATTAGTTTAACGTGTGGCCCAAATCACGATTCCATGGTTCCATGCATAGTAATTCCATTCCTCCAAAGCATGGGCCCATCTGCCCTTCAAATCTATTTTTTAAAGCTTACCAGGTCCGTCAAAATTTTATGGTTATTTCATTATTTTCTTTTCAAATGCGAATGTAACTTTAAAAATTTATGAGTTTGAAGTTGTACTCAACTTGGCAGACTAAATGTAAAAGAGAGATTATTTGAAACTTGCTTATTAGCAAGAAGTGAGATTGGATTACAATAGATCATACTATAATTTAAAGTACAAGATCTGACTATGATTATGATATAAAAAAGGAAGAAAATTTAAATTTAGATGCGCTTATTTATGTGACACTTGTCTGTATTCGGAATTTTTCTCCAGCCCATTAAATTTTTTTGGTTCACCCAAATAAGAGAACTTATATCAGGAATATATGAAGAAATTCCCCAGATGACATTTGTCCCTAAACGACTGAACAAGCTATAGTTTCGTTGAGACTCTGACAAAAAAAATTAGACATTCAATGCCCTCGGAGCGCTTTGTCGTGCAAAGTCACTGCCAAATCATGGCTTTTTTGGACCCCAAAAATGAATTGGATTGAAACGACTTTCCTGCTTGAAAATAAGAGCCCTTTTTTGTCTTAAAGAATCTCTAACCGCGCGGAATGGCCAGGGAAGGCCAACAATGGCAATGAGGACCCACCCCTCCCTTTCCTTTTTGCGCTCCTACCTATAATTTTATAAATCAAATATATTGAACTCTAAAATTTGAGTAAGTTTTCAATTTTATTTTCCGTGCATTTTGCACATGCCCTTGAAAGTAGTCCTTATTTTAAAATCATAACAGAAGGCATCAGGCACCAAGTGCCTAGCTATCTACCAGATTTGAAATTAGAAAAGAATTTATGGTTATAGAAGAAGAATTCGTCACATGGGCGTCAATCACCTCGTCTCACTGCCTCTACATGCCCCCAGTGAAGGCCCAGCCGCGATTCGCCACTCTGGCACCATTTTACCTCTTTGTCGTGCCTCAATGAGGAGAAAAAAGAGCTAGGGGCGAGCAAGAAGGTTGACATCACTTATAGTAAGCAGGTCAGGAGAGACCCGCTTCAACAACTTAACCGCCCCTTCATGGTCTATCAAGCGACAGCGAAGGGACATGGTAACAAGCAGCAGTCAAGTATTTGCCACGGCAAGGTGACAAGATGGTTGAGATATATGTCAGCTACGACTACATGTGCAATTTTTTGGGTACATGCACATAATCTAGGCGCATAATGCTTCAGCATAGACGACAATTGTCTCCACCTAGGCAGGCGTCAACGATTGCCTGGCCCATCTAGGAGAAGGGGACCGACCAACCCGCTTTTTAAAACAATGTTCCTAAGGTTTCTTGATTTATCTGCAATTTTTCTCAAAGAAAAATTGTGACCTTACTTTGGGTGGTAACAAATCCTATTAATTTATTCTTAACATTCCAAAATCAGCTTATCCACTTCAACAATTGAAAATGTACATGTAATCTTTCTGTTTTGCAGAATCAGTTGTCTTGCAACCCCCAAGGGCATATTGGATGGGCAATGTGGTCGGGAGTTCTACCTATCCCAGAAAATATCGAGTAAGACTAAACTTCAATGGGACAAACTAAATAACTTGCAAAATTTTTGATCCCCTGATAACACTAAACGGTTACAAAAAGTCAAAACATTCCAAAATCAGCTCATGTCCAATTCAACAATTGAACTTGCCCATGTGTTTTGCAGTCTTGGTTGTTCATTGCAACCCCCAAAGGCATATTCGATAGGTAATGTGAGCATCGGAAGTTGTAACTATCACAGAAAATATCGAGTGAGACTAAACTTCAATGACAAACTAAATACCTTGCAAATTTTTTGATTTCCTGATATCACAGTTAGCACTAAACGGCTACAAAAAAGTTCTGAGATGCATCCAATTGACGTCAATATTAGTCTTAATAACTTTGCATTATGATATTTGAAATAGAATAGAGTCCTTAAAGAAACTTTAAACATAATGCAAGAAGTGCATGCAATTTTCCATTTGCTTACCTATCAATTAGCTCCTCCACTGATAATACTTTAATTTAAAAACCTCTGTATCCATAATTTGAGCTTTCAACCTACTTAGCTATGCCCCCCCCCCCCCCCCCAAAAAAAAAAACAACAAAACAAAACAAAACAAAAAAGACACACACACACACACACACACACACACCAAAACAAAAAACAATATCCTTAAGACTCAATCTCTCTGTGTCAATATCTTGTTCCACGTGTATCCTCTTCTAATAAAAGTTGTTTTGTGATTTGTATATTTTAATGAGAATATACCAATGGAAATTGGACTTGAGATAAACTTTACATTTCATTCTTAATTAACTACAGCCTCCAAATATTATCTTTAGAAAGAACATGAAAAAGATATAACAAGTGAAAGAAAGCCACCATTTGAATTTTTTAATTTCCAAACCATTTATCTTGCATGCAGAATGTAAAGAATTTTTGTTTTATACATATATCTAGATTTACATTTTATATTAGTTCTGTAAGTTATATCTACTTTTTGCACGTAAATGTAACCAGGTCACTATATATTATTCGAGAAGATGAGTCACGATATGCCACTAGCATGGATTTTAGTATTACATACTTTTTTTTCAAAATACCTCAATCTCCTGTTTCGTTACAACTTTTTTCTTTGGTCATCTCACTAACTATGATTAAGATATTGAGTCCATTTGTTTATGATAATGAAAAACTTTTAAATTTTGTAAGTATGCATCTGTTAATATAATAAACCTAACTTAGTTTAAATCATGTTTATATATTATATTTTTAAGTTTTGATTTTTTTTAATCAAGCATGTTTGTTATTCTCTACCGGTCCTTAGAGAAACCCAACCTGCCACATGCACCACTAACTTTCTTTCAGAAATGGAAATAGAATGTGAAGTAAGTGGTAAAACAATTTAGAATTTTTTTTAGTATTGAGAGGAAATCCAGAATATTGAGACAATGTTAATATAATATTGGGCATGGCAAGACCATCATATCTACTCTCCTAGAATTAATGAAATGGAAAGTTTTCTTTTTGGAGTTGCCCAATTACTTTTTTGCTCCCTTACATCAATACATATGTTTAATCTATATTAAAGAAAAAGTTGAATACTTTAATCACATGTGCATCATGAGCCGACATACTAGAAAGCTTTCTATCTACAACTTTCAATATGCAAAATGACGTGTCATCAGTTAATAGGCCTACAGAAGTTGCACAATGCTTAGAAATTTATATGGCATGGCTAACATGGCACCAGAAGGTTTCTTCTGGACATGCACAGCTATTTGTTCTAAGCATGTGCAATTAAAACATAATAAAGAATGGAAGTAGAGAAGGGTACTTACTGCTCAAAAGAGTTGCAGAAAAGAAGACAAGTGCAGAAGGAACTTACAATTCGCACATCTGCAGCAGTATACTTTGGGTTCGAAGAGTCAGGAACCAGTTCATGTCTTGCACCTAACTGAAGGTCAAAATAAAGATAGCGGAAAAGGCATTAGTATATTTAGACATTGGACAAGCACAGTAAGCATGAACTAGAGCCAGATCAAGAAAAAATAATAATAAATAAAAAAGGAGAAGATACCAGAAGAACGAACTGATCCTCATGTAAAAAATGCAAAGATGAGTACAGCAAGTCGCCATCGAAATAAAATGGTGATGTACCTTTTTCAGAGCTTCTGCCTCTTCCAAAGCCTTCTGGGCCTCATCGACCATCCCTTTCTCGCCTGGCCATTTCAAAGAACATTGTAAGCTATTACCTAATTCATTTCATGTCACTAAGGAAAATTATGGTACTCATTGGTTAGACTCGACCCCATATAGCTCAAACCTACACAAGTGTCAAAACAAATGTCACTAACAAAGATATTTGATCTCCCTGTTGCGTCAAATTAACAAAACAAAATTGATGCGATATGTGTGACCATACGTGTCCAAGCATGGAAACTTGGTTTGCCAGGCTCAGCAATATATAGTTGAACAAAGTTCCCACAAGCCAGCTAGCAGATCTATGATAAGGTATGGATTGATATCCTAATGCTTTCATTTCACACTATTTAAGAATAATTTTGCTTGTGATATAAATATAATTAAACAAACATGTCAGCAACCAAAAAAAAGTAACACAATAAAATCATATGCGTTCACTCACTCACACCAAGTAGAAATCCAAAGATATATAAAGGAAAACCTCATATACATTAACAAGAGTCATGTACATGATGAAAATAAAACATCATGATGACGACGACGACGACCAGAACTGCCAATTCGGTCTACACATAAATACTAAGAACACAATATTGGTAAATAACAACTATGAAAGAATGTATTTGTAAGAATCATTATCTTCTGTAAGTGAGAACAGCAGCATACCAAGATCTTCTGCTTTCCTTAGCTTGTCATTAATCATTTCCTGTGTACGAGGATCTGGAGGAAGCACAGGTAGTGGTGTTAATTGTGGGGGGTTCTGAAGTGGCTGTGGTAAAGAAGCTCTGTCCTTGTTAAATGCATCCAGAAGAAGCATAGACTGCAAGAGAAACCAAGGGAAGCATTAGGTTGCTGGTACCTATAAAGTATAAACAATGATTTGCAGACAGACAATGGATACAGTGGTGTGGAACACGGCGCTTCACCAAAATTAAGATAAGAAGCTACAATTTAAATTATGTATAGTTTCTTGATGTGTATATTTAAATCAATAAACATGTCCAGGGTTATAGTCATCTATGATATAAGCTAAACAGTAAATGATCCATAAAAGAACCAAAATGATCTGTAAAACTGTGAACTTTTGTATATATGGCTAATACACTAATACTATACTTCACCATATACATATCTTTGAGGTACCCATTTCTAAGTGCAATGCATGGATAGGAATGCACGACATGACAGGCTGTTGGACAGGCCAAATTTTTTGAGGGAAAGTGGTGTACTTGTCACAACATAAAACCTAACTGTAAGATCCTTACGACATCTCTAAAGCTTATAGGAATTAATGATAACTTTATAGTATCTACCAAAAATAGCTTCAAAACTCACGCGCTTGTGCTGCAAAATATTACCTGCTTGTCGGCTCTTTTTGCTCTCAGCTCTTCCAACACTTCAATAGCCCTTATTTTGTTGTCAGTTTTTCCTTCCAAATCTGAAAAGTGAATAGATATGTGTATTATAGAAAGGATAAATCTAGCGACAAGTATACCAAAATACCTTATTTTATTAATTAGTCATTAATGCTCTTGTTTTATCTCTTGGCTCAGCAGGTATGGCAACCCAGATCAAAAATGCAACAAGACTTTGAGAATGGCAACTGGATCACAATTCAGAGAGTGAAATGAATATGTGACACTGATCCAATCTAACTTACATGTGCGAAGTGTGAAGGGAAATGCGTGTATGTCTATTTTGCTTAGTAGATTAAATCTAACTAAAAAAACTTGCCTCCAGACACAACATTTACATAGGCTTTGACGTTGCAAGCCTGGTCAATAGAAACATCAAGATTATCATATATGAAGCTTCAGTTTCATTGCCTCATTAAGTGAGAATTTCCCGTCAACAATGAAGTGACGGCATATTGAAGTTTAAATCATCGGCCATGACTTATAAACAAATTTTTATCAGGTCACAAATGCACAAAGCTAGTAACTAAACTTTCTAATATTCTCTCTTTATTATTTCTTTCTTATCATGAGTCCACTCCTCCCTTCTGATCTTTTCCTCCCTTGCTTTATCCTTGCATCTTTCCTTTCCAGTCTCTCACTCTCTGTCACTAATCATTTCCATAAGGATTAAGAAGTCGAAGCAGCAGACTTTACTAAGAGGACAGCATCTGCAGAAGGCACCAACGAAGCTGGGCTTCTATGCAGGTAAGTAAGTTAGTTTATGCTAGGATTAAGAAGTTGAACATATTATTCCTCCTAACAGAAATTTAGCCAGAATCAATTGAACATATTATTTAAAGGGAATCTGTTTATAAACTAGGAGAATTCTGGAGGGTGTCTCTGATGGCTTAAAAAGCTTACCCTTCATGCTTAACAAAGTAGGTCCCAACAGAAATTATCTTAATATAGTATATCCTTCTCGGGTAGAGAATCAGCATACCAATTTATGGAGTTCATTGTCAACTTGACACATAAATTTAGCCAGCATGCCTCTGATTTCACCTTACTATATCCCACCTTTTATGCCTCAATAAATAGTTCTACTCCATCAACTTGACATATTACTACCAACTTGGCGCCCTATTAGGTATCCATTACATATGTCCAGACCATCTCAAACTCAAAGGTTTGTATACCATTAAACTAACTAAAGCCCGTTTTTCTTAGAAATGCATTAATTTCACGGAAGTTGAGATGATGGAGGCCGCCACGAATGCATCATATAAGAGACATGAAACCATTTAAGAAAATATTTAACCACCTAAACTGTAGAATCATATGTTTCCAAAGTTTTTGGTTAGTTACTGAGCACTAAAATTTTTCATGTGGCACAGTTCAGTAAGTATGGATATAATATTTAGCACTTAAACTATTGGTTACTCCTACAAATGAAACCCATACTACTCAATTTCTGGAACTATTATATTGATACCAATGATCGTGTAAGTTATAGTGTACCAAAAAAGGGAAACTGACTATCATATGAAAAAGATACTATCGTCTGTATAAGTAATTCCTTTAAGACTTTGGCAACATTGAAAATTTAAACCAAATAAAGCAGCAAATAGATTACCAAAAGCATCAATTTCCTTTAGCTTCTCCTTAATTTGTTGCGACAGCTCCGTGATCTCAGGTGACTATAAACCAAAGAAAGCAATAAAAAGATGAATAAAAATTCCAAAGGAAATACATGTTTGGATTCCTCCACAGAGAAACAAGCAAGTACCTGTGTAACCTCTGTTACAGATATTGCAATGGCCGCTTTTGCGTCATCATCTTCTAAACGCTTGAGAGCTCTTTGTATCTTCCTTTCACACTCAACAATTAGTCTTTCTATCAAGTCCTCCAGTTCCCTATCAAAATTATGACCACCTTTTGTCTTCGCTTCTTCATATCTATGACGATATCAGGAAGAACAAATGCAGTTTTCGAGTAGGATTATGCACCGGGTAATGTAGTTAGTTAATCCAAATAATTTGATATTAAAGATCAAAACGACGATATTGTGCCAAATGTATTTTTTGAGCAAAGAGACACACATATTGCTGTGTCCAGGTGTTGTGGGCACACCAATCTTTTGTTGGGGGAAGTGTTGTACATAAAGTGTCATTCATATCACATGACAAAGGTAGCTAGCTACTTAGCACTATCATCAATACTTTTATCAATTTCTGATAGGTTTAATTTCTACTGTGATCTAAAAAGGAGTTCAGCTTTTGCAGTTGGGTTCTCAGCTATGAAAATTGTCACTGTCAAGTTTAAACATTAATTAAGCTTCATGCCCCAAGCCCCTCTTCTCTCTAGCCTTTGATTTTTTTTCCTTTCGACATTAACAGAGCATGTTGAAATTTTAACTTCTCATACAAAACGCTACATCTTTTCATCAACCACTGGTTCATACCTTGACATGCGCTAAACAGAAATAAACAAATCTGTTTAACATAAGAAACAATGTTTCCTATAGTTGTAACTAATATTGCATGAAAAATGGATGAGTGCAAATCAGACGCTAGTATGAGCATTCTTATTATATGATATCATTTTAACATATGATAAGAATTCTATGTTGGGTTATGACTTATAATTCTTAAAAATACCTGACAAATGTCAAGCTAGCGTTAAAAGAAATCATGAGTTGGATGCCAGCATAAACAGAAGTGCAACATCTTTTACCGTTTCACACACAGTTGACAGAAGCTATCAGCATTGCAATTATATATAAATAGGATACTCTTTCCGCAGCTGCAATGAGTGCACCTTTGGACAAGGGCCAAGATCCATTTTCTGTTACATGAATTACAACAAAAGCATTAGACCATTACAATAAAAGGAAGAAAGTGGATTACTTAAAAATATACCATGCATCCATGTTGATGTTAGTTAGCATTTGGCAATAACAGATCTTAAATGAACTAAATATCCACCAAATTATTGTCCTTAAACGAATAAAAATGCATAAACACATTTAAAGTGTTGGTGTAAGATATATATGATGATCATATCATTACTACATAAGAATATATGTAACACAGGCAAGACAAAATGGAACATTAAGGCTATGGAATTAAAAACAAAAATGGAATCTAAAATAACATACGTCCCTAACTTTTAACAAGGAAAAATCAAAGGCAACACAACTGCAAGCAAAAGAACTTAATATTCTAATGCCCATTGTCCACAATTCCAAATATGAAGGACGACACATACTGTTCATCTGCTCAACTCACACGTTATTTCTCGCTATTATTGCTGAAATTAACCGCTAAAGCCCCATTTTGAAGTCGAACTATCTATTTTTCAGTGGATTTTTCCTCATCACTTATAAAAATAACGCATTTCCTCCTCAAACGGCAGTCACATAACTTTTCCTACTCAAAAAAGCCCAAAACAAGTTTTTAAAAAACAGAATTTCATAACAACATACAACCGATGAAAATTTACACAAAAATTACACCACAGAATTCAGTAGAAGAAAGGAAATATATGCATGGCAACTAGGGTTAGGGTTAGGGTTCGGGCAAAAGCAGATGAAATCGATTAAAATCTCTAGGGCTTCGAGATGTTGAGGTTCATACCGTGAGCTGGAAGAGATCGTGAGGGCAGAGGCCAGACAAGTAGAGCCTGCAGACGTCCCGGTCGTAGTACTTGCGATTAACCTCGGTGACGTCGCCGTTGCGGTTGGCGCCCATCAGGACATCCAGCTGCTTGCGAATCGCATCCATCGCTGCCGCTGCTGTTATGGTTTGGATTCAGAGTTTTAGGGGCAAGTGTTTGCCACCCTCGGCCAAGGCTTTGAGAACGAAGAAGAGAAAAATCGCACCGCTCCCAGAATTTTATCGCTTTTTCTCTTCAGAGCATTGATTTTAACGGGCAATTTGTTTGTCGAGATTTATCATCGCAGGTGAGTGCCACGTGCGTCTACTAATGGGTTGGGCCGGGGTAATAATGTGACGACGGGAACAGAATATACGTAATTGGGTGAAAATGGGCCAAAATTCCAGCCCCTGCAATATCTGGTATTTTGAAACATCAATGCCTAGTCTATATTAAATCTGATGGCTGTTTTTGAATTCTACGATTGACTATGACAATCTGACTATGATAAAAGGGTTGATAGAAGAACAGCTGAGATTTAATCTTAAGAAATGAATGGTTGAGATGAGATTTTGTGAAAAGTTTTGCAGGAAAAAACATTTCTGAGGAAATGAAAGTTTCGGGTGAATAGCAGAGTGCACGCAATTAATGCATTTGGGGAAAAAACTTTTTGCACTTAATACTGCAGATCGAATGCTGCTGCTGATCGAATGATCTCTCTCTCAATGCGGGGCACACCGTCTCTTCGCCGCATGGGGCAACGAGATGAGAATAATTTCTCGCGCCGAAGGCGCCAGTTAAATTTTTTTACGCTAATTTATTGTTCCGTCCCAAAGGTGCCCGCGCCGAATTTGTTGTTCTACGCCGAATTTGTTATTCTGCGTCGAAGACGCACGTGCCGCTAAATATTTTTACGCTAATTTGTTGTTCCGAGCAATTTTGGCTTTGGAAATAATTTTTTTGGGAACAAATGTTTCGCGAGTGAAAATCTTAAATGAACCGTGCCCGCGAGCACGGATTATGACTAGTCTATATTACATTTGATGATTGTTTTTGAATTCTAGGGCTGACTAGGACAAAAAGATTAATAGAAGAACGTGTGAGTTTTAATCTTGCGGAATTAATGGTTGAAATGAGATTTTGGGGGAAGTTTTGGAGGGAAAAATATTTCTGTTGAAATTAAAGTTTCTGGTAAAATGAAAATTTCTCGAGAATGAAAGTTTCTAAGGAATAGCAGCGTGCACGCAATTAATGCATTTAGGGAAAATTCACACTGATGAGTATAGTATGGCATATATCACAAAGTATGTCTACATCCCAATATGCATGTCCATTGAAATATCAACATCGTTCAAAGAGCAGTGTCAGGCTCTTAGTCGCATGTTTTGGTGCGTTCTTCTGTCGATGGTAAATAGACACCAGAGGGAGGTGAATTGTCTACATCAAATAAAGCGTAACTTCAAAAATTCTATCCCTCTTGAGTTATACATAAGATACCAATGAGTGTTACCTCAGTTGGATCTTAATCAACAATCTCACAATCCATGCAAATAAAAGATAACAGCGGAAATTAAAAGTATAGTTGTAAGTAAGAAGTAATAGCACAATAGACACAAAGAGAGCAACGTAGAGACATGATATTTATACTGGTTCACCCAATCCCAGGGCTAATCCAGTTTCAATTTGTGCTTGGAGTTCCACTAATCAAACTCACCAAGATAGAAGATTACACACGTCTCAAGCCCAACGACTTTCCAATACCTTACCAACAACAAGATTTACAACACTTGCCTCCATATAAGACGACTTTAACCACCTCGCCAAGTGATGATTTTCCAATCACACCTCTTTAACAATAGGACCATGACACTTGTTGATTTTTCCAATACAACTTATCCATACACAATTGTGGATTTTACAACTTACAATTTTATTGATGAAGTACAATCTCATATAGCCTTTTCTGTTGAAGCTTTGAGAGTGAAAAGTGTGGGTAAGGAGTGATACTTTGATCTCAAAATAACCTAATGTAAACGCTTAGAGAAATCAAAGAATGAATGCCAATGGAAATAGAAAACTTTGGTGCAGATGGCATATGAAGATAGTTTTTAGCTTTAGAGAGTTTAGATGACATTAGAACTTGAAAGCTTCATTTTATTCTTAAGATTTCTCTTAGGTTCATACCAAAAACATCAGATCAAACCCACATATATAGTGTTAAATTTTGGTGATTCAAGTCTTTCACGCACACACCCAGGTCGCTCGATCGAGCTGTTCCAGATGCTCGATCGAGCTTGAGGCACAGAACGATGGCCTTGCAATTTTGGGATACACTCGACCGAGCATTCTACCGCTCGACCGAGCAATGTCTGCTCGATCGAGTGGTTTGAGTGCTCGGCCAAGCTATATAACCATGGAGTTTGAGCTCTGCAGAGTAAAGTGCTCGGTCAGACGCTCGACCGAGCGAAGTAGACGCTCGACCGAGCGCCCATTCATCAACCCAGAAGCTGCAGCAGCGAAGCGAGGGGTGCGGGGCCCAAATTTCTGTGATGATGTTTTCTAGCCTGATTTGATGCCCTATTTAATCCAATGTTTGATTAGATTAGGGTTAATGGCAGATTTCGAATCTGGAGCAAGTGAGTAGCTTGAGCCGTCGCCAATTGAGTTTCTTGTCGAGAGATTATGGCTAGGAATTTGTGATTGGAGTTGAGCAATCTCTTTGTATCTCCTTTGTTTTCTTTTTCCTTGAGTGAGTTTGTGAGGGCTTATACATCTAGCCAAGTTAATACTCACGTGAGCGGAAGAAAGATTGTAGTCTCTTTGAAGATCTCTCTGATAGTGGAATCATCTCGGAAGTTACTGGATGTATGTTGTGCGCAACCGAACCAGGGTAACCGTCTGTGTCTGCGATTTGATTTATTTGTTGTCGTTTAGTTTGCTGCTTTATTTTACAAGATCGTAGGGATTTTGTTGGGTTATTTTAGTATCTGATTTTTACTGGTCCTAGATTCCTGATCAGCTTTTAGGATTGGGTGTTTCCGCATGGATCCCAATTGGGTCGTTTAATTTCCAACAAGTGGTATCAAAACTTATTTTTGTCTGTGAAGAAAGTTAGTGGCGAAGATGGTGTCGTTAGACACTTTGAACATTGAGAAGTTCAATGGCCGGAATTATTTTCGATTCTGGCAAACGAAGGCGAAAATGTTCTAATGTAGACAGGTTGTTACCAAATCGTATTCGATGAGGCGAATATTGATAAGGAGGTGAAGGAATCCGCTAGAGCTGAGATGGAGAGAAAGGCATACAGTGTGATTCAGTTGTCGTTGGCAGATAATGTCCAAAGAGAGGTCTTGGATGAAGCAATGGCGTCTGATAGCTGTATGAAGCTTGCGGGACTGTATATGAAGAAGTCTTTCATGAGTCGTCTTTATTTGCTTTAACAATTGTATACGCTCAAGATGAAGTCTAGACCCACTATGAAGGATCACATGGATGAATTGAACCGGATAGTGCTAGAGTTGTGTGGTGTGGATGTGAAGATTGAAGATGAGCAACGGGCAGTCATCATGTTGTGTTCATTGACTGAGAAATATAATCAGTTTGTTCGGTCTATGATTTATAACCGAACGACTCTCACCGTGGAAGAGGTAAAGGCGGCGCTTCACACTGAGCAGCTATGTGGCAAGGTTAAAGGTATAGATCATGTGAGTAACCGTGAGGAGGCCCCACATATGAGAGGTCGACATGAAAGAAGCGGAGGTCAAAGGAAGAACAATGATCGCTCCAAGTCGAGACATTCGCAGGATAGATTCACGATGATCACATGTTTACAACTGTCAGTAGAAGGGTCATTTTGCTAACAGGTGTCCTAATAATAATAGGAAGAAAGGCATGGATGCCGATAAAGAGTCCGGTTTAGCATCATTGTGAATAGACGGTATGCATATCCATGATGACTATAGGGATCCGAGATGTTTTCAGCAGGGATTGCAGGTGAGGCAAACATTGCCTGGCTTATGGATAGCGAATGCTCATACCATATGACTCCACATAGGAGGTGGTTCACGACGTACCGTTTCAAGGAAGATGTAGGCTCAATCCTTATGGGAAACAATGCAGTGTGCAAGACTGCATGTATTAGAACCGGCCGAATCAAGATGCATGATAGCATAGTGCGCACAATAGTCGATACGAGGCATGTCCCAGATTTGCGAAAGAGCCTAATCTCCATAGGCGTTTTGGACAATGTCGGATGCAAATCGGTCTTTGAGAAATACCAATTGAGAGTGTCGAAATGAGCCATGGTAGTGATAAAGGTAAGGAAACTGGAAAACTTATATGCCCTTCAAGGTACCACAGTGGAAGGAGATGTAGACGTTGGCGCTACTTGCTCAAGTACCGAAGATTCAGCCAAGCCATGGCACTATCACTTGGGTCATCCGTGTAACAAGACACTTGACATACTTCGGAGGAGAAAGTTGATTGATTCTACGAATGAAAGCGTTGATTTCTGCGAGTCTCGTGTGTACGGGAAAAAGACAAAGGTGTAGTTTAACACGGGAAAGCACACTAGCATGGGACCGCTTGACTTTGTACACACAGATGTGTGGGGATCGTGCCTGGAGGCCGGAGCCGTCAAGATGAGGAGCTAGATACTTTGTTCTTTTCATAGCTGACTACTCCCGTAAAGTTTGGATATGCTCGATGATGACAAAGGACCAGACATTTAAAATTTTCAGTGTGTGGAAGACCATGGTAGAGAAGCAAACCGGAAGGCACGTAA
Organism: Scilla litardierei; assembly: GCA_030789695.1. Taxonomy (NCBI): domain Eukaryota; kingdom Viridiplantae; phylum Streptophyta; class Magnoliopsida; order Asparagales; family Asparagaceae; genus Scilla; species Scilla litardierei. Next base: position 37,340,411 of record CM061138.1, read on the forward strand.
AGGTGCTGATGTCCGATAATGGAGGTTAGTACACCTCGAGGGAATTTAGGAATTGCTTCAAATTCCATGGAATTCGACGTCACTTTAGCACACCTAGATATACACAGTTGAATGGTGTGGTGGAGCGGATAAATCAGACATTGTTGGAGCGAGTGTGATGCTTGCGGCACTCAGCCGGGTTGGAAAAGGAATTTTGGGGAGAGATTCTTACCACTGCAGTGCACATCGTGAACAAAGTTCTGTCAGTGGCTATTGATTACAAAATTCCTGAAGAAAAGTAGAGTGGAGTAGCTGGAGACTATTCGTACTTGTGCATAGTGGATTGCCCGACGTATGTGCACGAGAGGGACGACAAGTTGGATCCAAGAGCGAAGAAGTGCATCTTTCTTGGATATGGCCACGATATCAAGGGACATCACGTATGGGATCCATAGGGATAGAAAGCGATTGTGAGACGACATGTTACTTTTGATGAGGATGCAATGCTCAGGGCAGAGCATTCTCATTCAAAAGGGGATATGTCAGCAGAGAAGACATTGGCAGACATTGTCAATCTTCCAGTCCAGCCCACTCAGCGACCAGGGAAAGAGTAGATGGTCGACATCCCAGTTGAAGGACGTGATGAGGTCCATGTTAAGGACCACGAGCAGACACCCGGCCCATCTCAGACACGCGTTGACACTTATGCTGGTGATGAAGGAACACGTAAATCAAAGAAGGTGAAGAAGGCACCCGAGAGATTTGGAGCATGTGACTAGGCGGGATTTTCTTTCGATGACATGGCGTCATATGCACTCAACTTGGAGCATGAGAAGCCGACGACATTTGGTGAAGCCATAGACTCGATAGATGTCGCTCATTGGCAAGGAGCTATGAAGGAGGAGATGGAGTCCCTTCACCACAATGACACTTGGGAGTTGGTGCTGTTACCCATCGAGAAGCGTGGCATTGGATGTTGTTAGATATATAAAGTAAAAGAAAGCTCTACCCAAGATGGTAATGATGTCAGGTACAAGGCGAGACTGGTGGCCAAAGGATTCGCACAAAGAAAAGGAGAGGACTACAAGGAGATATTCTCACATGTTGTGCGACACACGTCCATTCGTGTGTTGCTGGTACTAGTGGCAAGCATGGATATGAAGTTGGAGCAACTTGATGTGAAGACCGCCTTTCTACATGGAGATCCTGATGAAGAGATATACATGCAACAGCCAGAGGGGTTCAGAGTTGTAATGGCCTTATTGCCACATACGTAGTGCATGGCTATGTTGTGTATTAGTTGTAGCATATTAGTATTAATATTGATGTGTACTTAGTTATGTGGGTGTCATTATTATTTTTAGTATGATTATTAATTGGTGTTATTAGGAGTATTACTATTTTTATTAGTGGTATTACTATTGTTATTAATGTTAGTATTAGTACTATTAATTGGGTGCTTATGCATGAGGATATGGTTGCATGTGAGTTGGTTGTGTGGGTACATAAGGGAGTGTGTAGAGTGAGGGCCCATTAGTAATTAGTAGAGAGATTATATATTAGGAAATGGGTTAGTGTAGGGGGCTTAGTGTGAAAAGGGTTGAGTTAGTGACATTTTTGTAATTAATGGGTAGTGTGTGTGTAAGTAATGGCACACTTGTAATTAAGTGTAGGTGTGTGTGTGTGTAAGGTAGGATGGCATGTGATGTAATTAATGTACAAAGTTAAAGGGCATTTATAAATGAGTTTTGTGTAATGGCAAACTTGTAAATAAAAGAGAACTTTTAGAAGAAATTTCTGTCATTAATTATTTCCATATTCTTCAGCAATCTTCTCCTTATTTCCTTTTCTTTTTCTTTTCATTTTTCCTTTTAGCTATTTCTTTCCTTATGGAGGCCGAACCCAAAAAAGGAAATGTAGAATTCCTTAAACTTGCTACCAAATGTGGGTATTGCTAAGTGATTTGCAAAGTGGGCATTTAATCGGTTGCCTTTATAGGAATGCCACCTTAATGGTTAATGAAAGTTTATGGGAACATATCATGTTGCAATTGCTTTTTTATGAAGTTGTGTTTATGCCTAAGTTTATGGAGGATGGTTCATGTGTATGGAAAGTGGTGTTATCGCAATTGGCAAGGGATATTTAATTAATTCCCTTAAAAGTTTGCATTTTGGTGGAAAGGGATTGCTAGAGCAAGATGTTCCTTATGAATTGGCTAATTAATTGGGAGATGTTCCTTGTTTTACTGTGGGTGAGGGCCGGTTGTACTGGTGAAAGGAGATGCGGTTATTCCCGCTAGTCATGGAATTTGTTATCTTATTCTTCATGTTGCATGCTAGCCCTTGTTAATTTAAATGCATGTTATCCCTTGTAAATCATGTTCAAGTTCTGTTATGGGAAATGGTCCATGTTCTTGTTGTTGTTTCCCTCATGTCACTTTTTATGCCACCTTAGTGTAAGTTTAAATACTATTTTCTAAATGATGTATGCTAGCTCACTTAACCTAAATGCTAATAAAGAATCGGTATGTCTCGGTCTGCCACATGGCGGGTGAGCACCCTAGAATAGGGTTGGAGGAGAACTGGGTACTAGTAGGGTATGAGGGCTGGAGTGTGTTTTGATGATGTGTGTAATGACCCTAATTTCTATATACGCGTATTTATTTTTGACGTAGATACGTCCGTATATTGTTGGGGAGTATGCCCATATTTTTCTTTTAATTATTTGATGTAGGAATTTATTTTAAAAGATTTTAAACTCACTACTTGAATTTAGTAAATGAGAGTATTTGGAGAAATACATGTATTTGGAGTGTATGAAGTATTTCTACATGTATTTTGATTTTCTTAAAATACAAAAATCACGATTTTTATTACCATGACAACACACCATGGTATGTGTCATGTTGTTAGTAATAAGAGGACACTTGGCCTATTAGGTGTAAGAATGAGAGGGTTTTAGGGGAGACCTAAAAACTAGGCAAGAAAAACACAAAAAACACAAAAAACACAAAAAAATCAAGAAAATCTCATTCATTTCTCTCCATTTTCAGCTATGAACGAAATTCATTGCCCTATTTTTTTTTCTTGCTCCTCCTTGCTCCTCCCATCACCACCCCTTGCTCCTCCCACTCCACCACCAAAGTTCCCTTGTTTCTTATCATTCTAAACTCCAAAAATTAGCCCAAATCACCTCAAAAATCCTACTTTTGGAGACAAGATTAGAGCTTGGAGAAGGAGGACTAGAGAGCTTGCCATCAAGGAGAAGAAGGGCTCAAGATTCAATTTTGGAGGACTTTTGTAAGGTAGGAACTCTAATCACATAGTAGAGTTTGGTTTAGGATTGGTTTTCTCATTAATTTAGTAAATGTAACAATTTGATGTTAAAATTATGTTGAGTTTCATATGTTGAATTAGTAGGAATCTCAACTCCACTTAGAAGGATACCCATCTCCACCTTGGAGTTCACTTGCATGCATGTTTGCTTGGAAAAAACTTATCTTTTGTGTTCATGAATCTGTTCTGAAATTTCCAGCAGTTTTACCCTCTGTTAAAACAGGCATATCTCCCAACCTAGATCACAATAAAATCTGAAATAAATATGTTCATGTAGATCTCGAAATCCTACCCTAAAATCATATAAGATATGATATATGTTCAATTCGTAAACTAGGAGAAATGGAGATTTTTCTGCAACATGTCGAAATTCTGGCAGTTTTGACATCCTGCACTAAAATGGTGATTACCATCTCTTAACTTGATGAAATTAGGTGTTTTAGGACATTTTGGACAACTACTCTTCAAGATACACAATACCATATTTTTTTATTTTACCCAGATCTGATTGTAAATAGGATTAAATCACTGATTAAGTTGATGCAATGTTTCTGTTTTTCTGCAGAATTGCCATCTTTTACTAATTTGAGCACAATAAATCACACATGTCATATTATTTTCTGAAATTTGGTGTGGTGATGCAAAACTGTCATACCTGCAACTTTGCAGCTTTAAGTTTTCCTAAATTCTAACTATAAATGCCTTTAATCTGGCATTCAATCTGACTGATTGTGCATTTCCAGTAACCTGAAATGGTTTGGGTGATGTTGTACTATGTGTACATGTTCATATTACCTCTCTTATGCCTATGTATTTTATTACCTGAACTAATTGGCCATTATACCATATACTTGTCGAATCACTAGTTGTGTGGTTACATAAGATGATCGGTTTGTTGTGGAATATGAAATGTGGAAAGGAAAGAGAGGTGGGAAGATGGAGAACATGAAGGAAATGGATAATTTGACTATGGAAACATTTCTCTTATGTTGCTTTTCGTATATTCTTGGTTGTGGTCCTTTTACCCCAATTGCTCATGTGTTTTATTTTATCTCACATGAAATTGATATAATGAAAATGATTAAGTCCTCCCCAGAGGAGGGTGACACGGGGTTTGGGGGAAACACGGGTAAATTGTAGGTGTTAAGAAGCGGACACGATATGATTTCTCACTCGCTTCGTCACTCCCGGAAGGGGGAGTTGACTAGAGTTAGAGAGGCCGCCGGTGCGCTCGTGACGCACCTGGACGGTAATTGATGGTTTTCTCCGTTTGACCCACAGAAAAACCGAGATGATTCTCACTCCGGTACCTTGTCCAGTCGGGTACGGAGTTACGAGAGGCCCCTCCAGTGCTCGTGTCACTGGAGTGGTACCACTTTTCACCCACCCTTGGTGAAGTCCGCTCTCTTAGCAGCCTATGGTTTATCCGGGTTCCAAATACAAAACAACAATTTAATTTACTTAATTTAATCATTTGTTACTTCAGTTCTGTTCACTGTTGTTTACTTTCAGCACTTATACTCTGTTTTTAATTTCTGCGTAAAATGTGATGATGTGACACCTGTGGTTAGTTAGTTAGTTAGTTAGGGGGACCAGTTCTAAACTGGGTTCTACTAGGGAGATTAGGAGTTCCTACTGGGTCACGCGTTGACGTGTCCCATCCCGTGGTTTACAGGTGCGAGTCCCGAGCAGTCTTCGGGTGTTCCAAAGCCGGAGGTCGATGCCAGTGCTACCGAGGTAGTGCCTTCAGGAGACTTTGTACAGTTAGATTTCCCGGGGTTAGATTAGTGGGTGCGTTGTACCGGGTGTGTACTTTTGTACTTTTGGGCTGGGGTTTCTTTTGTTGTACCACTTTTGTACCCCGTTGTATAGATGATGTATGTATGTATGTATGTATATGGACTTATGTGATGTAATGTAACTTCAGTGTTGATGTATTTACTCTTCAGTACTGCGTTTTTATTTCTGTTGGAGCACTTTTCTTTCTATGTGTACTACTCCAGTGTTATTGCAGTGGCCTGCTCGTATTTAATATTAAACCACAAAAAAATGCCTAGTAGTATTTAGATGAGAGGGCTCGAAGCCTGAGTCTGAATACTACGGCGACCTCGTCAGCTACGCCCCCGTACTTGGGTGGGCGGGGCGTGACAGGTTTTTGTGGTGGCCCATGCAGGTCCGTTCACACTGCGATACACGTAAGAATAGTACAAGTAAGCTCCAACATTATGATTCGCAATTTTGGTACTGAATATTGTTTCCCTGTTCATTCTTGCAGAATGGATCCAGGGAATGGATCGTCCGAGAACAGGACCCCTGCTTCTGATGCTGCTTCTTCTGAGGCTTCCCTGATGGGGAAGATTCTGATAGGGATTCTGGAGCATATGCAGCAGATGGAGGATAGGGTGGCTAGTGGTGCGCCACCGAAGCCAGTGGGTATCAGGCAGTTTAGAGCTTTGCACCCTAGATCCTTTTCGGGCAAGGAGAGTCCTTTGGAGGTGGACGAGTGGATTAGGCATTCTGAGGACGATCTGGAGGCTATTGGATATCCGAAGGATAAGTGGGTGGATGCCGCAAAGAGACAGCTGACACATCAGTCACGAGATTGGTGGGACGCCCAGGAGCTACATTTGACCAAGCCGATCTCATGGGAGAAGTTCAGAGAGTTGTTTGAGGCTCAGTATCTGTCGGAGACAAAGAAGGATGAGCTACAGTTGAGGTTTGAGCACCTGACTCAGGGTAGACGGAGCATAGATGCTTATGATGCAGAGTTTTCACTATTGAGCAAGTTTGCTCCAGAGTTGGTGCAGTCAGAGGCCAACAGAGCTAGGCGATTCAGGATGGGGTTGGACCCCGAGTTCAGAGCGGCGATGTCGACTCAGGTGTTGCTTACTTACAATGCCGTACTGGAGGCGGCCAGGATGCATGAGACGCACCTGAAGAGTGTGGGTAGAGGCCCAGCAACATCTGAGAGACGCCCTGCGGGTCAGCAGAGGAGTTTCCCGAGGCCCACTCAGACCACTCAGTTTAGGAGGCCTGGAGCTCCACCAGCACCACAGCGGCGTCAGTCTTGTGCATTTTGTGGGAAGCCTGGGCATGAGCAGCGAGATTGCAGGTTTAGACATGGGCGGTGCTTTACCTGTGGTCAATCTGGGCACATCAGTAGGCAGTGTCCTCAGCAGGGACAGACTTCAGGTCCTGGGGCACCAGTGGCAGTCCGGCCTGTGCAGCAGCAGCAGAGGACCCTTCCGCCGGCACCACAGAGGCTTCCACTGCCAGCTCCACCAGTGCCTGGTGCAGTGACTCAGAGAGGACCACCTAGGCCCCCGCAGCAGCAGCAGCAGACCCCTAGGAGAGCGGCGCCGAGGCGTCAAGCTTTCACCATGACGGCTGTTGAGGCAGAGGACACCGGTCGTGTTATCACTGGTACCTATTCCTTTTCAGAGTTGAATGCTTTGTTATTATATTATGTTATGTTTGTGGTTGTGGTTAGGATGCTTAGATTCTTATGTTAGCTTATGTTTATTCTCTTAGGTGTTATTAGAGTTGCTTCCTTCCCTGCCTTGTCACTTTTCGATTCGGGAGCATCCCATTGCTTCCTGTCTCAGCAATTTGTGACTAGGAATTCATTAGTAGTAGACTCCTTTGCTTCTAGTTGGAATATCCATACAGGGAATGGAGTGATCCGCAGTTCTTCGGGATACCGACAGTGTCCTGTTGAGATTTGTGGACGTAGGCTATATGCAGATTTCTTAGTAATGGAGATGCCTCATTTTGAAGCAGTATTTGGGATAGACTGGTTAGGGATGTTCTATGCCACTATAGATTGTAGGCTCAGGAAGATAGTGTTTCGGATTCCGGATCATCCAGAGTTTGAATTTCTTAGTGGTAGTAGTTCCCTTGGACCATTGAAGTTTAAGGCCAGCCCAGTAGAAGTGATGATGGAGATGGATGCAGAACCTGTATTGCCGAGGGTAGTCCGAGATTTTCCTGATGTCTTTCCAGACGATATCTATGGACTTCCTCCGGATAGATCATTGGAGTTCACTATCGATCTGATTCCAGGCACTCAACCGATTGCGAAGGCTCCATACCGTATGGCTCCTCCAGAATTAGCTGAGCTTCGTAGTCAGTTGAAGGATTTGTCAGAGCGTGGTTTGATTCAACCGAGTGTTTCGCCATGGGGTGCGCCAGTGCTTTTGGTGAACAAGAAGGATGGATCTCGAAGGATGTGCATTGACTACCGAGAGTTGAATAAAGTCACTGTGAAGAACAAGTATTCTCTTCCCAGGATCGATGACATCTTTGATCAGTTGGGTGGATCGCGAGTGTATTCAAAGCTGGATTTGAGAAGCGGATATCATCAGGTGAAGGTCAGCGGATCAGATGTTCCAAAGACTGCATTTAGAACCCGATATGGTCATTACGAGTTCTTAGTGATGCCTTTCGGTGTTACTAATGCACCAGCCACATTTATGAGGTTGATGAACCAAGTCTTCTATGAGTATCTGGATAAGTTTGTGGTCGTCTTCATAGATGATATCTTGGTGTACTCGAGATCAGAGGAAGATCATGCTGAGCATCTGAGGATAGTCCTAGAGACTCTGAGACAGCACCAGTTATATGCTAAGTACAGCAAGTGTCAGTTTTGGCTGACCAAGGTTGCTTTTCTGGGACATGTTGTATCTGGAGATGGGATAGCTGTAGATCCGGAGAAGGTTGCTGCAGTAGAGAAGTGGCCAGTTCCTAAGTCAGTAACAGAGATCAGAAGTTTCTTGGGATTGGCTGGATACTACATGAAGTTCATCAAGGATTTTTCTAAGATCGCTGCACCGATGACTCATTTAACCAAGAAGAATGTTGCTTACAGTTGGTCAGAGGAATGTCAGCAAGCATTTGATGAACTGAAGCATAGATTGATCACTGCGCCTGTCCTGACGATTCCAGACCGTTCGGGTGGTTATGAGATTTACTGTGATGCGTCAGGCAGAGGATTGGGATGTGTTCTCCATCAACATGGTAGGGTAGTAGCTTATGCTTCTAGATTGTTGAAGACTCATGAGAGGAACTATCCTACGCATGACTTGGAGTTAGCAGCAGTGGTGTTTGCATTGAAGTTGTGGAGGCATTTTCTTCTGGGTGAACGTGTAAAGATATACACAGATCACAAGAGTTTAAAGTACGTGTTCACTCAGAAAGAGCTGAATATGCGACAACGCAGATGGCTTGAGTTGATGGCTGATTATGATGTCGAGCTCCAATATCACCCTGGGAAAGTCAACGTAGTACCTGATGCTCTTAGTCGCATGCCGACAGTGATGATGTTGACAGCTCAGAGGGAACTTCGAGGTGATATTCGACAGTTGGAGATTGAAGTTGTCTTACCTGGTTCCTCAGTGATGATGATGAACTTGCAAGTTCAATCTGATTTGGTTGAAAGGATTAAGGCAGCTCAGTCTGGAGATGCGAAGTTGAAGAAGATTCGCGAGCAGACAGAAGCCGGACTTCGTAATGATTTCCGTGTTCATGAAGATGGATCTCTGCGTTTTGGGAGCAGGATCTGTGTGCCATCAGGTGACATTCGGGATGAACTGTTGAAGGAAGCTCATAGCTCACCTTATTCTATTCATCCTGGAGGCACCAAAATGTATCGTGATCTGCGACAACATTTTTGGTGGCACGGCATGAAGCGTAGTGTGGCTAGAAGTGTAGCTTCATGTATGACATGTCAGCAAGTCAAGGCCGAGCATCAGAGAACGGCAGGACTTCTGCAACCTCTTCCAATTCCAGAGTGGAAGTGGCAGCATGTGACGATGGATTTTGTAACTGGCTTACCTCGCACTTCTCGAGGACATGATGCTATTTGGGTAATCGTTGACCGATTAACCAAATCAGCTCACTTCATACCTTTTCGAGTCGGCCAGTCGACAGACCATCTTGCTAAGAGATACATGGAGGTGAGATTCATTGTTTTGTTTCTGTTTGTTTATTATTGGTTTAGATTCTGATTAGTCATGTATACAGGAAATCGTGAGGCTTCACGGAGTACCTGTAAGCATAGTCTTCGACCGTGACACAAGGTTTACGTCTCAATTTTGGAGAAGTCTGCAGGCTAGCTTGGGAACTCAACTGAATTTCAGCACTGCATACCATCCACAGACAGACGGTCAGTCAGAGAGGACAATTCAGATTCTAGAAGATATGCTGAGGGCGTGCATGCTGGATTTCAAAGGTTCCTGGGACGAACATCTACATCTGGTAGAGTTCGCCTACAATAACAGTTATCAAGCCAGCATAGGCATGGCACCATTTGCAGCCTTATATGGAAGGAAGTGCCGATCTCCTCTCAGTTGGGATGATGTTGGAGATCGTGAATTGTTGGGCCCTGATATGATTGCTGAAACCACAGATGTTGTGAGAGTCATCAGAGACAATCTTCGCATAGCTCAGGACCGTTTCAAGCACTGGGCAGATGCAAAGAGACGACATTTGGAATTTCAACCAGGAGAATTGGTATTTTTGAAGATCTCGCCGACACGAGGGTTGATTCGTTTCGGAAGACGTGGGAAGCTGAGCCCAAGATATATTGGACCTTTTGAAGTTCTGGCTCGTGTCGGAGAAGTGGCTTACAGAATTGCTTTGCCAGCATCTCTTGAGGGAGTGCATAATGTGTTTCATATATCGCAACTCAGGAGATGTGTTGGAAATCCGGATCATGTCGTCGACTTCTCTGAGATCGAAGTGCGACCAGACTTGACTTATGATCAACAACCTGTAGCCATTCTAGACAGGAGACAGAAGATGCTGAGGAAAAAGTCGATCAACCTGGTGAGGGTTATGTGGCACCGAGAGTCACCAGGGGAGTCTACCTGGGAACTCGAGGAAGAGATGAAAGAGAAATACCCTCACTTGTTTGTCTGATGTAATTTTGTTTTTGTATATGATATGATGTATAGAAAGTTTTTCTCCCTTAATTTGAAATTCCGAGGACGGAATTTATTTTAAGGGGGGTAGGATGTAATGACCCTAATTTCTATATACGCGTATTTATTTTTGACGTAGATACGTCCGTATATTGTTGGGGAGTATGCCCATATTTTTCTTTTAATTATTTGATGTAGGAATTTATTTTAAAAGATTTTAAACTCACTACTTGAATTTAGTAAATGAGAGTATTTGGAGAAATACATGTATTTGGAGTGTATGAAGTATTTCTACATGTATTTTGATTTTCTTAAAATACAAAAATCACGATTTTTATTACCATGACAACACACCATGGTATGTGTCATGTTGTTAGTAATAAGAGGACACTTGGCCTATTAGGTGTAAGAATGAGAGGGTTTTAGGGGAGACCTAAAAACTAGGCAAGAAAAACACAAAAAACACAAAAAAATCAAGAAAATCGCATTCATTTCTCTCCATTTTCAGCTATGAACGAAATTCATTGCCCTATTTTTTTTTCTTGCTCCTCCTTGCTCCTCCCATCACCACCCCTTGCTCCTCCCACTCCACCACCAAAGTTCCCTTGTTTCTTATCATTCTAAACTCCAAAAATTAGCCCAAATCACCTCAAAAATCCTACTTTTGGAGACAAGATTAGAGCTTGGAGAAGGAGGACTAGAGAGCTTGCCATCAAGGAGAAGAAGGGCTCAAGATTCAATTTTGGAGGACTTTTGTAAGGTAGGAACTCTAATCACATAGTAGAGTTTGGTTTAGGATTGGTTTTCTCATTAATTTAGTAAATGTAACAATTTGATGTTAAAATTATGTTGAGTTTCATATGTTGAATTAGTAGGAATCTCAACTCCACTTAGAAGGATACCCATCTCCACCTTGGAGTTCACTTGCATGCATGTTTGCTTGGAAAAAACTTATCTTTTGTGTTCATGAATCTGTTCTGAAATTTCCAGCAGTTTTACCCTCTGTTAAAACAGGCATATCTCCCAACCTAGATCACAATAAAATCTGAAATAAATATGTTCATGTAGATCTCGAAATCCTACCCTAAAATCATATAAGATATGATATATGTTCAATTCGTAAACTAGGAGAAATGGAGATTTTTCTGCAACATGTCGAAATTCTGGCAGTTTTGACATCCTGCACTAAAATGGTGATTACCATCTCTTAACTTGATGAAATTAGGTGTTTTAGGACATTTTGGACAACTACTCTTCAAGATACACAATACCATATTTTTTTATTTTACCCAGATCTGATTGTAAATAGGATTAAATCACTGATTAAGTTGATGCAATGTTTCTGTTTTTCTGCAGAATTGCCATCTTTTACTAATTTGAGCACAATAAATCACACATGTCATATTATTTTCTGAAATTTGGTGTGGTGATGCAAAACTGTCATACCTGCAACTTTGCAGCTTTAAGTTTTCCTAAATTCTAACTATAAATGCCTTTAATCTGGCATTCAATCTGACTGATTGTGCATTTCCAGTAACCTGAAATGGTTTGGGTGATGTTGTACTATGTGTACATGTTCATATTACCTCTCTTATGCCTATGTATTTTATTACCTGAACTAATTGGCCATTATACCATATACTTGTCGAATCACTAGTTGTGTGGTTACATAAGATGATCGGTTTGTTGTGGAATATGAAATGTGGAAAGGAAAGAGAGGTGGGAAGATGGAGAACATGAAGGAAATGGATAATTTGACTATGGAAACATTTCTCTTATGTTGCTTTTCGTATATTCTTGGTTGTGGTCCTTTTACCCCAATTGCTCATGTGTTTTATTTTATCTCACATGAAATTGATATAATGAAAATGATTAAGTCCTCCCCAGAGGAGGGTGACACGGGGTTTGGGGGAAACACGGGTAAATTGTAGGTGTTAAGAAGCGGACACGATATGATTTCTCACTCGCTTCGTCACTCCCGGAAGGGGGAGTTGACTAGAGTTAGAGAGGCCGCCGGTGCGCTCGTGACGCACCTGGACGGTAATTGATGGTTTTCTCCGTTTGACCCACAGAAAAACCGAGATGATTCTCACTCCGATACCTTGTCCAGTCGGGTACGGAGTTACGAGAGGCCCCTCCAGTGCTCGTGTCACTGGAGTGGTACCACTTTTCACCCACCCTGGGTGAAGTCCGCTCTCTTAGTAGCCTATGGTTTATCCGGGTTCCAAATACAAAACAACAATTTAATTTACTTAATTTAATCATTTGTTACTTCAGTTCTGTTCACTGTTGTTTACTTTCAGCACTTATACTCTGTTTTTAATTTCTGCGTAAAATGTGATGATGTGACACCTGTGGTTAGTTAGTTAGTTAGTTAGGGGGACCAGTTCTAAACTGGGTTCTACTAGGGAGATTAGGAGTTCCTACTGGGTCACGCGTTGACGTGTCCCATCCCGTGGTTTACAGGTGCGAGTCCCGAGCAGTCTTCGGGTGTTCCAGAGCCGGAGGTCGATGCCAGTGCTACCGAGGTAGTGCCTTCAGGAGACTTTGTACAGTTAGATTTCCCGGGGTTAGATTAGTGGGTGCGTTGTACCGGGTGTGTACTTTTGTACTTTTGGGCTGGGGTTTCTTTTGTTGTACCGCTTTTGTACCCCGTTGTATAGATGATGTATGTATGTATGTATGTATATGGACTTATGTGATGTAATGTAACTTCAGTGTTGATGTATTTACTCTTCAGTACTGTGTTTTTATTTCTGTTGGAGCACTTTTCTTTCTATGTGTACTACTCCAGTGTTATTGCAGTGGCCTGCTCGTATTTAATATTAAACCACAAAAAAATGCCTAGTAGTATTTAGATGAGAGGGCTCGAAGCCTGAGTCTGAATACTACGGCGACCTCGTCAGCTACGCCCCCGTACTTGGGTGGGCGGGGCGTGACAATGTGCTATGTACCTTGCTCGGTTTCGGGTACTTTGTGGTGTTTGCCATACCTTGCTTAGTTTCGGATGCGATGAGTTGTGATGTTGTGGAGTTTTCCTCACTCGCACTCCGATGCAGGAGGGTATGGATGGAGTGAGAGGCCCCGTTAAGGAAACAGTGCTCGTGTACCACTAGCGGGTGCTCCTTACCACCCCACCGTGGGGTGGAGTCCATTTCCTCATATTCAACGACACACCCAGGTTTCCAAATAAAATGTAATTAAATGATTAATTGCTTTAATATTTCAATGTGCAAATCTTACTTTCTTTCCATGTCTGATGTACTTGTTATTTCTTCCATGCCTTTTTCTACATTGTTACTAATAAACAACACTCCTTAATTGATATTTACATGCATGAGCTGGGTTTCCTACTTGGACACGCTTTGACGTGCTCCAATTTGTGGTTTCAGTTTTATGGAGCTGGAGGCAGGGAGATGGAGTTAGAGTTATGGTTGGGGACTTTGGGTTATGAGTTGGGTAATAAGGGGAGTGGATGAGAGACTTGTACTCTTGGGGTTTTGCTTTGGGTAGAGTTAGCTATTGTATATAAAAGGATGTATAATGGATATTGAAGATATGAAGGCAGTGTTTCTTTGGTTGTCTCTATGTTGTTTTTGTTTGATTACTTTGTTGGAAACATTACAAGTAATATCACAGAAGTGCACAATGGGCCTGATGACTCAATTGAATTTCTTTTCTCCCTTCGTAACACTCGCTTTTTTAGGAGAACATGAGATGGATTTGTACTTCGCGGGTATACTGGGTAGCGGGGGCGTTGCATTTTGGTGGCCCATGCAGGCCTCCGCACTGCGGCTGTGTACGGATAGTGAGTGTAATGTTTCAGTAGAAAATAGTCGAGTCCTAAGTGTTGGGATATTGAGACACACCCCAGTGAATTTTGATGATGTGCACAAAGTGATATGTGTACTAATACGTTTAACTCAAGTGTGTATATGCCTTGATCAATTATTCTATATCCATGAAGTTCAAATGCAGACTTAGAAGTCACGATCGGAAGTCTACTTACGAGCCAAGAAATGAAGCATATGATGGCTCAACAATACAAAACATATGAAGACTTAAGATCAAGATAAGATGGCTCAAGTCAAAGATCGAAGACCGAGAGCTAAAGATGTGTGTATTAGTAAGTTGTGTATTTAGAATGTAAAAGCCAAATGAATATTTTACCCACACAAAATGATTTTTGAAAATGTTTTTAAACTTGTTTTAAACTTATTTGAGAGCATACTTTTCATAGAAGCTAGGTTTCAACTTGTAGTCAACTGCAAACACCTAGTAGTTCTCTACCCTGATTTCTGTCTTCTCCCTGAAAAGATACTCTGGGAGTCGACTACCAATATTAGGGAGTCGACTACCAGTGTAACAGATTTTCTCAGAAACTACTATGGGAGTCGACTACCAACCTTAGGGAGTCGACTACCAGCTGTGCGATTTGACTTTCTTGACTGCCTCTCCCATTTATTATTTGCTTGATTTTTGAGCTGAAGTCAAATCATTTTGAAATTCAAAATCCTCTCTTAAACTCTATAAATATAGAACCATATGAGAACATTTTTAACTAAGAAAATAATTGTTGAGCGAAGCTATAATTCTCTCAAAAAGTTCTCAAAGTTCTCAAGCTCTCAAAGTTCTTCAGTTTTTCTAAAGGCTAAGTTTTTAGTTCTTTTGTGCTTAATTTCGCAATTATTTTCTCTGATCATTTCTAGCCTTTATACTTGGTTTGATCTCCAAAGCTCATAGCTTTTCTTCTTGAGATTCAAACATCAAGTTTTTCTTTTTGATCTTTGTGTTATTAACTTTTATATTTCTCTCAAAGATCAAAATCTTGATCATTGATCTATAAAGCCCAAGTGCATATTTTAGAAGATCATTTTCAAGACAACCTTTTTTGAATTACTTGTTTTTGATCTCCAAAGCTAAAAGCTTTTTATATTGAGATTCAAAATACAAGTCTTTATTTTTAATCTTTGTGTTTTACAATTATATTCTTTCAAAGATTAAAAAGACTTGATCTTTGATCTCTAAAAGCCCAAGTGCATATTTTTAGAAGATCAATTTTCAAGATAACTCGTTTGATCAAATCTGTGCTTATCTATATCATTTCATTTGATCAAGAGTTTTCCGATTTTCTTTAAGCCACTTATACACAAATATATTCTTTTGGCTTTAGGAAATCTTGTAATTAATTTCATATTTGTTGCAAGTCTTTGAAGAAGACTTTGAATTGTAAATTCCCGTGTTATAAGGAAATAGTGGAAATCCTAAACAAGTCTAGGTGATTTGTCACGCCCCGCTGCCCAAAATAGGGAGGGTCGGCGTGACAAGCCGCGGTATTAGAGTACCAAGCGCTAAAGTACACACCAAAGTCACGCAGGCCACTGCAAACGCTGAGGAAACACAGGCAGTAAAGTACAGACTGAACGATTAACAGAACAGTACAGCTCCAACACAGAAAGATAGTACAAGACACTACAACACAGGCAGTAAGGTAAAATACGACGAACAGAACATCCAAGAGTCATAGAGCACCGCTACTACATGGCCAGTACCGCACAAGTCCACTGTACAACCCCAACATCAAAAGCTCCCACAAAAGTACAACTCAACCCTACGGGGTACAAAGGGAACAGGGGGTACAACACTGCGTTCATCACACACACACAACCCAAGACTACACCACGCGACCCACACTGACCATACACTATGGACCCTGCTGAGACGAGCTGCCCTCCGGGGTCTCCACTCCCGGGCCCGCCGCCAGAGAACCAGTGCCTGGACCTGTAGGGGGGAGGACACGTCACAGCGTGCCCAGTAGGAACTCCACAACTCTACTACTCTAATCATAGTGCACAACAAGGAATCACAACAAAGGAAAAGGCATCACAGTCCAGAGTTACTGTTTTTCTTTATAGGTTAGTTTTCATGCATGAATTCGAAACCTTAGTAACGGGTCAGACATCGGGGACTGGACCTCACCCGGTAAGGTGGGTGGAATGCTACGACTTCCCGAGACAAGCTCTTACGAAAGAAGCCGTTCACCAACACAACCAACTCAACCACAACCGCACCAACTCCCCGCCGCTGAGGGCTCGTCAGGAGTGGTCCACAACCCAGCAGTCCATCCCCGCATGTCCACTCGTTACCTTGGTTTCCCCCAACCCTCCTAGGGTCCTCACCCACTTCGAGTGGAACAAGATATCCCTATGTTATCTTTTAGCTAATCATTAATCCTAGGGTATTGATCATGTAAAATGACGTATGTAAATGATGTCCAAATTCATTCTTTTCATCAAGATATTCACAACAAACTAGCATGCTCCATAAGCCATGTATCATAACCTCATTGATCATATACAATTCCTCGTGGGTAATACATGTCACACAATTAACAATGCCATTTTCCAAGTTTCTTCAATCTTAAGTTCATTCAGGCATTTTTAACAAACATATAATGAGCGCCACATAAATGAAGAGAATCATGTCACCAATTTTTGTAACAAATAGCATAACTAATCTTACATACATGCATCAACATCATTCATGCATTTGGAGTGAAAAATTAGCAATATCACACAAGTCCAATTTTCAAAATAAATGAAAAATTGCATGAACAGATAGAAAAACAGCATTTTTAACCCATTTATTTTGAAAATTTGACAAATCTCAAAGAATGAAAGTTGGAGACATTATAGTTCTGAGTTCACCCATAAAATTTCAGACAAAAATATGAAGTATTGGATTTATAGTGAATTATTTGGTAAAGGGTGTCAAAACTGTTCTGCAGACAGATTTCTGTGTCTATGTTCAAAGCCAATTTTGGGCATATTCTAACCAGAATTTCAACATAAAAATCGAAATAGACTTTGAGAAAAACTTGTTAGCTTTCCAACAAGACCAAAATCAACAAAATCCAAGATGTGTGCAGGTAGTGGTGCTCGTTTTACTGAAATGTGTACAGCTTGACAGAATTCCTGGCATGTTGCACAATTAGAATTTTTACCCCAACTTCCAGTTCGAATTAGAAAAAGTGATGAACATAAAAGTTACTCATAACTACTAGGTAAATATTATATAAAATATTCAGAGCAATCCTAATATCCAATTAATCCCAGCACTTAGCTAAAGTTTCAGCAAATTGTCAAGCATGCAACAAGAGTCCTAGCTCTACAACACTCTCCCCAAATTTTCATGAAGAAGCCTAAACATACAACATTATTGCCATTATCTACAATTAGAGGTAGGTTGAGAAGATCCTACCTCTTTTGAAGCTTCAAGGATGCCTAGGGTTTGGAGGGAGCTACCATCAACTTGGCCTCCTCTTCTCCTCTCTCCTTCCTCTTCTTCTTATTCTCTTCTTTCTTATCTTCCTTTTTCTTTTCCCTTTTTTTTCCCTAGCTAATTTCAGCCATGGGCTGAAAATAATGGAGAGAGGGGGAGAGAAAGGGACCTAGGAGAGGGGAGAGGGGTGGGGGGGGGGGTTATGGTGTAGGGTGAGGGGAGAGATGGTGGGTTTAGGTGTACTTTGGTATGGCAAACTTATTGACATACCCCCATTTTCTTTTCTTTTCTTTTCTTTTCTTTTCTTTTCTTTCTTTTTTTTTCAAAATTAGCCATCCAAATGTTTGATTTTATTACAAGTTTGCCATTGCAAATATCTCATTTCCCTTTTTCACAATAACCCTTCACTTAAAGGAATTTGCCTTAAGCCCAATCTTACATTGATACCCTCATTTGGGTATAAATGAAAAATCGAGGGGCAATTTGCAAAGCTCTCCACTCCCCGGGATTGGTGTGCACATGTACGAGAAACTTGGATGAATTTAACGATTACTTAGTATTTGCACACTAGGGTTGTTACATGATTGGAAATCCTGGTAGGGATACTATGTTGTCGGAAATCCTGGTCAAGGCTAGGTGTTTGGAAAATCCTAAGGAGTGAAGTTAGGTACTTGTATTGCTAAGGCAATAGTGGAAAATCTCGTATCGGATTGGTCGAGGACTGGACGTACCCGGGTTGCGGGGAACAAGGATAAATCGATTGTCTCCGCGTTTGCTTTTCTGTGATTGTTTATAGTTCTTGTACAATCATTTTTCATTTGCTAATCTTATATCTTTGTAATTCCTTGTTCATTTATTATCGCAAAGATTATTTATTTAAGTCCGCTGTGTAAAGCTCTCTTTGTAAATATCTCTTATCTGATTGTAATCTTATCTCTTTCATATTATTTGTAAGATTATTTTGTTGATTAAGAACCAAGCGTAGATCACTCTACTTGGTTTCTTAGGCAACATTAGAAGGGTTTTAATTGTGCTAATCAACGAACGAAAAATTTTACTATTTGAACAACACTATTGTCACGCCCCGCTTCCCATTATACTTGGGGCGAGGACGCGAGCGGGCCCGCTTAGGTTGGAGCGGTGAAGCTTGAACCCAATAAGCGTCTGTGAAAACACCTTTCGCAGGAACTTGCATGCAACTCAGAACAATAGAAATATTAAAGCCAACATCCAGATAAAGTACACAAAATAAAAGGGCCCCAAGCATGGCCTACAACGATAGCGATACAGATAAAATGGGTACACACCCTATAAATCACAGCGGTGAAAATAAATAACTGCAGCGGTGATAATTCAGCAACTAGTCCACGGTAGGGTGGACTTCAGGATCAGCAGAATCCTGGTTTATTGGATCACTCTGATCCAGCAACTCGTCCTCCAGATAATCTGTCTCGTAACCTGACATACATTCAAACAACATGAATGTATGTCAGCAAGGGTCTGCAAGTAGATGTCAGATGACCCAAGGCAAGATATATATAAGAAGTTATATATATGGCAGTTTTACAGTAGTTAAAGGAATTTACACTAGCATGTATTTCAATGAACTGAAGCAGTTAAAACAATTATGAAAAGTTACACTAGCATGGTAGTTAAAGCAACAAGTTACATTAGCATGGTAGTTAAAGCAATAAGTTACATTAGCATGGTATGGCAGTTGAGCAATGTAACATCAGTCTGTAATTAACTTTCTTTTTCAATTATTTAACTGTGTGTGCAAGTCCGTGAATAAGATTCCCGCCGTTAGACGAATAGTAAATAAATACACCTTCAAGTGCCCCCGAAGGCGACTCGTTTACTACCGGCTAGTGCCCGGGAACCAACCCCACCCAAGTGTATTTCCTGTATCACGTGCCAGGATGCTAATCCGTCATATACTGAAACACGAGTCCAGACTAGTCGCATGTGACGTAATCACATGTGACCGACGAGATTAACTAATAGCCAACGGCAAGTAACATCTGATAGCCAACGGCAACTGGTAGCCAACGGCATGTGACATCGGTAGCCAACAGCATGTAACATCGGTAGCCAACAGCATTTAACTACGAGAGCCAACGGCATTTAACTACGAGAGCCAACGGCATTTAACATTCTATGAGTTTCAACAGTTCTAAAATTAACCATATATGTCTAGAAACATTACTATTCACAATGTGTGTTTCATTTTGATTGTTAAGGGGTCCACACTCACGCACGCGAGTTTAAGTCTAGCATTTCTAAAAAAATGTGTTTGTGTCAGCAATTAAGTGTACAACATCAGATATCACAAAAATATAAAATAACTGCACGCTTGCCTGACTAGGACAGTTAAGGTAGTCCGAGTAACGACAGGAAAGTTCGCGACGTATCTGATCTCGGTGATTTTGGTGCCGTTGGGTTCGTCTCGACGGGTATTACGTGTCGTTACTGCTGGTTCTCTGTTTTGGTTAAGCAAATCAATGAATTAGATATATTGTGAGATAGTCAAAATATCAAGTTAATCCTTAAAGGGGGTTCGTCTAATTTTATCGGGTTCACTGGCTAGGGTGGCGGTTATAATGGGTTATAACAACAAGATACGCTTTATTAATGTAATTTTTTTATCAACCTAACATCGATTAAAATTACTAACATGATGAGAACATTTAAATTAATAACGTCAACTAACATTAACAATTAACTAATCTAATTACTCACCAATCTAAGATTAATTATATGGTTAACATGGTATTAATATTCACCTACTAAGTTTAACTTGGGTGAAGTGTAACATGTTAAAACATACCCCTTTTTTAAATATATATTCATATACTATCTCTTTCTCCCTTTTAAGGCTGACACACACCCCCCCACCATATATTTAATTCTTTCTTTATTAATCTCCCAGGCTTCTCTTGTCTCCTACTGTCCTTTCTCTCCTCTTCTATCTGTCTTTGCTTCTTTCGTTTTCGTTTTTTTTTCATTGCCTGAAATTTGCATCAACAAATGAAAGGATCAAGGGAACATATCACCACGCGCGACGACAGGGGAAGGCCGAGGGCGGATGGCGCATAGGGGGCGGACGGCGGCGCGGGCTCCTGGCCGGCAGCGGCCTCGCTCAGGCGGCGCAGGATCACGGCGGGCGGACGGGGGTCTCCGGCAGCGGCGCGTGCAGCTGGGTTGCGGGAATGGCCGGCGGCAGTTGCTGGGCGCGTGCGCTTCAGGCGAGGGTGAGGTGGTGCGGCCAATGGAGGAGGAAGAGGAAGAAGTATGGAAAGAAGATGTAGGGTTTGACGAGCTTTGAATCTGAAATATATTATCAGATTTATTTTGATGGGTTTGATTTTGTTGAATATGAAATTGATTCAAATTTGTGTGTTTGATTTCTCCCCAATGATTTCATGTTTTCAAAAATCAGTTTGGGGTTTATTTGGGTTGTGGATTTGTGTTGGGAAGATTGATGGGTTTGGTTTGGGAAAATGGTTTGCAGGGTTGTGATTGTGGTTGTGGATGATGATGGATTTGGGAACGATTGTGGAAGATGATGGCAATCAAGATTCGGGAAATATTTGCTGAAGGATTTTTGTTTGCAGGGATGGGTTTGTCTGATGAAAAGATTTGCTGGGTTGGTTTGCAGAGAAGATGTCGCCTTAAGAAAAGAGTTAGCAGGAGATAGCTTTCCAATTTTTCAACGCAAATTTAATTTGATTAGGTTAACGATGAAGATGGTTTTAAATGATGTCGCTGACTAACGAGGGGAAAGAATACGTGCTAAACTTCTCCTCTAGAATTTAAACGTGTTTGAGAATGAAGAGAATCAGTTAATTAATTAATTAAGTTATAAAGAGTGTAATTATTAAATTACAGAAGTAATTAGTTAAAAATAAAAATAATTAATCTAAGGTAATTAAGTTTTTAGTTAATTATGGCGATACGGTAAAAAAACGGAGAAGCAGAGTCGAAAAATATCGGTACATACGAACTAAAGCTCGGCTAAAAATACCGGCCGTTACATTCTATACACCTTAAGAAAATTCCGTTCTCGGAATTCTATCAACTAAGGAGCAGGAAATAAATATGGATAACGCTCGCGTATCTCATCTTCCCGCTCCCAGGTAGATTCTCCTGGCGAGTCGCGACGCCACATCACTCTGACTAGATCTACAGTCTTGGTCCTGAAGACTTTCTGACGTCGATCTAAGATCTCTACTGGTTGCTGTTCGTACGTCAAATCTGGTCGAATTGTGATCTCTGAGTAGTCCACAGCGTGTGAGGGGTCGCTGATATAACGGCGCAGCTGGGACACATGAAAGACATCATGTACTCCCACTAAAGACGGTGGTAGTGCTAAGCGATAAGCTACCTCTCCAACTCGCTCTAGCACATCGAAAGGTCCAATATATCTCGGACTAAGCTTGCCTCGCTTCCCAAAGCGAATCACTCCTCGATTCGGGGAGATCTTCAGGAACACATGATCTCCAGGCTGAAACTCCAGAGGACACCGTTTAGCATCAGCCCAATGCTTATAACGGTCCTGAGCGATCCGAAGCTTGTCTCTGATATCACGCACAACATCCACAGCCTCAACTATCATCTCTGGTCCCAATAGTTCTCTATCACCAACGTCATCCCAACTCAGCGGGGATCGACATTTCCTTCCATAGAGAGCAGCAAATGGCGCCATGCCAATGCTCGCCTGGTAGCTGTTGTTGTAGGAGAACTCCACCAGATGCAGATGATCCTCCCACGAACCCTTGAGATCCAACATACAAGCTCTCAACATGTCCTCCAATATCTGGATAGTGCGCTCCGACTGTCCATCAGTTTGCGGGTGATACGCAGTACTGAATTTCAGACTGGTACCCAAATTGGTCTGCAAACTCTTCCAGAATTGAGATGTGAATCTCGTGTCCCGGTCGGAAACGATACTCACGGGAACTCCATGTAATCGCACAATCTCCTGCACGATTATCGTTCACATCACGACGTATACTAGAAAGAAGCTATAAAGGTATAAGAAAGATATTTTACCTCCATATACTTCTTCGCAAGTATCTCCGTAGCTTGTCCTACTCGGAAAGGTATGAAATGCGCAGACTTGGTTAATCGGTCAACGATAACCCAAATCGCGTCATTTTGCTTGGTGCTCCGAGGTAGTCCAGTTACGAAATCCATGGTGATGTGCTGCCACTTCCACTCCGGAATCGGCAGAGGTTGAAGTAATCCGGCAACGCGATGGTGTTCAGCCTTCACCTGCTGACACACAAGACATTTGGCGACGCTACGAGCTACGCTTCTCTTCATACCGTGCCACCAAAAATTCAGACGGAGATCCTTGTACATCTTGGTACCGCCAGGATGAATAGAATAGGGAGAGCTATGAGCTTCATTCATCAGCTCATCTCTGATATCACCAGAAGGTACGCAGAACCTACTGCCGTATCTCAAGGAATCATCGTCATGAATGATAAAGTCCGTCCGAAGTCCAGCTTCAACTTGCTCTCGGATCCTCTGCAGTTTAGCATCTCCAGACTGTGCAGCTTTGATCCGATCCACTATCGTCGACTGAATCTGCATATTCATCAACGATGATGTGACTCCAGGTAATACAACCTCTGTGCTCATCTCGCACAGATCTTGTTGTAACCTCCACTGAACTGTTAGAGTCATAACAGCTGGAAGTCTGCTCAAAGCATCAGGTACAACATTAACCTTCCCTGGATGATACTGAAGGTCGATGTCGTAATCAGCCATCAGCTCTAACCATCTGCGCTGTCTCATATTCAATTCCTTCTGAGTAAAAATATATTTCAAACTTTTGTGATCAGTGAAAATCTTCACTTTCTCACTCAGTAAGAAATGTCTCCAAATCTTCAAAGCGAAGATGACAGCGGCTAACTCCAAGTCGTGAGTCGGATAATTCTTCTCGTGAATCTTCAACTGCCGAGAAGCATACGCAAATACATGACCGTGCTGATGTAGAACACATCCAAGACCTTTGCCCGAGGCATCACAAAAGATCTCGAATCCTCCAGTCCTATCTGGTATAGCCAGAACTGGTGCAGATGTCAGCTTTGCTTTCAAAGTCCCAAATGCTTGCTCGCAAGTGTCTGACCAAACATACTTGACATCCTTCCTCGTCAGTCGAGTCATGGGCTCTGCTATCCTTGAGAAATCCTGAATGAATCGACGGTAGTAGCCCGCCAATCCTAAGAAACTCCGGATATCTGATGCTGACCGAGGAGTAGGCCAATTCCTGACTGATGTAACCTTCTCTGGGTCAACTGAGATACCTTCGCCTGATACCACATGTCCCAGAAATGCAATCCGGTCTAACCAGAACTCGCACTTGCTGTACTTGGCATACAACTGATGACGGCGAAGCGTCTCCAAAACCATCCGTAAATGCTCAGCATGCTCCTTCTCGCTCTTCGAGTAGACCAATATGTCATCAATGAATATCACTACGAATTTATCCAGAAAATCATAGAATATGAGATTCATGAGATTCATGAATACTGCAGGAGCGTTGGTCACACCGAATGGCATGACAACAAACTCGTAGTGTCCATACTTGGTCCGAAAAGCTGTCTTGTAGACATCCTCATTCTTGACCTTCACCTGATGATATCCACTCCTGAGGTCCAACTTCGAGAAAACTCGTGATCCACCGAGTTGATCGAAGATGTCATCAATGCGAGGTAATGGGTACTTATTCTTCACAGTAACATTGTTTAGCTCCCGATAATCCACGCACATCCTTCTCGATCCGTCCTTCTTCTTGACCAGCAGTACAGGTGCACCCCAGGGAGACACGCTGGGATGAATGAATCCTTTCTGCAACAGATCATCCAACTGCTTCCGTAGCTCTTCGAGTTCTGCTGGAGCCATACGGTAAGGTGCCTTCGAGATTGGTTGAGTATTTGGCATCAGATCAATACTGAACTCCAAAGCTCGATCAGGCGGCAATCCAGAAATATCTTCTGGAAATACATCTTCGAAGTCTCGAACCACTGCAGGCTTCTCCGGTTCGACTTGTATAGATCCGAGGATTGCTTCGTTCGGCTGAGCCCGAAATCTGATAGGCTCGAGCGAACGGCTACCACTGATAAACTCGAACACCGGATGGTCTGGAATTTCAAATAATACTTTCTTCTTATGACAGTCGATAGTAGCATAGAAAGTCCCTAACCGGTCCATGCCGAGAATAGCATCAAAGTTGGGTGTATCCAGGACCATGAAGTCTGCATAAAATTCATGTTCGCAAATCACTAAGGGACAGGATTTGCATCCCAAGGTAACACTCACTACGCCACCTCCGGTTGTGATATTCCATCTCTTGGGAAGTGGGTAGGTAGGGATCGAGTGTTTAACTACAAACTTCTGGGATATAACACACAGGGAAGCTCCGGAATCAAATAAAGTAAGAGCTGGGTGGGAGGCCACTAAGATAATACCTAAGACGAAAATAATATACTTAGCAAAGGAAACCTAACTAACAAGCATTAATATATGGTAAAAGATAAATACTACGTATAAATGTTACCTGTGATCACGTCATCCTCAGCCTCAGCTTTTGCAGCTGTCATCGTGAACGCCTGGCGCTTCGGCTGATGGATCTGCTGATAAGCTCGATCCTGAGGGATCAGAGGTGGTCCATGCTGAGCAGGTCTGGGTGCTCCTCGCTGAACAGGTGCAGGCACTGCACGCTGAACAGGTGCAGGTACTCCAGTGGGTGGTTGACGGTCCTTGCCGTGAGGGCAGTCTCTCGTAGCATGTGCGGGTGATCTGCATACCAGACACTGGTTCAACATCCTCCTGCAATCTTTCTTCTGGTGTCCAGTCCTGCCGCAGAAGTAGCAAGTCAGATGCGATCGATCGGCAGAAGTGGAAGGCCTCTTGAACGGTGTAGTCTGCGGAGGTCGGAAATTTCCTCTATGCACCATCTTAGGCGGCTCCATGGGACGCTTGCCTCCTCCAGTTGAAGGTCCCTCGGGGAGTTTCTCTACAAGCTCATGCTCACGTGCACAATCCAGAACGTCCTGAAGTGTCGTCGGTCTTGCCGAGGTCATCGAGGCTTGGACCTTGCGATTCAGGCCCTTGCAAAACTGAAACGCACAATCTTCAGGGTCTTCAACCATATGGGGTGCAAAACGGCTAAGCATGGCAAACTCAGCCTCATACTCATCCACAGTCATATCTCCTTGGACCAGGTTAGCGAAACGTTGCTGAAGCTCTCTCTTGGCTGCCTTGGGAAAGTATTTAGCATCGAACCTTTCCCTAAACATGCCCCAAGAGATTGGTCTGACCAGACGTTTCTCTTCCAGTTGCCACCCGCTCCTGGCATTGTCGGTCAGCTGTAGTTTTGCTACGTCAACCCATCCAGCCTGTGGGATACGTGCAGCACTCAGCTTATCTTTGGTCGCTTGGACCCATTCATCAGCTCCTAGAGGCCCTTCTTTTCCAGAGAAGCTCTTGGGCTGCAATTCATGAAATTGTCTGACTCCTGGTTCAGCTCGAGGGGGTGGCGGTGGTGTATTCTGAGCAGGTTGCTGTCCTTGCTGAATCAGCTGTTGCTGGACTTCCAGCATTCCCGTGATAACTCCGAGGACTACATTGATATCAGCACTTCCGTTAGCTGCATTATCGGTCCCATTTCCATTTCTGGTGTGGTGTCCTCCTGCCATGCTGAGAAACGAACTTGGTTAAGTTGTGTACGAGATAAATCTAGACGTTTTTGGCCATTGTTAGTATTTCCATTGTACTGAAGTTTCTCTAATGCAAGACCTGCATGGGCCACCACAAAAACCTGTCACGCCCCGCTTCCCATTATACTTGGGGCGAGGACGCGAGCGGGCCCGCTTAGGTTGGAGCGGTGAAGCTCGAACCCAATAAGCGTCTGTGAAAACACCTTTCGCAGGAACTTGCATACAACTCAGAACAATAGAAATATTAAAGCCAACATCCAGATAAAGTACACAAAATAAAAGGGCCCCAAGCATGGCCAACAACGATAGCGATACAGATAAAATGGGTACACACCCTACAATTCACAGCGGTGAAAATAAATAACTGCAGCGGTGATAATTCAGCAACTAGTCCATGGTAGGGTGGACTTCAGGATCAGCAGAATCCTGGTCTATTGGATCACTCTGATCCAGCAACTCGTCCTCCAGATAATCTGTCTCGTAACCTGACATACATTCAAACAACATGTGCTTACATGATTATTCTGTTGATACCCTTGTATAGAATGATGAAATACATTTTTTTGAAACTATCATGCTTATGTATTCATGCCTATAATTTCTTCTTGTTGATATTCGAACTATAAAATAGAATCAATTATAGTTGAATATAATGTTATATTCTTTGATGAAGGAATTAACTATGATTTATGACTAACCCCAAGGACCCTAAAATTACGGGTACCAAAAAGTATTTTTTTTTCAGGTAATACTTATAAATTGGAGCCAACCCCTTCAACGCCTTGATTTTCAAAGAATGTCACTCAAAGAAGGATGTTGACATTTGATATGCTCATTTGTAGGGGAGCTAAAAGTTGTACATATGAAAATTTATTTATGAATCACATGTGTTACGGCTAATATGAAGAAGCCCGAATTACAACGGCCCACAGCCCAACCTCAAAGGAGAAGCCCATTAGAGAAGACGGGCCCGCCCGAAGGGGGTCCACGGACGGGGCTGAAGGCCCAGCCACTTCGCCCTCGGGGGCACCCGACTGGCCCCCATTCGGCCGGATTAACCGCCCCTCTGAATCCGCGATCCCATGACGTCCATTAACGTACCCGTTAATGGGCCACCCCTCCACTACGCGCGAGTGGGAGGAGGCGGAGGCGGATCGTGGGGACGTGAGAGGAGGCAGGACGTGGGGGCAATCCCGAAAGACCATATAAGGGGAATGCGAGGACGAAGAAGAAAGGGATCGAGACTCAGGTAATCAACAGAGAGGTACTCCATCAACGACCTAGGCATTCGCCACTCCATTTCCGTCCTCCCCTAAACTCGCGCCGCCTGGGTTGACGTTTCAGCTTCCTTACAAGCCGGACCTCCCCCGCCGAGTATCCTTTCAGACCTTGATCTGACTTAGGCATCGGAGGGGATTAGGCCGGAACCTAGGTCCGGCCTCCCTGACGAGTTTCCTCATCTGTTCAGGAAGAAGATATCCGAGACGCCGAGGCTACCCCTCAGCGTCAGTCGGTGACCCCCATCGCAGTCGTCAGGTGGACGGCTGCTCCAGCACCAACCCACTTGCAAGGCGCCGAGGCTACCCCTCGGCGCGGATCCGACCGAGGACGAGTGCGACCCAGCCGAGGCCGAGCGCGACCCACCGAGCCGAGGCTTCCCCTCAGCTCTCTCACGCCGAGAACAAGTGGGCTCGGCGATCCCAAGGGACCCCCAAGTCGGCCCCTTGACCACGTTGACCACACAGCCGACGGTCAACGAACTGTGGTGAGAAAACACCCGTAAACAACATGTGATATTTTTATTAATCCAACACGTGATTTTCAACACTTAGTAATTTATGTACTAGATTTAATTGATGACATAAAAAAGTTTAATTTTTTTTCAATATAAGAGATCGTATAAATGATATATGTTATCACATACTTATGGCACATCATCTCCAGTATACGAATTACCATGCTATGCTATTATGTCACACAAATTGATTAATTTATGGATTTATTTCCGTGTGCCTCATTATTATATCTTGTTTAAAGAAAATAGTTAGTTGACATATTGAGCCTACTCTTTATTGAATATCAATTAATCGTAAGATATTATTGCTCAATTGTAATATTTGATGCATCTAAATGCTCATGCTATTATTTAGATATCCATTTCAATACTTGGTGATATCTTGGATATTTTGTGTCACACCTTGTTAATATATAAAAATTATTAATTGATGTATATTTATTGATTCATTTTTGTGAATATCATACTCATAGAAATGATCTCATTGCAAAATATTTGATGTGAACATTATTTATGATATTATTCTTGAGTATACTCTGCATTTGATAAGTTGGAATATGGTATATTGAAACTATGGACAAATAATCATGACATATTCCTAAAATACTAAGACATGCATATGTTGATATGTGACATCCATGAAAATGTTTTGAGTTAAGATTATTTTATGATATCTTGTGCTATAACTCTTTTGGAGTTCATCTCTTAATAGTCACATATATACTTGATTGCATTTATGATTGACATGCGCATACATCTATCGTAATGCTTACTTTTAGATACAATGTCATAAAATTCATGATAGAAAAATTCTCTAAATGACACAACATGTTCACATTTCACTTGTTCACATTTCTTGCGTATGCAATTCATTTTGTGAAATATACCCATTGATAACATATGAATCCATGCCTATTATTTTTTTATCTATACGTGGTATTGATATAACACTTGGTATCATACGTTCTATTAAAATCAATGAATGCTCGAATATTTATTTCATTAGGAAACAAAATTATTTTATGACTCAAAAGATTTAAAAAAATTGCTATTGAGTCATCCTTAATGAATAATATTTCATTTGTTCATGGAAAGCAAAAGATTGTATTATACTTGGTTGTTATGCATCTTTATGCATGCTATTTAATTTTATTCATATGTTAAGATCATAATTTTTTTGTTAGAAATTATATATTGGAATTGAATATTCGTATTAACTACAATTGTTGTTTTTGGATATATTCTATATTTAAATGTTGCTTGCTTTTAATGCCGAGAGAGAAACACCTCCATGAGATTAACACATTATTATATGAGGAGCAAGTATGATTTCTTTTAATTCATGCTTCAATTTATGTTAAATTGAAATATATGCATAAAGGGATATTGAGACATTTTATGTCATTGAATAATTGAATATTGCATGTTATGAATGTTTAAGACATGCTATTTATTAAATATCTCTTTCACATAGTATGCATAGTATTCTCTCCATGTAATTTTTTTTCGCACTTGGTGTCACGAATATTTTTATCACTTGTATTATATTCATATCACACTTTTTGATGTGACAAAGGGGGAGAAAAGTACAATGCATATAAAATCATGTTTCATGGTAAAATGATATTGTTTCACACTTGAAAAAGAAATATAATATGAATATGTACACATTTCTTCTTGTTGCTAACTAGCCTTAATGCAAGGGGAGTAACCTCTCCATAGCAATCATGCTCATGCATTTCTGCAGGGGGAGCGTAAGTTATTTTTGTTGTCATATTATATTTTCAATATTCTATATCATTTGTTATCATCATCAAAAAGGGGGAGAATGTTGGGATATTGAGACACACCCCAGTGAATTTTGATGATGTACACAAAGTGATATGTGTACTAATATGTTTAACTCAAGTGTGTATATGCATTGATCAAGTATTCTATATCCATGAAGTTCAAATGCAGCCTTAAAAGTCATGATCGGAAGTCTACTTACGAGCCAAGAAATGAAGCATATGATGGCTCAACAATACGAAGCATATGAAGACTTGAGATCATGATAAGATGGCTCAAGTCAAAGATCGAAGAACGAGAGCTAAAGATGTGTGTATTAGTAAGTTGTGTATTTAAAATGTAAAAGCCAAATGAATATTCTACACACACAAAATGATTTTTGAAAATGTTTTTAAACTTGTTTTAAACTTATTTGAGAGCATACTTTTCATAGAAGCTAGGTTTCAACTTGTAGTCAACTACAAACACCCAGTAGTTCTCTACCCTGATTTCTGTCGTCTCCCTGAAAAGATACTCTGGGAGTCGACTACCAATATTAGGGAGTCGACTACCAGTGTAACAGATTTTCTCAGAAACTACTCTGGGAGTCGACTACCAACCTTAGGGAGTCGACTACCAGCTGTGCGATTTGACTTTCTTGATTGCCTCTCCCATTTATTATTTGCTTGATTTTTGAGCTGAAGTCAAATCATTTTGAAATTCAAAATCCTCTCTTAAACTCTTTAAATAGAGAACCATATGAGAACATTTTTAACTAAGAAAATAATTGTTGAGCGAAGCTATAATTCTCTCAAAAGTTCTCAAAGTTCTCAAGCTCTCAAAGTTCTTCAGTTTTTCTAAAGGCTAAGTTTTTAGTTCTTTTGTGCTTAATTTCGCAATTATTTTCTTTGATCATTTCTAGCCTTTATACTTGGTTTGATCTCCAAAGCTCATATCTTTTCTTCTTGAGATTCAAACATCAAGTTTTTCTTTTTGATCTTTATGTTATTAACTTTTATATTTCTCTCAAAGATCAAAATCTTGATCATTGATCTCTAAAGCCAAGTGCATATTTTAGAAGATCATTTTCAAGACAACCTTTTTTGAATTACTTGTTTTTGATCTCCAAAGCTAAAAGCTTTTTATATTGAGATTCAAAATACAAGTCTTTATTTTTAATCTTTGTGTTTTACAATTATATTCTTTCAAAGATTAAAAAGACTTGATCTTTGATCTCTAAAAGCCCAAGTGCATATTTTTAGAAGATCAATTTTCAAGATAACTCGTTTGATCAAATCTGTGCTTATCTATATCATTTCATTTGATCAAGAGTTTTCCGATTTTCTTTAAGCCACTTATACACAAATATATTCTTTTGGCTTTAGGAAATCTTGTAATTAATTTCATATTTGTTGCAAGTCTTTGAAGAAGACTTTGAATTGTAAATTCCCGTGTTATAAGGAAATAGTGGAAATCCTAGACAAGTCTAGGTGATTGGAAATCCTGGTAGGGATACTATGTGGTCGGAAATCCTGGTCAAGGCTATGTGTTTGGAAAATCCTAAGGAGTGAAGTTAGGTACTTGTATTGCTAAGGCAATAGTGGAAAATCTCGTACCGGATTGGTCGATGACTGGACGTACCCGGGTTGCGGGGAACAAGGATAAAATCGATTGTCTCCGCGTTTGCTTTTCTGTGATTGTTTATATTTCTTGTACAATCATTTTTCATTTGCTAATCTTATATCTTTGTAATTCCTTGTTCATTTATTATCGTAAAGATTATTTATTTAAGTCCGATGTGTAAAGATCTCTTTGTAAATATCTCTTATCTGATTGTAATCTTATCTCTTTCATATTATTTGTAAGATTATTTTGTTGATTAAGAACCAAGCGTAGATCACTCTACTTGGTTTCTTAGGCAACATTAGAAAGGTTTTAATTGTGCTAATCAACGAACGAAAAAGTTTACTATTTGAACAACACTATTCAACCCCCTTCTAGTGTTGTTTGCCATCCACAGGATCCAACACTATGGTGGGTAGGTGCCTTGGACCTGTTAGCCATAGTGTTGCCTCTAAGTGTGAAGTATTAGGATATGTGGGTATATCATCTTCTTTAGCAGAGTTGTATATATGAATATATGGTAAGTGTTGTCTTGTATATTGTATGTGTTGTGTAGCCAGTATACAGCCATGGTTTGATGTAGTAATATGTATGTATGTATAAGTATCGTCTGTCTCTAACTGTAATTAGTATATGGTTTTATGTATGGTGGCTTGGTTGTGTAATGCTATTAGATTTGGATGTCTTACGTGTATAATTCTAGGTATGAGTATATATATATGTAGGTATGTATGCTGACTGTCTGCATAAGTGTATCGGTGTGTATGTATGTTATTGTGTATCTTCATATGGTCTGTGCATAATTATGTAGTGATTGTGTATGTATGTTGGTCCGTATGATAGTATGGATATTTGTTTTCTAATGGTATACATGTTGTGTATGGCTATATGTATACTTGAGAATTGTAGTAGAGTAGTGAATGTATATTAGTATGTGTACGTTAATAAGTGGGTCCCTTGGTGTATGTATGTTGGTGGATGTTAGTATATTTGTGTGGTGTATGGGTCTAAGTGCAATATGTAGTCTGCCACCCCCGGGTAATGCTCTACAAGGTATACTACTGTGTGCCTATATAAATGTGTGTTCGTACCTGTGGATGACTATAAATATATGTGTGAGTACATATTGTGTGGGTATTATATTGACATTGCTCGGATATATAAGTATATATATGATTAGTATATTAGGTGGTCATAATATATTCTCATATGTTCATACAACTTCATATGTCATGTGTAGCCAATATATGTATGTATTGTGGTCTACTTGGATGTATGTTTGAATGCTTAGTGTATTATTATGTACTATGATCCTTATATCTATTGGAATGCATATGTTGGTTATGTATGTGCGTGCATTATTTGCATGGGTAGGGATCTATATTTGTATGTATGTGGGAAATATCATATGAGTGTGTATACCTTTAAGTGGATGAAGATACGTGTGAAGCCATGGATGATTATAATTGTACGGTTGAATGTATGTTAGGTATATATTACATATATAGGTTGTCTATTGAGACAGTGTGTATGCTGCTATACAAACAGGGTGTGGTCTTCGGGTACTTGTATTACTGGCAAGTGTGTGTATGTGTGTGTGCGCGCGCGCGCATGAACCATCTGTGTGTAATGAAAAATGTATTTGGTATGAATAATTACATGATTGTGTATGAAGAATTACATGCTTAATTGTATGACTCCATATGTGTGCCTAAATTGTGTACATTATGTGCATGGATGTAGGATGTGAATCCATATATTCTGAATAGATGTATATGTTATTACATATGGTATGGTATATTTGAGTTTTATTGGGAATGAGTATATGTTTAGTGTATGACTTGTATATTATCGTTGCAAGCCTATTAAATAATCTCGCTAAAGAAGTCAGCCTTCATGTTGCATAGGAGATACACTTATAGATGTGATGTATGTATGACTATTTGGTTGAACCGGAAGATGCGCAAGAAGCACGCCCTCCACTCCCAAGCGTAGGAGTGTCAATGCAATAAAAAATAACCGGTGAGTACCGGGTCGGATCATATGGACAAGTCGTTCTACATTCACAAGTTTGACCGATAAAGAAAAATAAAGTGTGTTACAATCACCTCTCTAACGGTGGAAAAGGGTGGGAAAAACGTGGTGAAACTACGATTTTATCCTAAGCTGGTAGGGTTAGAGAACCAAATTAGGATTTAGGATAGCAAGGCGAGGAGTATGGGTTGTGGGTTCACTAAGATCGGCGTTAATCAAGCTCTAATTACCTGCATATAACTCAATCGGTCATCCGGCTAAGGAAGCCCAATCGGAACATTTAACATTCAAGCATACAATAGTTTGCAATATGGATGGACGTATCATCGTAGCACTAATCAAATTAAGATCATGGTCTCTTCTCGAATTGTGCCCTCTCGGGACTTTACCAATGAAATTGTGCCCTAATAATCACCCAACATTAACATGAAATTAGGCAAGAGGAAATTAGAACTATAATTAACAACCCATCATCATGAATCACAACCCATACCAATCACACTACTCAATCATACCAAATAAGATGGAATTCAAAGACAAATTCATTAATGGTTCAATACAAAAGAGAAATGCAAAAATTACATAAAAGAGAGGAAAGAGATCACCAATCTCTCAAGTAATGAAGTTTCCCTCACACTTGGGCACCTCCTCCAAGCTTCTCCATCATCCAATGGCCTCCTCCCCCTCCAAGCTCCCTTCCAAGCCCTAAAAATAAAAAAAACCGAAACTGATTGAAGAAAAACCCTCCCAATTTCGCTACAGGCCGATTTAACTCAAGCAGCGGGCTTGCGGGTCGGGTCGTATGCTGCCCGACCCGCCCGCATCAAAGCAGCGCCCGCCAGTTTTATTATTATTATTTTTAGAACAAGCGACCCGCTCGCTAAGCCCGCATCAATTTTCCCTTGCGTCTGCGGCGCCATGTGGCGCCACAGAATAAACACCCCTTTTCTATTTTCTCCCCCATTTCTCCTCCAAATAATTCCAAAAAATACCTAGAAATCTCAGAAAAATCCCAGAAAATTCTGAAAAATCCTCAAGACTTCTAGGAGTACCTGAAAAATAGAAGAAGGAGAAATTAGTCCATATAATGAGAAAATTAATATAATAACTATTATAACACAATATTGACTTCCAATAATCCTATAAAATAATCAATCGCTCAATTAATTCTCAAAAATTGACAATAGTATCACAATAATACCAGGTGCGTATGAAAAATATCAGGAAGCCAATAACGACGATAAAATTCATATTTTGTGCCAAGAATGAGAGTAAGCCCTAAAAATGATATGAAATGAAAATATACCAAAAAAGAGCAATTTAAGCCTAATCTTTAGCACAAAATCGGGGTAGTTAGGGGTATAAATATACACTTTTCACTCCGAATCACTATTCATATAAATTTTAGATGTATCTACATGATATAGCCATGTGTACGTGTATATGGTGTGTATACGTGTGGTGCGTGCACGTGTGTGTGTTGTGAAGGTGTTTGTATGTATACGTGGATGAATATTTGAATATATCTCTGGAAGTTTAGGAATGTATGTATACGGATGAGGAATTTGCGTACATGGACATATGTTTGTCTGTATATTGTGTATGTTAGTGTGTGTAAGTTATCGATGTTGATTGTGTGTATGTAGTGATACATGTGGTAATAGTCATGTGTTGGGTTGGTGTATATGTATATATGGTAATGTATTAGTGTGGTGTTATATCTGGTGCTATATTAGTAATATTATGTGCGTGTTATATCTGGTGATATATTAGTAATATTACGTAGTTATGCCTACATGGTGTTATATGTATATATGGTGTTATATTTTGAGTACACTAGATTGACATATACCCTTAGATATAGGGTGGTTTTATGTAGCTTTATGTGTCCCTATGTCTATCATATGGTTGTATGAATACGATTGCCTTATGTGTGCCCTAACTGTATGGCTTACTTGTTTGATGCCAATTAGACACACACACACACACACACACACACACACACACACACACACACAGTTATATGTGTAAATATGGATTTCATGTATGGGATTAGATCTAGTATAATAATTAGAGGATACTACTTTCGTAGTGTAATTATATCATGATATAGTTGTCTGATATTAATCATATTGGTACGGAGTAATAAGCAGTACTAGTATTGGTTTATATGATTATAGGTCTGCATGTGACTAAATACGTAAGCATACGTATGACTATTTGGGTGCTTATTGTAGAAACTAAAGATCTAGATTAATCATTAAGCAAGACCATGCAAATAATAATCTAGATGTATAACATGCGGAATCTTAAATCATTGACCTACTCGGATTTAGCGGAAGCGTACCTGAGTCCATCGCTAATAATCTGAAAGATCCTGACGATAGCACAACGGACGATCTTCCAGAATAGCACGAATCAACCGTTGGAGAACCCCTTTAGTTTTCTCCTGGTTTCTCTCCTAGCGACGGGACGTAGAAAAGACGGCTCAACTTTGTTCGTGTATTCCGGGGACCACGACCACTAATATTTATAGGCTAGCCTCCATAGCCCTAGGGTTTCCAACTCGGCCCATCAACGAGTTGAAGCCCAATAGTCTCTACACATAAAGGCCCCACAACCTGTTTAACTCATTTAGCCCATTTAATTAATTAAAACCAGATCACTAATATATTATGCTTAATATGACAGCGTAGCACTTATATAATTATTCACCGCATATTAGCCCAATGTTGGATTAAGATCCAACTTGTTGGGTAAGTTCCAACAATCTCCCACTTGGGCTATATG
Source organism: Scilla litardierei (assembly GCA_030789695.1). Lineage (NCBI taxonomy): Eukaryota > Viridiplantae > Streptophyta > Magnoliopsida > Asparagales > Asparagaceae > Scilla > Scilla litardierei. The sequence goes on from CM061138.1 coordinate 37,376,664, forward strand.
CTTAAACTTTATAATTATATTTCATAGTGCATACAACCAAATAAGATCTTAACCTGCTGTCATTTCTTTAATGAGTTAAAAACAATCCGGTCCATCAATTATATTAGCAAGGGATCAAAAAGATCTTCGCCGCAGCAATTGCAGCTCGACCCATCAGTGGTCACCGTGCTAATACAAAAGAATGACATGGATTATGAAGTGGATGTGTAGCGTGGAAATTACATGTAATGTGATCTAACATGTCTATTTCCAACTGATCCTCCTTAACCTTAGTGAGATCATAAACAAAACAAAATCGGAGTGAAGCCGAACTGAAACCAAAAACTTTATTTCTGATCAGAAAATAACCTCAAGCTTAAGCTGGAGACTTAATTTTGTCTATCATATGAGCACCCAAAAGAACAAACTCCCACAAAACTGAATGTTCTTAATGAAATGATATCCATATGAGTAGCTAGCTCATAAAACCTTTTGGATGACATTTCCTTACTATAACGGATCCGTAATTACATGGTTTGTTTCGATGTGCTCATTAGACAATTATACACTCATATTATTAACAAACTATGAACTTGATCTCTGAATATCTAAACTTTGTCGAGTTCCTGTTTGTTGCTGGAATATAAAACTACAGACTTTATTGTCACTAAATAAACTGTGTGGTGTTTCAACACCATCCCTAATTTGCAGCATAGTGACAAAATATGCAGATATATTTCATGATTTGGATGTCACGTAATATGATATGAAATCTAAAGCCATGTCAGAAGAGACTATATAAAAGGGACCATTTAGATCTCTTCTAGTAGATGACGCCTAACATAGATTTTCATATATTCTTTGCATCCAATAAATGATCAGAGTCAGTATACCAAAATGATCTCAAAACTTTTTGACTACTGATCCTTGAACATGTAACCCTTTTGTTCTCCATAAATACCGTAAGACACATTTGGCTGCTGTCAAATGGCCAACTCCTGAACTTAACAATCTGCCCAACATACCTGTAATATATGCAACAACCAAATGCATATAAAACTGAGCATACTTTAGACTCCCTATTGGTGAGATATAGGAAATCTTCTTAAGATTATTCTCACGGCAATTTTGAGACTAAACTTGTCTCCCACAGAACTTAGCATTCATTACCACATAGATATTATATAAATTACATGCTCCCACAGAACTCAGATAACATCATTAAATATCATCTCAAAACCCAACGAGGTGATCACTTAATGAAAGTTAATATATCATCAACGATATTGAAATGCTCTGCTAATGCCATTTAAAAAACTCACAGAGTCTTTCATGAAAACTGAATAGAAAGTCTCTTTACAATTAATGCATTCTTTTCCGTATAAAGTCTTTGAGTGATACACTTTAAATCTTTTCTTAATACCCTTTTGAATTCCTTTTGATCATAAAAAACTATTTACAATCAATAGGTTTCAAACCTTATGGCGATGAGAAAAGATTTTAAGTATCATTCAAGGACTTTCTTAATTAATGCATTAATCCATTTAGAGATGTAAAACCTTTTATGACTTGATGTAAGTCAAACTTCCATCATCCTAATGTCAACATTAAACTTGTCATCTCTTTAATGGATTTTCCTGAATGGCAATTAGTTACTTGAGGTGCTAGAGTTTGTCCTTATGAAAAATTTCCCAAATAGGAGGAATTGCAACATTTATCTTGAATTTAATGTGTCTTGAACAATGTCAGGAAAACCATCCTGAACAATGCCAACAACACCTGTGAGATTAATCTTCTTCAAGAATAATGTCATTAACCAAACTTTCCCCCTCAAACTCAGCATCCTCAAATAGGTGTGCATTTCCTAATTCGTAAACTAACTTAACAGTGGGATTATGTAAAACCTTACAAGATAATATCAACTTTAAACTATTCAACAAAATTAGAAAATCATTAGCATTATGTCCTATTACTTTATTAGGCTTATTAAGCCTTACTTTAGTTGGACATATCCAAACATGCAATTGATTCATTTGTTGAAACTTTATTTAAGGATATAAGCTGCAATCAAAATATAACTGAATTCTAAACTGTTAATTCTTTCATTACAACACATGTACTTAAATGCAGGAATTGTATAGATGAAGCAACATTTCCAAATAAATGAAAATTATAATGATCTTTTAAAGAACTAGAATAAACTAATTTTGAATTAAGAGACAACCAAATTTTCCATTCAAAATTGAACACTTATAACCGAATTTGTTCAAAATAGAAATGGAAATCCAAATTCCGTTAAAAACGGTACATAATAGTCTCATAAAATTCAAATACAATCTAGCATTTAAAAGAAATAATCTAAATTTAATTTGCTTCTACTTGAACCATCTTGCCATTGCCCATATCGATGTATCTTTCACCATCATTTGGCTCTTGGCATCTTAGGCAATCCTGCATAGACACAATGATGTGAATGGTTATACCAAAATCTTTCCATCACGTGTCTATACGTACCGAAGGTTGCATGAAAAGAAATTAACTTAGAATTAAACCAAATTTCGCAGCATACCTTTCTTATATTTTAGTGGTAGAGATCATATGAGCACTTTCTGTCTTCCTTGCTCAAGCCTGTTCTCTTCCTGGACACAGTGCGAGATGAGCTCATCCAGAGACCAAGTCTCATCCTTCAGATTGTAGCTCATCTTAAACTGGTTGAACTGTGATGGAAGAGATATCAAAACAAAATGCACCAGCAGAGCCTCAGAGAGGTCTGGCTGAAGTGCTTTCAACCTTGAAGCAACATTAGACATCTTCAATATGTGCTCCCTAATGTTTCTCGTACCCTTATACCGCATTGAATTTAGAATTGTCAAGAGTGTACCAATTTCACCCCTTTCATTCTTGACAAATCTATTTTCAACATCAGAAAGGAATCCTTTAGCTGTAGTAATTTTATCTGAAATAGTGCCACTGAGATTTTCTGGAATGGCAGAAAATTTTTTTCAGGAATAATCACTGAAAAGAGAACAAGTAAACAATTTTAACATGTTCATATGAGTATTAAACAAAACAGCACCAAATTCAAATCAATGCTATTTTCCCATCTCAAGACATCCCCCACTAGACCAATATTTATCTTTGGATAATCTATTGACTAGTCACTGACATCTTGTTGTAGCAATCAGACAATGACAATAATAACATGCCAAAAATAAAACTTCCTTTGGGCCGAATTAAATTTGCATGCATTGAACTCACTAATCATCACCTTGTCTATTGCCACAGGTGCGCATGAAATGGTATAGAACGGTAATCTTCCTTTGGGCCGATTTAGCATTCTTACGCAAATCACGGGCACATTAGATTCTTTTTATATTCATGAAATGAGATAATGCAAATCAACAGAGCCCACTTTAGCGAGGTGATGATTGCACGAAATCATTTCAAAAATATATACCTTTGCAAAATTTGAATCTAAGTCGCAATTTAATACATGAATATACTTTAAGTGGAGATATTCAAGTCCACTTTTCTTCAAAATCAAATTTAAGGCAACCAAAATTTTCATACAAAAGTATGTATTCAACTTGTTATATTTCGAGATTAGAATTGATCTTCACAAGAAAACCCACTTTGGTGAGTTGATGATCCAATCATTCTATATTCGAAATATATAATTAATTGTGCCAAAAAATTGAAATTGAAACTAAACCGAATTTAACAAAAAATGATTACACCAAGTGGAAATATATATAAGAACCTTTTATTCCATCCTTCTAATCATTTATATTGAATTAAATTAAATCCATAACTTCAACACAAATTTTCTTCTTATACATGGGGTATATAGGTGTACTAATGTGTATATGAACATACATAGAAAGATATATATATAAATATACACCCTATCCCATTGCATATAACTTTAAAATGTGTCAAATTTCCTTAATGCCATTTGCTTGATGGTTAGTGCACAAAAAATTCTTTAAGGCCTTTTAAACTTATTCTTGAGGAGAAATATATGCTAAAGCTTTTTATTTCCTCCCGAAGAAAACATCTGAATTTTGTGTTTTAATTTAAATAGAAATTTAGGCAAACTAAATTTTCATACTAAGGTATGAAGTCAACTTGTTATATACCGAAGTATATATATATTGTTTTATGCCATAAACTTCGAATTTAAATTCATATTGCACAATTAACATAAAATTTATCTTTGAGGAGAAATATACATTTAAACGTCTTATTTCCTCCTTCAATCCAAATTAAATTCAATATTGTGCAACTAATCATACAAAAGTATGTATTTAACCGTTTATGTTACGAAATAATAATAATTTAACTGTGGAGCCCACTTTGGTGGGATCATGTAATAATTAAAATTATTTTGAAACATATAATTTAATGCGCCCAAAAATTGAATTTAAATGAAACTGAACTTAAACGTAAATATACAGGGAAGCCTTTTATTTACTCCTTCGATCCGTTTAAAATTCATCCAGGCAACTGATCATACTAAGTATGTATTTTTAATCCGTTTACATTCCGAAATAATAAAAATTTTAATAGTGGAACCCACTTTGGCGGAATTTCACAAAAATTAGAGTTATTTCGAAATGTATATTGTACTGAAACTTTGCCTAAAGAATTAAAAAACGGAATGAACTTAATTTTAACACACAAAATTTGGGCTTAAAGGATCGATATATATACAGTTAACCATGTATATTCGCATTTCACGAATTTCAATTCAAAACTTTAGGCGATAAATTTTCATGCCAAGCATGTACGTAGCCTTTTATATATATCGAAATAAAATTAATTGCCACGATGGAGCCCACTTTGGTGGGTTGTCCTTTTAAATAAAATTATTTCGAGATATATATATAATTAATTACGCCTAAAATTGAATTAAAATGTGAATTTTAACACAAAAATTACACTTAATGGAAATATACAAATTGCCCTTTTATTTCCTCCTTAACTTGTGTTAAAACATCCTAAAATAGGCCCAAATTTGTGTCCAAATGACCCAAAAATTGGGTCCAAAATTAGCCATGAGGGTGCCCAAAACTTGTTTGCAATAAGCCTAAAAGAAGGCTAAAAAACCGATTTGCAATAATAGGCCCAAAGAAACAACCAAATAACCCAAACAGGCCCAAATTAGAAGCCCATATACCGAAAATTAAAAATATTTTGAAAAAAATAACTGTTTGGGTCCAATTTGGCCCAAAATCTGCTAGGGTTAGAAACCCTAGCAAAATTTTGGGCCCAACTAGGGGGCCGGCCGCCGCCGGCCCCTTTTCCTCAGATCCGGTGCCGGCGGGGGGGGGGGGGGCGGTGCCGGCCTCAACCAGCGGGGCGGCGGGGCCGCCCCTTCTCTGTGACGGACAGGCGCCAGAGGCGCTGCCGTCGGTCGATCAGGGGCGGCGGTATCGTATGCATCGCAGGCGCCGGAGGGCGCCTGCGTTCTGAACGAAGGGGAGGGGCGACGGTGCGCCGGCCCCTCCCCCGGCTGTCGGGGCTGGACGGGGGCGGCAAACCGCCGCCCCCTTTCCCCGTGTCTGAGACAGCAGGCCCCCGTCGGAGGAGGCCTGCGTTTTGTCGCAGGGGGGGCGGCAGGGCACCGGCCCCCCGGCTGCCGGAAAAGCCCCCGGGAGGCGGCGAGAGCCGCCCCCTCTGCAACCTGACGGGGGCGGCTCACGCCGCCCCCTTTTGCCCTGTTGCCGCCGGAGGGGGCGGCAGGAAGCCGGGCCCCCCCGGCCCCATCTCTGCTTGACTTACAGGGGCGGCTCTCTGCCGCCCCTTTCAGAACTGTGTCGACGCCAGCATCGTCGGCACCGATCTTCCGATGGGGGCGGCAGAGCCGCCCCCTTTTTTGCCGTGTCGGGCGGCGGCCGGCGGGCCGCCCCCGATCTAGGGTTTGTAAAAACCAAAAATTTTTTTTGGAAAAATTAATTAAAAACCCAAATTTTGCACAGATCCGAATAGAAAATAGATTAAAAATCGGATTTTTATCAGATCTACTACGAGCAGACAAAAAAATTTAAGATCCACAGCATGTGGCTTCCGATACCACTTGTAGAAATTAAAGATCTAGATTAATCATTAAGCAAGACCATGCAAATAATAATCTAGATGTATAACATGCGGAATCTTAAATCATTGACCTACTCGGATTTAGCGGAAGCGTACCTGAGTCCATCGCTAATAATCTGAAAGATCCTGACAATAGCACAACAGACGATCTTCCAGAATAGCACGAATCAACCGTTGGAGAACCCCTTTAGTTTTCTCCTGGTTTCTCTCCTAGCGACGGGACGTAGAAAAGACGGCTCAACTTTGTTCGTGTATTCCGGGGACCACGACCGCTAATATTTATAGGCTAGCCTCCATAGCCCTAGGGTTTCCAACTCGGCCCATCAACGAGTTGAAGCCCAATAGTCTCTACACATAAAGGCCCCACAACCTGTTTAACTCATTTAGCCCATTTAATTAATTAAAACCAGATCACTAATATATTGGGCTTAATATGACAGCGTAGCACTTATATAATTATTCACCGCATATTAGCCCAATGTTGGATTAAGATCCAACTTGTTGGATAAGTTCCAACACTTATTCCTTTGTGTGTCTAATTACATGGGTAGCTATGTATTGTGACATGTGTATTGGGATCTAAGTGAGTGGCATATGGCATGAGTAGTTATACTTAGCATGATTATGTAGAAGATATGTGCAAGTGTAGGTGTATACGCAGATATAAATGTGTGGGTAGGTCGTAGGATTGAGCCAGGTACACGGGGGTATCACCAAATAGGTATGTGTATGTGAGTATATCCTTGTGGCACACGTGCACATACCAACAATATGAATATATATGTGCATTGTGCATGTGTGTATGACTGCGTAAGTGTGCCTACCGTTGTATGTTTATGTCTATCTGCATGCATACTTGGGCATTTAGGAGTATACATGGATAAATGTGTGTGTGCCTGAGTATGTCTATGTGTTGTGTATTGTATGTATGATAGGGTATGTAGTTAAGTAGGCATTGCTTTCTGATTTAGTGTATGTATGCCTGTGATAGATTTACCTTAATGTCTAGGTTTGTCCACCCTTATTTAGACCCTTAGTTGGAAAGTCCGAGGGCGGACTGTATTTTTAAGGTGGGTGGAATGTAATGGCCATAGTGCCATTTACGCAGTGCATGGTTATGTTATGTAGTGTGGTGTATATTATATTAGTATTACTATTGATATGCGCTTAGTGAGTTATGTGGGTGTCATTCTTATTTTTAGTATGATTATTAATTGTTGTTATTAGGAGTATTACAATTTTTATTAGTAGTATTACTATTGTTATTAATGTTAGTATTAGTACTATTAATTGGGCGCTTATGCATGAGGATATGGTGGCATGTGAGTTGGTTGTGTGGGTACATAAGGGGGTGCGTAGAGTGAGGGCCCATTAGTAATTAGTATAGAGATTATGTAATAGAAAATGGGTTAGTGTAGGGGCTTATTGCGAAAAGGGTTGGGGTTAGTGGCATTTTTGTAATTAGTTGGTAGTGTGTGTAAGTAATGGCACACTTGTAATTAAGTGTATGTGTGTGTAAGGTAGGATGTCATGTAATGTAATTAATGTACAAAGTTAAAGGCGTTTATAAAAGAGTTTTGTGTAATGGCAAACTTGTAAATAAAAGAGACCTTTTAGAAGAAATATCTTTCATTTGTTATGAATCAAGTGTTGAGGGGAGAGCCCTCAAGTCTATATTTATAGCCAAAGGGGAGAATACAAGTGGGTATGGGCCCAACCAATTGGGTTGGCCCAATAACTCATCCAACCCAGTAAATACCCATTCACAACACTCCCCCTTATCCAGCCATAGTTGTGGACCCTGCTCATGAATGCTTCAGGATTCTGAGCCTGTATGGGTCTCACATGGGGTGGATACTTCAGGATCCTGAGTTGGTGAGATTTGCCTCGTTAAAACCTTTGGCTATGGAAAACCCAGTGGGAAAAACCATAGTTAAGGAAAAAGAGTACAAACTCTGCCAAACTCCCCCTGATCTGTACAAGCTCTCAGGCTTTCAGATCTCTTAGGCGTCTCATTCCAATCCTATGTACAAGTTTTCTAAAAGTAGCAGTAGGAAGGGCTTTAGTGAACAAATCTGCCAAATTGTCACATGACTGCACTTGTCTGATGTCGATCTTGCCATCTCTCTGTAGCTCGTGCGTCCAGAAGAACTTTGGTGAAATGTGTTTCGTTCTGTCACCTTTGATGAAACCACCTCGTAGCTGAGCTATGCAAGCAGCATTGTCCTCGAACATGGTAGTGGGCTCGAGGTCTCCAGTCTTCAGTCCGGTCGTAGACAAGATGTGGTGGATGACTGAGCGTAGCCATACGCATTCTCTGCTTGCTTCATGGATGGCAATGATCTCCGAGTGATTGGATGAGGTTGCCGTCAAGGTTTGCTTGATGGATCTCCAGGAAATGGCTGTCCCTCCGTAGGTAAACACGTACCCAGTCTGTGATTTTGCTTTGTGGGGATCAGATAAGTACCCTGCATCAGCATAACCTGCAAGTGTAGAGGGTGTTCCATTTTTGTAGAAGAGTCCCAAGTCTGTAGACCCTTGGAGGTAGCGCAGAAGGTGCTTTACCCCGGTCCAGTGGCGCTGCGTGGGCGCTGCACTGTATCTGGCAAGCAAATTTACTGCGAACGCTATATCGGGACGCGTGCAGTTTGCCAGATATAGTAGTGCTCCGATGGCACTCAGATAGGGAACTTCCGGACCAAGTATATCCTCCCCCTCTTCCAGCGGCCGGAAGGGGTCTTTATGTGCATCCAGGGATCGTACCACCATAGGTGTACTCAATGGATGGCAATGGTCCATATGGAATCTTTGCAACATTTTCTTCGTATATGTTGTTTGATGTAGTAGGATTCCGTCTTTCTGATGTTCAATCTGTAAGCCAAGGCAGAATTTGGTTTTGCCTAGGTCTTTCATTTCGAATTCTTTTGTTAGGCTTACAGATATCTCAGTGATCTCTTCGGGAGATACTATGAGATTCAGGTCGTCTACGTAGACAGCTATTATCACGAATCCTTTTCCCTTTGTTCTTATGAAGATACAAGGGCAGACTTCATTGTTCGTGAATCCTTGTTGAACAAGGAACTCACTGAGTCTATTATACCACATTCTTCCTGATTGTTTGAGACCATATAATGATCTTTGTAGCTTAACAGAATAGACGTCCCGAGGTCTATCTTTCAGTTCAGCAGGCATTGAAAAGCCATCAGGAAGTTTCATGTAAATCTCCTTGTCGAGATTGCCGTATAGATATGCAGTCACAACATCCATTAGCTGCATATCTAGGCCTTCCTTTGCTGTTAAGCTTATCAGGAATCTGAACGTGATCGCATCCATGACCGGGGAGTATGTTTCGTCATAGTCTATACCCGGTCTTTGGGAGAATCCCTGTGCTACAAGTCTGGCTTTGTAGCGTGCGATCTCATTATTTTCGTTTCTTTTTCTGACGAATACCCATTTGTATCCCACAGGTTTGACACCGGTAGGTGTCTGGACTATTTGCCCAAAGACTTTTCGTTTCTGAAGCGAGTCCAGCTCGGCTTCTATTGCCTGATTCCACTTTGGCCAATCATCTCTACGTTTGCATTCAACAACGGAGTGTGGTTCATAATCATCATCGCTTCCGGCGACGTGAATGGCAATGTGAAACGCGAAGTCATCGTCGACGACTGTACTCTTTCTGTCCAATACCTCCCCTGTACGTACATAATTTAGTGATATTTCTGTTTCTCCCGGCAGTTCCTCTGCAGTGGATTCCGGGAGGGGAGAGGGTATGGACACGAGCTCGTTTCTCTGTGGGGGTATCGTCCCAAGGTCTCCGGATATTTTTCTTTTTCTTGGATTTTTATCCTTGGAGCCTGGTGGTCTGCCTCTTTTCTGTTGAGGTGCAGCCACTTCTGCTGCCGGTGGATTGCATCCATCCTTCGGGATGTCAATCCTAGTTGGAGTATTCGCAGCAGGGATGTGTGATCTGACAATCTTCTGGTTGTCAGTGAACGAGTCCGGTAATCTGTGGACTGTGTCCTGGATGTGTAAGATCTTCCGGATCTCATCATCACATTGTCTTGTTACCGGATCGTAGTGGGTCAAGCTTTTTGTATCCCACGTCAACATTTGCTTTGCACTAGACTTTTCGATGTCTAGGCCCATTTTGGGGAAATACGTCTCATCAAAATTGCAGTCTTCAAGGCGTGCCTTGAAGGCGTCCCCCGTTTGGGGTTCTAGGTATCTTATAATGGAGGGTGAGTCAAACCCTACGTAGATACCTAGGCGACGTTGAGGGCCCATCTTGGTCCTCTGTGGTGGTGCAATGGGGATATAGACTGCGCAGCCGAAGATTCTCAAGTGAGAGATGTTCGGCGGCGTTCCATATGCGAGTTGCATTGGAGATAGACTCTGACCTCCTGAGGGTCTAATTTTTATTAGTGATGCAGCATGCAAAATTGCATGTCCCCATGCATCCACCGGCAACTGGGATTTCATCAGCAATGGTCTTGCGATCCATTGGAGTCTTTTAATTAGCGACTCAGCTAACCCATTTTGGGTGTGAACATGTGGCACCGGATGTTCAATTTCTATTCCCGTTGCCTGGCAATATTCTTGGAATGACTGAGAGGTAAATTCCCCCGCATTATCCAGACGTATTTTCTTTATTTGGTTGTCTGGGAAATGCGCCCGCAACTTTATTATTTGTGCCAGAAGCTTTGGAAAAGCTAAGTTGCGGGTTGAAAGTAGACACACATACGAGTATTTCGAAGATGCATCAATCAGTACCATAAAGTACCGAAAAGGCCCGCTAGGGGGGTGGATAGGTCCACATATGTCTCCTTGTATTCTTTCAAGGAAGCTAGGAGACTCGATATCCACTTTAAGTGGTGATGGCCTTGTTATTAATTTACCCTTAAAGCAGGGTACACAAGGGAATTCTCCCTTCTGAAGAATCTTCTGGTTCTTCAGGTTATGCCCATGGGATTGTGCTAGGATGCGGTGCATCATCACACATCCGGGGTGGCCAAGTCTATCGTGCCAAAGTAAGAATTTGGCCGATGTCGGGCACTTCAGGTGCTCCGTCAGGTTTGCTTCCTCTCTCCGAATTTTTGTATGGTAGAGCCCTGATGAGAGGCTCTCAAAACGTTCAAGGATGGTTTTAACTCCATTTTCTTGAGACGTTACATACAGTAATTCGTTTTCTTTGACATTTGCTGTTTCCAAGTGGAATCCGTTAAAACGGATATCTTTGAAACTTAGTAAGTTTCTCTTGGAATTCGGAGAGTAAAGTGCATCTTTTATTTTTATTTCTGTTCCATTGGGGAGCAACAAGGTTGCATTCCCAGAACCTTCAATTATGTCCGATGGCCCTGAAATTGTGTTTACAGGGCTCTTATACGGGATAATGCTATGAAAATAGCATTTGTGTTGAAGGATCGTATGTGTTGACGCGCTGTCTACTAAGCAGTCATGAGAGCATTCCATCTATGAAAAATGAGTAAACATTTGCATTCAGAAAAGCTAAATTTTATTCAGCAGAATTGAAGATACATAAAAGTTCTCATGAGATAAAAATGTTCATACAATAGAAATGCTAAGATAAATGATAATAGGCTAATCAAGCAGATCATCTGACTCGAAGTCTTTTGCTGTAAACTTGACTGCATTATTCGCAGCCACCAGGTTTGATTCAGCATTCTTTTTCTTGCTTTGTTTATAAAGCTCCTGGAGATGCACTGGGGTCCTGCACACTCTAGACCAGTGGCCTGTCATGCCACAGCTGTGGCACTGGTCTTCCCAGTCCCTCTTGGGTGGGGGTGCATTGTTTTTCTTGTTATCATTCCTGCGCCAGGTGAACTTGCGCTTCCCTTCATTCTTGCGCTGCTGTGGTGGGCACTTGGCTCTTTTCTGTTGCCCCCCTTTCTGTGGTCTTTCTTTTCTTTTATTATCCCTCTTCTTTTTGAGGGAAGAGGTATGGTGAGCTTCTGGTAGGGGGGCAGTGCCGGGAGGGCGCATATTGTGAGTGGCGAGAAGAAGCTCTCTGTTTTGCTCGGCCATGAGAAGACATGACAGCAGCTCTGAATACTTGGTGAACTTACGTTCACGGTATTGCTGCATAAGTATCGCATCCTTTTCATGGAAAGACGTATACGTCTTTTCCAGCATGCGATCTTCTGAGACTTTTTCACCACACAACTTCAGGCGTGAGGTGATGCTAAAAAGTGCTGAGTTGTACTCAGCAATGGACTTAAAGTCCTGCAGTCTCAGGTTCTCCCACTCATATCTCGCCCTTGGGAGTATGACATCTCTCTGATGTTTATACCTGTCCTCAAGGGCGGTCCATAGCTCAAGTGGATCTTCGACCGTAAGGTACTCAGCCTTTAGGGTCTTGTCCACATGGCGGCGAATATAGATGATGGCTTGCGCCTTCTCTATATCGCTAACATTTTCTTTTTCAGTCACAGCAGTGATGAGGGACTTGGCCCGCAGGTGAAACTTAACATCTAGCTGCCAGCTTAGATAGTTTCTGCCTGATGCATCCAGCACTTCAAAGTCAACGCTTGCAATTTTAGCCATTTATCTAGCAGAGCACAAACATGCATGAATTAATAATCAACCAGAAAAACATTTTTATGCGGAAGCAATATTTAATGAAAAGCTAAATGTGTGGATCGGCCAGTCCCACAAGAAAGAGTCCAAAAGTCCACAGTCCAAATTATACAAATTTGCAGCTTGAATTAAAATGAAAATACAACTTTGGAAACCCCGTGGGTCCCATTTAATATCTTCGTCTTCAAGCATAGCTTCCGACTCCATGGAAGTAGGTCTTCTTTCTTTGACATTTACATAAATTCCTCACTACAATTTCTCTCAAAAGTAAAAGAAAAGTGCGGGAAAATAAACTGTGGGACTAAACGGCCGATCCAAAAACCACATTTAGCAATTCATGCAAGAATATTGTGCTCATCAACATTTTCATCCACAGACATCACAGGCAGTATATTCATATGAGGATAAAACGATATTTAATCACTTAATAATTATTGGACCACTGGGCAACGTCATACACCGTTAGGTTAGGTAACTAACGGCAGAGCGGTCGCAGGATCTTCCTAATTATTAAGTTTTTAAATAAAATTTACAACCACGCAAATAATATCCACATAATTTTGCCATAGATGTAAAGCATGTAAAAAGAATTACGATGCATAGGTTGTAAAGTAAGTGGGTTTAATCAATTAAATTGATTAAGGGACCAAAATTAACATTTTCTTTGTCGAAGGGAAAAGTCTCCCTCGTCATCCCAAAAAGTCCCCCAACAAATCCCCAAAACGCCCTTGTCTGCCCGGTGTTTGTCCCGTAATTTACCGTGATTTTTCACGAGTATTTTGCCCTTAAACCCCTTTTTAAATTAATTTTTGGGCTAATAAGTTGCCTTTTGAGGCACATTTATAGCCTTATTCCCTCCCCCCAAATTTTTTTTTGATGAGAATCTATGGGCCTGAAGCCCACAGATCTGCTGTGGGCTTCAGGCCCACAAATCTGTTTTTTTTTTGAGAGTTCTGTGGGCCTGAAGCCCACAGATCTGCTGTGGGCTTCAGGCCCACAAATCTGTTTTTTTTTAGAGTTCTGTGGGCCTGAAGCCCACAGATCTGCTGTGGGCTTCAGGCCCACAGCACTGTGCGTGTTTTTTTTTTCCTCAGTTGTTTAGGGTTACGGCGGGGGGGCCCCGCCGCCGCCGCCGCCGCCCCCCCGCAGAGAGAGGGGGGGCGCGGCCAGGGGGCCGCCGCCCCCCGCTGCGGGGGGGACGGTGGGGGCCGTCGCCCCCCGCAGGGGGGGGCGCGGCCAGGGGGGGCCGCCGCCCCCCGCTGCGGGGGGGGGACGGCGGGGGCCGTCGCCCCCCGCAGAGGGGGGCACGGCCAGGGGGACCGCCCCCCCGCAGAGAGGGGGGGCGGCCACGGGGGGGGGGGGGGGGGGGGGGGGGGGGGGGGGCGCCGCCCCCCTGTAGGGGCGGGACGGCGGCGGCCGCCCCCCCTGCAGGGGAGGGCGGCGGCAGGGGCCGCGCCGCCCCCCCTGCAGGGGGTGGGCGGCGGCAGGGTTAGGCCCCCCCATGGGGGGGAGGCGTGGCCGGGGGGGGATTAGGGTAGTTTTAGGGTTTGATATTTCTAGAAAATTCAAAAACCCTAAAAAAAAAATTGATTTTTGGGATGGAAAATCCGTCGTTTTCAAGGCGACGATGAATCCCCATGACGATCTTGCGAGATCTAGGGGAGAGGCAATCATACGTATGATTTAAAAACCTTGTTTTTAGAGTTTTTACCTCTATATCCGTCCTCCGGATATAGCGACGGTTGCTCGAAGCCCTACGCGGATGACGACCTTTGATAGAGGAAGCCTTGCACCGCGCTCGTCAATCTCCCGTCTCGCCTTCGCCTTCGCCTTTGCAACGAACGGAAAAAAAATTTGTGGAAAACAAAAATTTTAGAGGCTCGTGCTGATAACGTGTTATGAATCAAGTGTTGAGGGGAGAGCCCTCAAGTCTATATTTATAGCCAAAGGGGAGAATACAAGTGGGTATGGGCCCAACCAATTGGGTTGGCCCAATAACTCATCCAACCCAGTAAATACCCATTCACAACATCATTAAGTATTTCCCTATTCTTCTACAATCTTATCTTTCTTTTCTTTCCCTTTTCTTTTGTTTTCCTTTTCTCTCTTTCTTTCCTTATGAAGGCCGAACCCAAAAAAGGAAATGTAGAATTCCTTAAACTTGCTACCAAATGTGGGTATTGATAAGTAATTTGCAAAGTGGGCATTTAATTGGTTGCCTTTATAGGAATGCCACCTTAATAGTTAATGAAAGTTTATGGGAACATATCATGTTGCAAGTGTTTTTTTATGAAGTCGTGTTTATGCTTAAGTTTATGGAGGATGGTTCATGTGTATGAAAAGTTGTGTTATGTCAATTGGTAAGGGATCTTTAATTAATTCCATTAAAAGTTTGCATTTTGATGGGAAGGGATTGCTAGAGCAAGATGTTCCTTATGAATTGGCTAATTAATTGGGAGATGTTCCTTATTTCATTGTGGCCGAGGGCCGGTTGTACTGGTGAAAGGAGATGCAGTTGTTCCCGCTAGGCATGGAATTTGTTATCTTATTCTTCATGTTGCATGCTAGCCCTTGTTAATTTAAATGCATGTTATCCCTTGCAAATCATGTTCAAGTTCTGTTATGTAAAATGGTTCATGTTCTTGTTGTTGTTTCCATCATGTCACTTTTATGTCACCTTAGTGTAAGTTTAAATACAATTCTCTAAATGTTGTATGCTAGCTCACTTAACCTAAATGCTAATAAAGAATAGGGATGTCTCGGTCTGTCACATGGCGGGTGAGCACCCTAAAATTGGGTTGGGGGAGAACTGGGTACTGGTAGGGTATGAGGGCTGGACTGTGTTTTGATGATGTGTTATGTACCTTGCTCAGTTTCGGGTACTTTGTGGTGTTTGCCATACATTGCTCAGTTTCGGGTACGATGAGTTGTGATGTTGTGGAGTTTTCCTCACTCGCACTCCGATGCGGGAGGGTATGGGTGGAGTGAGAGGCCCCATTAAGGAAACAGTGCTCGTGTACCACTGGCGGTGCTCCTTACCGTCCCACCTTGGGGCGGAGTCCAGTTCCTCATATTCAACGACACACCCAGGTTTTCAAATGAAATGTAATTAAATGATTAATTACTTTAATATTCCAATGTGCAAATCTTACCTTCTTTCCATGTCTGATGTACTTGTTATTTCTTCCATGCCCTTTTCTACATTGTTACTAATAAACAACACTCCTTACTTAATATTTACCTGCACAAGCTGGGTTTCCTACTTGGACACGCTTTGACGTGCTCCAATTTGTGGTTTCAGGTTTATGGAGCTGGAGGCATGGAGATGGAGTTAGAGTTATGGTTGGTGACTTTGGGTTGTGAGTTGGGTAATAAGGGGAAAGGATGAGAGACTTGTACTCTTGGGGTTTTGCTTTGGGTAGAGTGAGCTATTGTATATAAAAGGATGTATAATGGATATTGGATATATAAAGGCATCGTTTCTTTGGTTGTCTCTATGTTGTTTTTGTTTGATAACTTGTTGGGAACATTACATGTACTATCACAGCAGTGCGCAGTGGACCTACTGACTCAATTGAATTTCTCCTCCCTTCGTAATACTCTTTTTTTGGGAGAACCTGGGACGGATTCATACTTCCTTGGTATCATGGGGAGCGGGGGCGTTACAAGAGTTAAGAGGGAAGAAAATTTGGTTTGTAAATTGAAGAAATCGTTGTACGGGTTGAAGTAGTCACACAAGCAGTGGTACAAACGCTTTGACAGCTTCATGATGGGAGTAAGCTTTGAGAGGAGCATCAAGGACCAGCGTGTGTATGTGCGCACACTGGAGAATAACATGAAGATTTATTTGCTGCTCTACGTGGACGACATGCTTATTGCTTCCAATAGCATGTCTGATGTAACGACCTGTATTTTTCAACACTTCAGTTTACGTACTTGACGTATTTCTAACAATTCAAAATTTATTTATAAATGTAATCAAGAGTTTTATAACAAAACTGATTTCAAAAATTTCTTATAAAAATATTTTGAAGTACCAGACTAGTTATGGAGTATTTTAGTAAGATCGGATTTCATCAAATACCTCTAAAAGATCTGATAAAAATTCATTTCCGATAATTACCGTTTTGGCTTAACGAATTAATTTTCTATTCAAACGTCTTCAAAACGTTTTCAAACTTCTACAGTAGCATTGTATGGTCATTTAGGGCTCTCCACATTAATTTCGTAATTTTCTGATGTCATTTCAACCTAGAACCCGCAGACCCGCTTTCTAAACGTTTTGGCCTGAAACTAGTATCTCTGTAGCTCAAATCCCATAACGGACTTCGTATTCGCGATACTCGTGACGAACGATCCCGTGGGTATGTTTTCGTAATTTTTCGGAGTCGTTTGCAAAAACGAGTTTGTATTCCTCCGCTTTGCTAATTACAATCGCTAATGACCATTTACCCCAAATTAAACACTCATCTACCCCCCTTTGGTTGGTTAGATCTGAAATTGTTCAGATCTACCCCCCCATCTACCCCCATCTGCCAGGTTGGTCTCCCCCACTAATTACATTATTGCCATTCACTTAACCTATATAAATCCATCCCCTTTGTTTTAACACACACACTGTCTCTCTCTCTCTCTCTCTCACCCATTTCATTTTCGAAATAACCCAAGCCCATGCCATTAACCCCGCCCGCTCTCCTCTCTCTCTTCTCTCTCTCTCTCTCTCTCTCTCTCTCTCTCTCTCTCTCTCTCTCTCTCTCCCCTCCCGTTCTCTCTCCCGGAGATCCGACCTCCGACCTCCGGCCTTGACCCGCCGACGTCGCTCCACCGCGTCGCCCCGTCGTCCGTCGAGCGCCCGAAGCACCCCCCTCCGCCTCCAGCGCTCTGCCTCCCTCTCTCTACCTCGTTGCACCACCGCCAGAACACCGCCACCTTCACCGCCGCTTCCTCCGCCCCAAGCCGCCGACGAGTCGCCCCCGCCGTCCGCCGCCCCAAGTCCCGCCGGCGAAGCCCCTCACATCCAACGCCCTCGAAGCACGCGTGAGAACGAGAGCGGGGTATATTCGATGGCATTTTCATAAATTTCGAAAGTAAATTCGTTTTTTCGTATTTTATTAATTAATTAATGGGTATTTATGGTTTTAAATCCATAACTTAAAACATAGACCCCAGAAAAATGTGAGACTGGCTCTAGAAAATCAGAAATAATATTCTGGATCTAATGGCACTAGTCTCATCTTGATCAGATGCTTAGTTTTTTTAGAATCATTTTAAGCCTAAAATTTAAATACGTATAATTCATTCTAAAATCTGTAGCTCTCTGTTTTCACATACACTAATAAGTGATGAAAATATATGTAATAGTAATCTTCGAGACGGTATTTTTGACTACTTACTCGAGTATTTCCGACAAGTATTTCTCTCGGAATAAATTACGGAAGTTATATGTTACTTAAGTAAATCGAGTTTTTAAAATGATTTTCAAGCTTCTGAAAATTATGAAAATTAACTTAAGCTTCTGAAAAATATTTCATCCTATTATAAAATTATTTTTATCATATCTAGCCTATATAAAAATTTAGAACACTTTTTGACAACGTTTTAATCAGTTTAAAAATCAAAAGATCTAGTTAAATAAATGAAATGTAACGTATTCTTTAACCAATTGTTTCTTGTGTTTGCAGGTACCAATCCTCATGCACCAGCTTCTATAGCTCCAACCTTGTCTTGCCACGATGAGCTCAAAATTAGTAAGTCACAATGGATTCTAGATTTAGAAAAGTAGATAGTGTTCTCGTACGAACTTTAAAAACAACGGCTTTTGTGTTCCATGTTTGTTGGACTTGTCTTTATCCTCAAATTTGCTAGCATCCACCTTGCTTTACTTTATGAAAGTTGACCAGTGAAACTAGCTTAACTATCATCGTAAACAAAGAACATATGGCATCAGGTGGTACATCTTGTGAAATGTTGGATGGAATATCTCGTAAAAGGTTTTGTGGAATATCTCGTAAAATATCTCGTAGAATATCTCGTAAAAGGTCTAAAGGAATATCTCGTAAGAAATCATGTAATCGATACACATGACACTGGGGTTTGGGGGTAACTCATTGTAGAGAAAGTGTGGAAGCTATGACCGGAGTCACTCTCTCTCGTCTCGTCTCGTCTCGTCTTCAAAGTATGTTGTGTTTGATAACCGGGGTTTGCTCCCCGTGGCAATGGAGATGACCCATGGTTGCATATCATACTTTCCTACATGAGTCACATCACACAGTGTAGTTAATTAATGCCAACACTAAGATAACCATTGGTTGTACGTCTTATTCAGTACTTTGGTCAATTACTAATTAACGGTGCGTAAATTCAGTACTTTGCATGTTTATTATCGTTACAGTTCATGCCAGCTAGTCTCACCATTGATATCACCATGTTTGTTCTTGCACGTTACTTTTCGTACTTATACGACCACCTTTTACTTTATCTACCACACTTGTGCAGCTGCCAGTACTTCACTTCACTTGTTTTGCCTGCTTTACACTTGCACTACCACAATACCGTTTATTCTTTCTTTATAGTTCTGTTTACCTTTACTACCAGCTATGTATAGTCGTTGCTCAGTACTTTACTTTTCACTCTGGTTTGCTTGTACGTAGTTACTTTTTGACATACTTGTACACTGCTTCTTTTCTGTGTTTAGAATTATTGTGACTTACCTACGGTTCCATCTCCATGGCACCGCAGACGACGTACATATGGAGGTAGATTCTCTTGAGTTGATAACGCCAGAGTTCGACTATGAGACCGCATCTTTTAGTTTTATTTTCGCTATGTACTTTCTTTCTTTCATGTATCATTGTTGGAACATTTGTACAGTATGAATTGTAATAATTGGACACGATTTGGGTATTTTTGTACATCCCTGCGTCGTGGCTATTTTGGTTTCGCTGGTTAACTGCAGGACCTGCACAAATATCAAATAAGTAACTGGTCCCCGAGAGCAGGTCGTTACATCTGAGGTAAATAAGATAAAGGCGAAGCTGGGACAAGAGTTCGATATGAAGGACTTGGAGCCGCAAAGAAGATTCTTGGAATGGAGATTTTCCGCGATAGGAAGCGACATGAGCTAAGATTGTCACAACAGGGGTACATTCATAAGGTGCTGACCCATTTTGGAATGGAGTGCGTGGAGCCCGTGACAGCACCACTAGGAGCTCATTTTCAGCTATCAACAAAGCAGTCACCTAGCACTGAGGATGAAAAGAAGTATATGTCTCAGGTGCCATATGCAAGTACAGTAGGGAGTTTGATGTACGTGATGGTATGCACACGTCCAGATATTGCACAGGCCATGAGAGTGGTTAGCATGTATATAGCCAACACAGGTAAGGAGCATTAGCAGACCGTCAAGTGGATTCTGAGGTATATGCGAGGCACAGATAGTGTCGGGATCCTCTACGGGAGAGAAGATAAAACGATGCTGATGGGGTATTGTGACAGTGACTACGCAGGAGACCGGAACATGCGATGATCTACCACGGGGTACATGTTCACATTGGGCACTGTCGCGGTATCGTGGAGGTTGGTCCTACAGTCTGTGGTAGCCTTGTCAACCACAAATGCCGAATTGATCGCATCAGTGGAAGCTGTGAAGGAGGCCAAATATTTGAGGAGTCTGCTTAGAGATTTGGAGGGTGCTGTAGAGTTTTTCACGAGTGTACAGTGATAGCCAGAGTGCCATTCATCTGGAAAAACACCAAACATACAATTCAAGAACGAAGCATATTGAGGTGCGAGATTCCTTCCTAGCATTGGAGAAAAAGGAAGTGAAGCTTCAGAAGATCCCGACTGAGAAGAACCCTGCAAAAATATTTACTAAGCCAGTTCCCGCCATCAAGCTCCAGGTGTGCCTGAAGTTGATCTTGTCTTAGGTGGCACCAGAAGGCGCGAACTCCGAGATGATGAAACCCAGAGAGAGGGTCATGGCAAGCAGTGTGGATGTGCAGAAGTATGTGTGCGGAGATTTGAATCAAGATAAGGTGTTAAATTTTGGTGATTAAAGTATTTCACTCCTACACCCAGGTCGCTCGGCTCGAGCTGTTCCAGACGCTCGACCGAGCTAGATGTATAGAACGATGGCCTTGCAGTTTTGGGATACACTCGACCGAGCACTCTACCACTCGGTTGAGCGCTCGGCCGAGCGGTTTGAGTGCTCGGCCGAGCTATATAAACAGGGAGTTTGAGCGTTGCAGAGCAAACCGCTCGGTCAGATGCTCGACCGAGCGAAGCAAACGCTCGACCGAGCACCCCATTCATCCACCCAGAAGCTGCAGCAACGAAGCGGCCGCCTGGCCGAGCGATGACCTCGCGCGATCGAGCAGTGCGGGGCTCAAATTTTTAATTTGATGGTTGTAATGATGTTTTCCAGCCCGATCTGATGCCCTATTTAATCCAATGGTTGATTAGATTAGGGTTAAGGGTTGATTTCGAATCTGGAGCAAGTGAGGAGCTTAAGCTTCATCCATTGGAGTTTCTTGTCGAGTGATTAGGTCTAGGAGTTTGTGATTGGAGTTGAACAATTCTCTCCTTGGCTCCTTTGTTTTCTTCTTCTTTGAGTGAGTTTGTGAGGGCTTGTGCATCTAGCCAAGTTACTACTCACGTGAGTGGAAGAAAGATTGCAGTCCCTTTGAAGATCTATCTGATAGTGGAATCATCTCAGAAGTTGCTAGATGTAGGTTGTGTGCAACCGAACCAGTGTAAACCCATGTGTCTGCGATTTGATTTATTTGTTGTTGTTTCGTTTATTGCTTTACTTTACAAGAACGTAGGGATTATGTTGGGTTATTTGAGTATCCGATTTTTGCTAGTTTTAGATTACTGATCAGCTTTTAGGATTGGTTGTTTCCGCATGGATCTCAATTTGGTCATTTAATTTCCAACATATAGCCCCTCAATCTGTACAAAACAGACTGTCCAAAATGTCCATCAATGGCTATTAGAACGGCTAGTAAAATGTCACCATTGTAGGCCAAACAGCTAGTGCTAGTCAACTAGAGTTCATCTACTAGTCGAGTAGGCAGCTGCTTGTCGACTACTTGAGGAACTCTCTGGTCAACTAGCTTAGCATTATGAGCAAGAGTTGTAACTATTTGTAAAAACTAGTTGACCATAATTGTTATTATCGTCGACAATTGTTCAACAACTAGTCGACTAGGTCTATAACTATAGTCGACAATTTTTCTAACATGTAGCTGTAACGCCCCGCTCTCCAGGATACCTGGGAAGTACGAATCCGTCCCAGGTGATCCCAGAGCAGCGAGTGTTACGAAGGGAGAAGGAAATAAAAGTACAAAAGAAACCGACACGTCTACTGCGCACTGCTGGGATAACACCTATATTGTCCAAAATACAAACCAACAACACACCACAGAAAACACAGAGAGAACCTTAGAAACTGCCCAATAACTCAGAGACAACAACTAAACCCTAGAGTAACCATAATCTTTATACATCACCAATATCCATTATACATCCAGTATAGGCAATGCATCCCTCTACCCAAAGCAAAATCCCAAAAGTATAAGTCTCTCTCCTCTCCCCTCTCCACCCAAACCTATACTCAACACCTCGACCATTACTCCTAACTCCACCTCTGCCACCGACTCCTCAAAGCGTGTCGAAGTATGAAACCCAACTCATGCATAAAAATATTAATTTGGGAGTGTTTTTATTAGTCACAGTGTAGTTTAAGACATGAAAGAAACAACATGTACATATATGGCATGAAAGAAACAACGGATACGTCAGACAAAGAGCATAAGAATTTAACATTTCAATCTTATGGCACTTAAGTATGTAATTAAAATTTGATTGGAAAGCTGGGTAACGAGTAAGCATACGGGCATGGACCTTACCTAGTAAGGTGGGTGGAATGCTACGACTTCCCGAGACAAGCTCTTACAAAAGAAGCTATTCACCAACACAACCAACTCAACCAAAACCGCACCAACTCCCCACCTCTGTGGGCTCGTCAGGAGTGGCCCACAAATTCAGCAGTCCATCTCATATGCCTACCTGGTACTCAAGTTTCTTCCAACACCATTCTAGGGTGCTCACCTGCCATATGGCAGAACGAGGCATCCCTATACTTTATTAGCATTTAAATCAAGAAGACTAGCATACATTAATGTGACATAAAGGGAAAAAACATTGTTAGCATATGAGAATTGCATTTAAACTACACTAAGGCAGCATAAAAAATGACATAATGGAAACGACAAGGCTAACGTATTAGAAGTGTATTTAAACAACAAGCTAACATATTCCAATTGCATTTAAACTTAGTATGCAATACTAAAGTGACATAAAAAGCTCCATAAATAAAAAGAACAACCACATCTCCCTTCAATATCACAATCGGCCCATGACCACATTGAAACAAGCATTATCTCTCATTCACTTAGCCAATTCATATGGAACAACTTGCCTTAGCAATTCACTTCCACCAAAAAGCAACCGTTTAAAAGGAACTAATTAGGGTTCCTTTGTACATTGCCACAAACATACTCCATAACATAGCTTCCATGAAGTAATTTAAACCACATACACTTTTCATAAGCCAACAAGCTAGTACGACATAAACAAGTTCCACCACTTGAATTAAAATGCAACCAAGAAATGAACCCAAAATGAAAGTTGGATTAAAATGCAACAATAATGCAACTTGAATTAAAGTGCAAGTTTAAGATGTGAACTAAAATGCATTTTGAATTAAAATGCAAGCTTAAGAAATGAACTAAAATGCAACTTGAATTAAAATGCAAGCTTTTAACAAATTTCATTAAGGAAATTGAATGAAGATGCAAGCTTTAGTAGTTACATGCAACTTGAGAGGAATTTCTTAAGGTCTACCATGAAAAATTCATCCATGTAAGGACTAATTATGGCACTAACTTAAGAATGCTAACTTTAGTTAAGATAACCATAAAAGATCTCATCTTTGGCTCAAATATGGCATGTTACCTAATAAAGATGTTAACTTTATAAGAGATAATGGTAAATCTAAGTTTAAAAATGTCACCTTTAATAATAATACTTAAAATTTTAACTTGAATATGCAAACTTTGCCATAAACATGGCATATTTTTTAAGAAAGATACTAACTTTTACTTGGATTTCAACTAAAAATTACAATTTTCTTACTAATTCAACCACTACAACAAACCCTAATTAATATTTAGAGCACAAAGTTAGGAATCCTACCTTGCTAAATGGATGAAATCAAGCTTTCCTTCCTTTTTCTCCTCCTTTCTATTCTTTCCCGTTTGATCCTTCCCTTTCTTTTCTTTCTTTTTCTTCCTTCCTTCTTTCCTTTTTCCCTTTCTTTTTTTCTTTCCTTTTTTGGTTCGGCTATATGAGAAAGGTGAGGGGGAGAGAGAGAGAATGAAAAAAATGAAAAGAAAAGAAAAGGAAAGAAGTAGAAGAGTGTAGAAAAAAAGGAAAGAATAATTTAAAGAAAGAAAAGAATTACTAAATAAAAGACATCTCTTCTAGAAAATCCCTTATTTACAAGTTTGCCATTCCTTGCACTTTCATCTTACTTTGCACACACACCTATACCTAATTACAAGTATGCCATTACCTTATACTCCTTCTAATACACACACACACTCTCCACTAATTGCAAAAATGCCAATAACTACAACTCTTTTCACACTAATCCCCCCTACGCTAACTCACTTCCTAATACATATCTTCTTCTAATTTCAACCATAAATACCAACTTGCCATTACACATAAAATGTAAGAATACTAATAAATAATGATAGTGATAATCATAATCATAATCATAATACTACTATTACCATACTACAATACCATTAACACGCCACACTACATATAAAAGAAATCCAATAATACTAATAATACTATCTAACCCTACTACTATTAACCCTACTACTACTAACCCTACTACTACTACTACTAGCACATCTTTATTACAAACCACATCATCACCGCTAATATACAATGCACCCATAGTAATACATCCGTACACACACTACATGCCCCATATAAGCATACAAGGGTATACACACTACTACAAACATACGTCAAGCATCATATGCCCTCCATTAGCCATCCATATATCAATACCTTTATCATATCACGACAACATATTAATATAATACAGGACATACCGATATGACAACCAATAGACACTACCATTAGTATGCACACTACATACGTATTCAAACACACATACACTATATATCACACAAAAGATAGTCCCTAATGTATATGGCACTCTGGGCCATTACAACAGCTAGCCATTTTCCAGGCATTGTAGCTAGTCGACTTAGCGTCAGTCTAGTCGACTAGTCTATAAGTTTACGCTAGGATTTGACCTTAACACTTAAGAAATGAGTTTTGAAAGATTTTAATGTTATGAATAGGTAGTGTGATCTTTCATATATCCACCCCTTGAGATTCTAAACTCTATGTATTAATATATTAGTGAGGCTAGGCAACCTTCTAGCCATCGCTCTTCCTTAGAAACTCTTCATCTCTCAATACGTTATCAGCACGATTACGCTCGTATAGAAGGAAAAGATGCGGCGAAGCTTTGAACTTTTTTTCCCACATTGGATAACACTGGGAAAGCAAACACTATTTACAACTGGAATAAAGTTGAACACCCTGAAGTATGTGTTTCCACCTAAATAGGTTATATGAATAAATCATTAAAATGATTTAAACGATTTACTCATTCGTTAAAAATTCAGTTGCTGTTAACTGCATGGAGACATGCAAGTACACTGCAAACAATCAAAACACCTCCTTAGAACCTATTTATATGGGCCTGATCACCTCATATAAACAGTTTCCGAGAACTCCTAAAGGATGAAACGTTTAGAGCACATCTAATAGATTATGCCATGATGTGTTCACATCTCCATAGCACCAACTATGAACCATCAAAATGCCGTCTTATAACTATTTATCGGAAGTAATTACCCCAGATAAATAGATTCCGAGCACTCCAAAACGGGTGAAGCATTTAGATCACATCTTATAGGTTGTGCCTTGATGGGTCATCATATAAAGATTCACTAGTGAAGATTAGATCCTGAAGATCCTTCACATTCAAAACTCTTTACTTTCCCAGTATCAGGTTCAACATGGATATTACAATCATCCCTGAGCTTGAAGCTCGGTTGACCATTTCAAATATCATGAATAGTGATGTGATCCTGAAGATCCATACTAACGAAACTGGAAAATGGTTTTCGGACTTATTAACTGACAAATCGAATATTGTCAAAATCACACATCCCTGCTGCTAAAAATCCAGCTAGGATTGACATACCAAAAATAATGGATGCAATCCACCACCAGCAGAAATGGATGTTCCTAAATTAAAATGAAAGGACATGCACGAGTCTCCAAAGAGAGAAATAACTCGTGGAGACCCTAAAACAATACCACCACATAAAAGTGAGCTCATCTCCATATCATCTCCCTTTCCAGAACCTCTAGAAGAGATGAATCTGGAATAAATTGAAATATTATTGAATAATGTACGTACATAGGAATGTGTTTGGATACAAAACACACTTGTCGACAATTACTCACATTTCATTTTGTCGTTTAAATGATAATTATAAATATCGTTCCACACCCCGTTTCCTGAATCAAACGTAGAGATTGACCAATAATATGAAACGAGGCAATAATAAGTTGAGCTGGACCCACTTATGCAATGTGAAGTGTTTGGACTAGAAGTACTGATATTAAAAGATATCAAACCTGTAGGCATACTGAGTATTGTATAAACAAAAATATAAATAAATAAAATCGTATGCTATAAGAAACATGTTCAAGTTTAGAGGTTCATTTCGTTGAAACCAGGAAGTAATCCAGTAAGATGATCTTAACTCACTTACAAATAAAATGGATGCATCAGGTTACCTGATTATGTTTGCGAGAATCATGCGATTGGCATAGGAAATTTTTGGGGTTTTACTGCTATGGATATTTGTGAGTCTGTGACAGCATACTCTTATGGATTTATTCCTAATTTCTTTGCCTGAATAGACTCTACGATGTCTATTCTATGAAATATATAAAATTCAACCACTAAAGTTCCTTATCAATATAAGGACTCTTACTAAAGGTTGTCTTTGCATCTTTAAAAGAGCAAAGGACATGGTTTGGGATTATATTTTCAAATGATCAAAATCTCATTGGATCTCCTGAAGAGAAAACTGAAATATCTGTTTAAGCTTACCTATCAAATATGATATGAAAGACCTAGGCAAAAATATTGGATTACAGATTTATCATCCAGAAGATGAAACTCTCATTCAGAAGATGAAAATAACATCCAGAAGATGAAAATCATGTGACATTCAACTTCATACACCCGAAATTGATGAAGATACACATACAATTGTAATCCACTAAATACACCAATTGATTGTATGGATTTACATAAAGACCCCTTCCGTTTGCTGGAAGAGGCCGGGAATGATATCCTCAATCCTAAAGTGCCTTACTTGAGTGTCTTTGATACACTCCTTTATCTGGCCAACTGCACGCTTCTCTATATAGCGTCGTCAGTAAATCTGTTTAGCCAGATACAGTGCAGCGCCTGTAGCGCATCACTAGACCAGAGCTACGCACCTTCTGCGATATCTCTAAGGGTCACCACTACAAAGGATCATCCTCCATGTTAAATGTATTTACAGGTACATGTAATAAATCATTGCGATGATCACCACGAAGGACATGCCACAGCCTAGAAATCTGTAAAGCATGCGACTAAGGCAAACATCATCCTACCATTTCGAGAAGCTCATCATCCAAGAAGCAAATCAAGAGTATGCATAGCTACGCCTTGAAGTAACTCGCAGACACAATGATGACTGGGTCAGAGACTAGAGACATGGAGCTATCTATCGAGTCTGCAGACCATGCCACTTCACTAGCTCATCCTTGAGGAGTCTACATCAAAGGCGATGAGACAGAGCACACATCTTCAGAGGAGCTTCATTGGATTCAGTGGCTGCCATATATGAGTGATACTTGTATAGATGAGCGATGTTTGTTATTTTGTATCTTTTCTCGGAACGTTGTAGATTCGATTGATGTATATATGACTAGGAGATTGCAAGCGTGAAGCTTGTACAGATCGGGGGAGTTAAATGTAGAGTTGTACTCTTTTTCATTAGCTATGGTTTTTTCCACTGGAATTTCCATAGCCAAAGATTTTAACGAGACAACCACATAACAGAGGAAGTTAAAGAGGCTTGTAGTCCCTAAACCAGGATCCGGAAGTATCCACCCCTTGTGATACTTATAAGCACTATGAATTCTGAAGTATTCATATATCGAGTTTACATTGATGGATGGATAAGGGGAAGTGTTATGAATAGGTTGTGTGACCTTTCATATATACACTCCTTGAGATTCTAAACTCTATGTATTAATATATTAGTGAGGCTAGGCAACCTTCTAGCTATCACTCTTCCTTAGAAACTCTTCATCTCTCAACATTTAAAATATCTTAAAATATTTTTAAAAACATTTTCCTAAGTGTGTGCACACTTCAATATGAAGGCTTTAGCATTCTAAGACAAGTTACATAAAAAATTTACATCTTATAGTCTTGATGTAATTCTTGGTTCTTCACCTTGTCTTTGGAAATTGTGCACTTCATGAGTCTTGCACGAGCTCCCTTGTCTTCATATTGATATTATATTCATTGATCCATCCGTCTTTAGCTCTAAACTTCATTTTCTTCAATTCTTGTGAGCTTGAATGATGTATTTGAATTGTTGACCATGTTGACTATCATAAATCTTAACCGCATCATTAATGAATTTTTGACTCAGTTGCTATTCGTCACACAGGATACTAAAATGTTCAAGGCCCCATAATCACTGCTTCAACTGTCTTTGCTTGCTAGTTACACTACTACATATTCGTACATATACTGTTTAACTTCCATAAGGCACACATACAAGAAAACAACAGCAGATCAAATCGTTGGCGACTCCTCCGAGTACGTATCTTTCCTCAACGCAAAGCACCTCAGAGGATCGAACTGGATCTCGAACCTCGGCAGCCTCAGCCTGAAGCTCCTGAAAGCCCTCGCCCGGCCGAGCCTCCCGTCGAAAACGCGGCGGGAGATCTGCGACGCCAGCGTCTTCCTCATCTCGTTCAGCTCCCTCAGGCTCTTCTTCAGGTCAAGCACATTGATGCTCTTCCTCAGGTCCAGCTCCCTGAAGCCCCGCACGGCCCTCTCCCTGTAGCTCTCCCTCCTCTGAAACGTGTAGCTCCGCAGGAACGCCTGCCTGACGCTGCGGTACTCGTGGTCGCTGACGTTCCTCGGCGGCGAGAGCAGCTCGTAGCCGTTCATGGGTGCTCGATCATTGGAGCCGGCCGGTTGAGCAATTAGCAGGTACATTTTCAGTATATGAAAGGGAAGAAGATTTGGTGGTTAGTAGTTGGACCGAACTAACTTAGAGTTTTGTCAGTTGGTGGTCTCTTGTTGCACCCAAGTTGTATCTACTCGCTTAAACAATAAGCTGACAGTTCAGTAGATTTTTCCAACAACCATGTCATGTTAATTGGTATGCCACCAACTTGTTCAGTACTGTTTGTTTCACTGTTGGATCGTGTCATGATTTTGTATATTGGATCTCAGTAGCTTAGACAAACTGGGTTCGGTTGGGAGTGAGTTGATCAGTTTGTGATATGGTTCAGTGAGTTCTTGAGAGAAGGTGATGTGGACTGTTCAATCAACCCCTTTTTTTCTTTGTGGGCCCCAGTGAAAGTGTGAAAAGAGTTGATCGAACGATCCATGTCACGTTGGAAGAACGCATTGTCCCACTCGGGGCAAACAAGATTTTTTTTAATTAAATGTAATTTTATTTTTAAAATTTATTTTAAATTTAATTATCTTATTTAAACCAGGCTTAACCAATAATAATTCCAAAAATATTAATTTAATCATAATTAAAATTATAATTATATTTCAAGAAGTAATTACTGTGAACAGTTTAAAACTGGTTCATATTGTTCGCTCTTGAGAGATTTTGTTAGCTTTTCTTTCTGATATGCATTTGTTTGGAGGCGTCATGCTAGCATATTATTAAAGAGAGAAGATTTTATTAATTGCAGTTGCTAAATTAGCAATTGGCATGTTATAGATTTTAACATTTTTCGTTAAGAATTAACTAATTCAAAGAAAGCTTCAATTGTTGTAAACCATGGCGGCTACGGAACCCCGTAGCCCTGTATTTATAGTAATAGGGTTACATAATGGGTGGATACCCACTAACGGGTTGGGCCTCCAAAGCCCGTTTATAACACTTCCCCTTATCCATCCATTGTTGTAAGCCGTGATGAACGCTTCAGGGTTCATAGAGCTTATCTGATCATGGGTCTATGGATACTTCTGGATCCCAAGTTTAAGAGTACTTGCCTCGTTAAAACCTTTGCCAAGGAAAACACAGTGGGAAAAAACCAATGGCTAAGGGAAAAGAGTACAAGTCTCTGTAACTTCCCCTGATCGATGGATATCACTAGAGGTGGATACTTCTGGATCCTAAGTTAGGGATAACTGCCTCGTTAAAACCTTTAGCTATGGAAAACCCAGTGGGAAAAACCAATAGCCAAGGAAAAAGAGTACAGTTTCCGTAACTTCCCCTGATTAGTGGAAGTATTTAGGGGGTGGATACTTCTGGATCCAGAGTCAATGAGTTTGCCTCGTTAAAACCTTTAGCTATGGAAAACCCAGTGGGAAAAACCAATAGCCAAGGGAAAAGAGTGCAACACTACATTTGACTCCCCCTGATCTGTACAAGCTGCAGGCTTGCAGATCTCCTAGGCATCTATACATCAATCTCTTACAGTGTTCCGATACAAAGTACAAGGCATCGCTCACCTATACAAGACATCGCTCATCTATACAAGTATCGCTCATCTATAGCAGTTACTGGATCTGAGGGATCTCTTCTGAGGAGGAGTGGTCTTCAGACTCGGTAGGTTGCATCACGTCTCTGACCAGTCTTCACAGTGTCTGCGAGGTACTGCAGGACCTGGCTGTGCTTGCTTATGATTTGCTTCTTGGATTGATGAGCCTCTCGGGATGGTGGGATTGATGTTGCCTTGGAAGTATGCTTTGCTGGTCTCTAGGAGTTGGTCGCTTCTTGGTTGCAGTCATCGCGATGATTTGTAACCTGTATCTGCAAATACATTTAATATGTTGTATGATCCTTGACCCTTGGAGGTAGCGCAGAAGCTACATATCTCTGGTCCAGTGGTGTGCTGCAGGCGCTGCACTGTATCTGGTTAAAGTGTTTACTGCCAGATAAAGGAGTGTACAAAAGACATTTGAGTAAGGCACTTCAGGACCTAGGATATCCTTCCCCTCTTCCAGCGAATGGAAGGGGTCTTAATGTGCATCCATATACCCAGTAGGTGTATTGGTGGATTGCAATTCTCCATGTTTCTTCATCGACTGGATGATAATTTCATCTTCTGGATGGTAATTCATCTGCTGGATGATTATTCATCTTCGGGATGACTATTCATCTTCGGGATGATGGTTTCATCTTCGGGATGATTATTCATCGTCGGGATGATGGTTTCATCTTCAGGATGATAATTCATCTTCAGGATGATTATTCATCTTCGGGATGAAGGTTTCATCTTCAGGATGATAATTCATCTTCAGGATGGTAATTCATCTTCAGGATGAAGGTTTCATCTTCAGGATGATAATTCATCTTCAGGATGATAATTCATCTTCAGGATGATTATTCATAAGCGTATGTTGTCACATCATCCATAGCAACATAGCCTAAAATTATCTTTGCTAATCGCATGGGTTTCGTAATCATGACCAGGGAGCCTGATGCATCAGTTTGATTAATTTTTGTAAGTGAGTAAACTCATCTTACATGCTTACTTCCTGGTTTCTGCGAAATAAACCTCTAAGGCTATAGCGTTTGCTTATAGCATACGATTTTATTTATTTATACAATACTCGATAGCCCACAGGTTTGATATCTTTTGATATCAGGACTTCAGGTCCAAACACTTCACATTTCATAAGTGAGTCCAGCTCAACTTATTATTGCCTCGTTCCACGTAATTTGGCCAAATTTCTGTGTTTGCTTCAGGAAACGGAGATTGAGAACGATATCAATGGCAAAATGAAATGTGAGTAATTGTCGACAAGTGTTTTTATCCAAGTACCTCTCCGTGTACGTACATTATTCAATTTATTCCAGATTTATCTCTTCAGGAGGTTCTGGAAAAGGAGAGGATATGGAGATGAGCTCACTTTCCTGTGGTGGTGTTGTTTTAGGGTCTCGTGGTATGTCCTCTCATCCATTGAGGATATCCACTTCTGCTACTGGTAGATTGCATCCATTATAGTTGGTATGTCAATCCTAGCTGGATTTTTAGTAGCAGGGATGTGTGAATTTGACAATATTTATATTGTCAATAGCTATGTCTGATAACTGTTTAACAGTTTCATAAGTGTGGATCGTCAGGATCTCATCACTATTCATGATAATCAGATCATAGGTATTAATGTTTTAAATGGTCCATAGTGGTGATATGGGAATGTAAACTCATCATGACTCCATCGATAAGATGTGCACTAAACGCTTCCCCCGTTAGGGGTTCTCGGAAACTGTTTATATGAGGTGATCAGGCTCATATAAATAGTTTCTAAGGAGGCGTTCTGATGGTTTGCATGCTCCCACGTGGTCACCTTACAACTGGATTTCTAGTGGATAAGTAATCCGTTTAAATCATTTTAATGATTTACGTATAGCCCATTTCTGGGTGTGAACACAAGGCTTCAGGGTGTTCAATTTTCTTCCAGTTGTTAAATTGATTTCCCAGTGTTATCCCAAAAATCCGCAAGTAGCTCGACTTCAATGAAGTTGAGCATAAAACTAGGGATATGAACCCGTCAAGGCTCCATCTATAAGATGTGCTCTAATGCCTCCCCCGTTTGGGGATCTCGGAACATATTCATCTAGGAGGGTTAGTCCCGATGAATAAGTTCCACTGCGGCATTTTTGAGGGTGGTATGAGGGTAAGTAAAAGCCCAACCAATATCCTAGTAATGTAATATGTCCGTTGTGATTAATAATAATCTAGACTGCGGTTGGATAACAAGGTTTTGATTATGACCATTTTAAGAGGATATATAGATGAGTACTCTAAGGTACATCTTTAGCCATATGTAGGGAGTGTGTGAGTCCACTTTTATCCCTCAAATACTCTCAAGAGGCCTAAAGGTCTCATTCTTCTAATGATAGTATATCATTTTAAATTCGTTTGAGGAAGTGAGGAGAGTCAATGTCCACGTGAATGGAGATGATCTCGTAATCATTTTTCCCTTTTGAATGGGATAATGAGAGTTTCACCCTTTTTGAAGAATCTTCGGGTTCGTCTGGTTAATGATGTCTTGCATCATCAATCCGGGGTGACATCGATCCAAAGTTGGTCGATTCTGGACACTTCTGGTGTTCCAAATTAATTCCTCTGTTCGAATTTATGTGGGACTTTATAAGTTTCAGAGAGTACATGGCATCCTCATTTTAGGAGTATTCAGGATGATAAATCATTCACAGTAAAATAAAATGCGTAAAAGGCACATATATACTGCAAGAGAATACTACTAATAATTATGTTAGAGCAACAAGTTTCATAGTATGATGTGGGTTCTAGAAAGTATACGTCCACAATTGTGCTCATTTTAGACTCATATTAT
The DNA here is from genome assembly GCA_030789695.1 of Scilla litardierei. Classification (NCBI taxonomy): domain Eukaryota; kingdom Viridiplantae; phylum Streptophyta; class Magnoliopsida; order Asparagales; family Asparagaceae; genus Scilla; species Scilla litardierei. The sequence goes on from CM061138.1 coordinate 37,410,133, forward strand.
GACAACAGATCAAATTTATTTTCAAAATTTATTTATCCTCGGGAAGTAGCGAATTATACATACTGTCAATTTGACTTTCGTCGTTTAGACTAGATATGTATATATTTTTATATGGCATACTTTAATGCCCATTAATTTTGCAAAAAGCATTATGGGTCTTTTCAGAACTTCTGGTCTGATATTGGGTTGCCATTGCATACTCCATATCGAGATACATCATATCTTCCCTTTCTTATTTTTATTCAAGACTTCCCCTGTTTTCAGTCTTCCTTATTGTCGTTTATAAGGAAGAATGATTATTGGTCTTACGAAGTAGACACATACAAGGGAAATGAGTTAGTCTCTATTTTTCCACTTTCTAGTTTATGATAGACTTATAAAGGTCTATTTGAAAACTCAAGTATGGTCTTCAGGCCATTTTTATTGAGTCATTCAAGTATTGTGTGGATATAGGATCATACTCTAGGGGAAACAATTACGTGGGTACGAATTTTATAATTTCTCACTTATCTATTAAGCCACGACTTCGGGCGTACGCTTAAAAAATAAGGTTAGATTCAAGAATCATACCTTGTAAAGTGAGATTACTCAAAGGAGTTTGGCGGTGTTATGACAACTGCTGGTGTCAATATCGGTTTATACAGACCGTGGATCTGAGAGATCTATTTACCGCGAAATGCGTATTTCTAAAAGAAATCGCATAAATGTTTTTTGTATAATCCCTCGTACTTGTTAATTTTTTATTAGTGTGAAAGGGTGTTGACTTTTGATTTGATTTTGAACTTCAGGTTCATTTTGGTTTTGAACTCCAGGTTCATTTTGTCAACTAGGATATGATGTTAAAATTTATTGAAAACATTATTGGTTTGTTGTCATAAAATATTGTCATGTCATGAGCACATCATACATATAATATAAATCCAGTAAACTAAAAAGTTGTGCTTAATTAACCTTAATGGAAACAATTATGATGTATACACATGCTATTTATATTCTGCAGGTATATAAATAATTTTATCTCAGACATATATTTATGCTACAGGCATTAAAAATACATCAAAAAGATTTTAGCATGCTAAATAAAATGTTTATTACAGAACATTAAATATGCGACGGGCATATAATTTTCTACGCATGCATTTATAGTGTTTAAGTGGAAATTCATGCTAGAGGCAACAAAAATATACATCACATCGTAGAAAAATGCGGCAGGCATTTAATATCATAGCAGACGATCAACACAGACAATTAATCATCACAGGCATTTTATAATGGAAATGAAAATTTTTCGTTTAATAATTATTGGACCACTAGGCAACGTCATACACCGTTAGGTTAGTTAACTAACGGCAGAGCGGTCGCAGGATCTTCCTAATTATTAAACATAAATAATCAGATAATCCGGATAAAATGCGATGAATAAAAATTGTGTAATTTAACAGATTTTGACGAAAACGAAATCGTAATTAAATCTGAAAAAGATTTGAAAATCGAAAAAAATTTCGGGGTCAACCCCTAGTTAGGGTTTTTGGTCGCGCGGATTGCCGCTTCAGGCGGCTAGGGTTTCCGGGCATGAGCGCGCACCGGGGGGCCCGATACGAGCGGCTGCCGGGGGGTGGGGGGCCCGCCGCGGCCGGCGGCGGGGCCCGCCGCTGCGGGCGGCGGGGTTGGGGGCCTGCCGCTGCGGGCGGCGGGGCCCGCCGCTGCGGGCGGCGTGGGTGGGCCCGCCGCTGCGGGCGGCGGGGTTGGGGGCCCGCCGCTGCCGGCGGCGGGGCCGCCCGCCATCGCAGTGGCGGGTTGGCCCGCCGCTGCTGGCGGCGGGGCCGCCCGCCGCTCCTGGCGGCGGGTTGGCCCGCCGCTGCTGGCGGTGGGGCCGCCCGCCGCTGGCAGCGGCGGGTGGGTTGGCCCGCCGCTCCTGGCGGCGGGTTGGCCCGCCGCTGGCAGCGGCGGGTTGGCCCGCCGCAGGGAGCGGCGGGGCCGCCCGCCGTTCAGCGGCGGGGGTGGTTTTGCCGCCGCTTCGGGCGGCGGGCGAGGGTTTTTTCCGCCGCTTCGGGCGGCGGGCGAGGGTTTTGGCGCGAGATCTAGGGGGGATTCGCGTTCCGGCGAGAAAATCCCCTAGGGTTTCATGGTTTTTGGGGATAAAAATCTAATTTTTAGTGGAAAAAATCTATTTTTAATCTCCAACAAAACGTTTTTATTGTAAAAATTTGATTTTTCATCAATAAAAACCTTGATTTTTATTAAACAATCGATCCAAGAATTTTGGATCTAGACATATGCGCATATGAAATTTTAGATCTAGGGTTTTAGGGTTACCTCTAGATCCTACCCGCCGGATCTAGCGACGTTCGGTGAAGGAAGCCCGTTCGCGTCGCGTTCGTCCGTCGCGTCCGTCCGTCGCGTCCGTCCGTCGGCAGGGGTTCGGCTTAGCTTTGAGCGTGCTGATAACGTGTTGTAAACCATGGCGGCTACGGAACCCCGTAGCCCTGTATTTATAGTAATAGGGTTACATAATGGGTGGATACCCACTAACGGGTTGGGCCTCCAAAGCCCGTTTATAACATCAATCACGTTATTGATGCATTTCCTTATCAAACCCTCTTTTAAAGGAATATAATAAAGTAAATTCATCCAATTTTAAAATCAAAATAATCGAAAACCTTCTAACTTAATGTGCTGATGTTAGAGAGTAATAGGACTCAAGAGAGAAAGAGACAAGATTTCTTAGCAAAAGAATAAGTCGCCATAGCTAAGAGCCATGGTGCTCTATTTATATATCTCATAGTGGGGAGGCCAAAAGCCTCTAGGAGACCAAGGGTCCCCATTACTCTAAGTAATGGGGGCCTAATGAATGGGTAATGAAGGAGGGGAGGCCAAAGGCCTCCCTCATTCATAACACTCCCCCTTACACATTCATCACTTCGGTCTCAGCTACTGAGGCAAGGGGTGGATACTTCTGGATCCAGAGTAAGTGTGTTTGCCTCGTTAAAACCTTAGCTGTGGAAAACCCAGTGGGAAAACCCAACAGCTTAAGGAAAAAGAGTGCAACCCACATGTTACTCCCCCTGATCCGTACAAGCTTCAGGCTTGCAGGTCTTTCAACTGTCGCATACCAATGTTCTTTACAAGCTTTACAAAAGTACATTTAGGCAATGCCTTAGTAAAAAGATCAGCTAAGTTGTTGCATGACTGGATCTGTCGAACTTCAATCTGCTTGTCGTTCTTCTGCTCGTGCGTCCAGAAAAACTTGGGAGAAATGTGTTTTGTCCTGTCGCCTTTGATGTAGCCCTTCTGAAGCTGAGCAATGCATGCGGCGTTGTCTTCGAATAGGGCAGTAGGCTCCAGATCACTGGTCTTCAGGCCAGTGGATTGGAGGATGTGTTGGACGACGGAGCGTAGCCAAAAACATTCTCTGCTCGCCTCATGGATCGCGATGAGCTCTGCATGGTTGGAAGATGTAGCAGTAGTGGTTTGTTTTACCGATCTCCAAGAGATAGCAGTACCTCCGTAGGTAAATACAAAACCTGTTTGAGATTTTGCCGTGTGCGGATCAGAGAGATAACCTGCATCAGCATAACCAAACAATTTGGGGGAGGCACCTCTCTGGTAGTAAAGTCCAAGATCAATGGAACCCTGAAGGTATCGCAGAAGATGCTTTACTCCGTTCCAGTGGCGCTTTGTGGGCGCAACACTGTGTCTGGCTAGTAGATTAACTGTAAACGCTATATCGGGACGCGTACAGTTAGCCAGATATAGAAGTGCTCCAATGGCACTGAGGTAGGGTACTTCAGGACCCAGTATCTCCTCCCCCTCTTCCAGTGGCCGGAAGGGGTACTTATTTACATCTAGTGATCTTACGACCATAGGAGTACCTAAAGGATGACATTTATCCATATGAAACTTGCGTAGAAGTTTCTTTGTATAATTAGATTGGTGTAATAGGATTCCACCTCTTAGGTGTTCTATCTGTAAGCCAAGACAATACTTTGTTTTGCCTAGGTCTTTCATTTCAAAAGTATGTTTAAGGCTTTCAGATATCTCTTTGATCTCTGCAGGAGATCCTATGAGATTTAAGTCATCTACATATACAGCTATGATGACAAATCCTGTTCCCGTTCTTTTGATAAAGATACACGGGCAGACTTCGTTATTCGTGAATCCTTGCTGTGCAAGAAAATCACTTAGTCTGTTATACCACATCTTGCCCGATTGTTTTAGACCATATAATGATCTATGTAGCCTTACAGAGAATACGTCCCGAGGTATCTCTTTCATCTCTGGGGGTAGATTAAACCCATCAAGAAGTCTCATATAGATATTTTTATCTATATCGCCATATAGATATACGGTCACAACGTCCATGAGCTGCATTTCTAGGCTTTCCAGAGAAGTTAGGCTGATTAAAAATCGGAAGGTGATCGAATCCATGACCGGGGAATACGTATCTTCGTAATCAATCCCCGGTCTTTGGAAAAATCCCTGGGCTACAAGGCGTGCCTTATAGCGAACGATCACATTATTTTCATCTCTTTTTCTTATGAAAACCCACTTATATCCCACAGGTTTTACACCTACTGGTGTTTGGACTACTGGTCCAAAGACTTTGCGTTTCAAGAGTGAGTCCAGCTCTACTCTTATTGCCCCGTCCCACTTTGGCCAATCATCTCTGCGTTTACATTCCGCTAGAGATCGTGGTTCGACGTCATCGTCATATTCAGTGACGTGAACGGCAATATCGAACGCAAAATCGTCGTCGACGACTATGCTATTTCTGTCCAGTACTTCTCCAGTACGTACAAAATTTAATGATGTTTCTCCTATTGTTTCCTCTGCTGGGGAAATCAGGAGGGGAGAAGTAGCTGGTCTGAGCTCAGCATCCTGTGGAGGGATAATCTTAGTATCGCCAGGAGTCTTCCTCTTTCGAGGAACTTTATCTTTTGAACCTGGTGGGCGTCCTCTTTTCATTTGAGGTACAACCAATTCTGCTGCCGGTGGGCTGCATCCATCTATGGGGATGTCAATCCTAGCTAGCGTATTGGCAGCAGGGACGTGTGAACGGACAATCTTCTGGTTGTCCGTGAATTTATCCGGTAAAAGATGTACTGTATTCTGGATGTGAAGGATCTTCAGGATATCATCTTCACACAGATTAGTACGCGGATCATATAGGGACAAAGACTTCTGGTCCCAACTAATGGTCTCAGAAGCTTCTGGCTTCTTAGACTGTGTGCCCAGTTTTGGAAAAAATTTCTCATTAAATTCACAGTCTGCAAAACGTGCCTTGAATGCGTCACCCGTCAGGGGTTCAAGGTATCTGATAATAGAGGGCGAATCAAACCCAATATATATACCTAGACGACGCTGAGGACCCATTTTGGTCCTCTGCGGTGGTGCTATTGGGACATATACCGCACAACCAAACACTCTCAAATGAGAGATATCCGGAGTTGCGCCATATGCTAGTTGCATCGGGGATAAAGTGTGACCTCCAGAGGGTCTTATCCTAATAAGTGATGCGGCATGTAAAATAGCATGCCCCCAAGCATCCACAGGCAACTGGGATTGCATAAGCAATGGACGTGCAATCCATTGGAGTCTCTTTATAAGGGACTCAGCTAATCCGTTTTGGGTGTGAACATGTGCTACAGGATGTTCAACTTCAATACCCGTTGCCCGGCAATAGTCTTCGAAGACTTGTGAAGTAAATTCTCCCGCATTATCAAGACGTAGTTTCTTGATTTGGTTATCGGGGAAATGAGCACGCAACCTTATTATTTGTGCCAATAGCTTTGGAAAAGCTAGGTTGCGGGTGGACAAGAGGCACACATAAGACCATTTGGTTGATGCATCAATCAGTACCATGAAGTACCGAAATGGGCCACTTGAGGGGTGAATAGGCCCGCAAATGTCACCATGAATTCTCTCAAGGAAGCCAGGAGACTCTAATCCCACTTTCAGGAGGGATGGTCTCGTTATAAGTTTTCCCTTGAAACAAGGGAGACATGGAAATTCACCCTTTTGAAGAATCTTCAGGTTCTTCAATTTGTGTCCACGGGATTCAGAGATGATGCGTCGCATCATTGCTGTTCCAGGGTGACCAAGTCTATTGTGCCAGAGTTCGAACTCTGGCAAGGATTGGCACGTCTGGTGCTTAGTCATATTGGCTTCTATTGGTTGAATGTATGTTTGGTAGAGACCCGACGGGAGTCCCTTGAATCGTTCGCAGATGATCTTCCGGTCATCTTTCTGACGAGTTACATACAGATATTCAACCGTATTTTCATCTCTGGTTTCTAAGTGATATCCGTTTAAACGGAAATCTTTGAAACTTACGAGATTCCTATTATATTTAGGAGAGAATAATGCATTTTTTATTTGAAGTCGTGTGTTATTTGGGAGCAATATAATTGCTTCACCAGATCCTTCGATTATTTGGGACAGTCCTGAAATTGTGATAACAGGACCGTCATATTTATTTACGCTATTAAAATAGCAATGATCGCGAAGGATTGTGTGCGTTGAGGCACTGTCCACTAGGCACTCAGACATCATCTATATAAGCAAAAACGAAATTTTATTTGAGCGAAAATGTAAACATTCATTCGAAAATAAAAGTTCGTACTTAAGAAAATAAAAGATGAAGATACATTTAATTCTAAAAAGCATAGATAAACGATGGTGCTCAATCGAGAAGGTCGTCGTTCTCGAAGTCTTTTGCAGTAAACATTGTTGGTGGCTGAACAGCCGCCAAGTTTGTTTCAGGTAGAGACTTCTGGCTCGCCTGGTATAGATCCTGGAGGTGGCGAGGAGTGCGGCAGTTTCTGGACCAATGGCCAGTCATGCCGCATCTATGGCATTTATCCTCCCAGTTCTTCTTTGGAAGTGACACTTGCTCGGTGTTCTTTCGCTTCCAAGTGAAATTTCTTTTTCCCTTATTGTTTTTGTTTGTCTGGGGAGCTGCACCTCTTGGTTGCTTCATTATAGCTTTCCCTTTAGTGTTTTTATCCTTCCTCTTGTTTTTCCACTTCTGGGGAGAAACGTGATGGGCTTCAGGGATAGGGGCAGTGCCAGCTGGACGTAAGTTATGAGTTGCAAGCAGTAAGTCTCGATTCTGCTCTGCCCTAAGTAGGCATGAGATCAGATCGGAGAATTTCGTGAAATTGCGTTCACGATACTGCTGCATGAGGATTGCATCTTTCTCGTGAAACGAGGTAAATGTCTTTTCCAACATGCGTTGTTCTGTCACTTCTTCACCGCACAACTTCAGGCGTGAGGTGATGTTATGAAGTGCAGAATTGTACTCAGCGACGGACTTATAGTCCTGAAGTCTGAGGTTTTCCCACTCATAACTGGCACGCGGTAATATAACATCAATTTGATGTTTATACCGAGCTTCCAGCGCTGTCCACAGGTCCTTTGGATCCTCAACCGTTAAGTATTCGGCCTTTAAGGTCCGATCTATATGTTTCCTAATGTAGATTATGGCTTTCGCCTTATCTACATCGGATACAGTGGTTGTAGGGCTGCTGCTAGTTGTAGCAGAAGCTTCGGCCGCTGCGGGGGCCGAGGAAGGAGCCAAAATGGACACAAGGAGGGCCATCGAACGCAAGTGGAACTTCAGGTCCACTCGCCAACTCAGGTAATTTGTCCCTGCAGAGTCAAGGACTTCGAAATCGACGCTTGCCAATTTTGCCATTTATCTACGCAATTTAAAATGAGCATGAATTAATTAAAATTAAAAATTCATGCATAAAGAAATAAACAAGTAAAAATGCGGGGATCGGCCAGATACCCAAAAATAAACAGTCCAAAGTTCGTTTACAGTCCATAAAAGGAAAGAAAAATACAACTGCGGAAACCCAAACTGAAATGTGTCCCTATATCTCCGTCTTCATATGCTGTTGCATCGAGCTTTGGCTTACACAGTCATGAATCGACTCCTTGCGGTCCAGCGGACGCGGCCAGGGAATTGACTAAGCCAGGACCACTTGTTACCCAGTCAAGCTAGGTTGGTCCAGCAAACTTAGCCAAGCACATTGACCGGCATCATGATCCATTGAAGGAGTTTTCATCAATTCTATGTGCTGTTGCATCGAGCTTTGGCTTGAAATACAAATTTCCTCACTTACAAATTCTCTCAAAAGAAAATAAAAGTGCAAGGAAAGTAAATAGGTATACAATGGCCGATCCCGAAAAACACAGTTTTACTGATTTAAACATCCACGCAGTTCTAAATATGCTACGGGCATAAAAGTAAACAACCACGCATATATCTCAAGCAAAACATATGGTAAGGGAAACTAGAAAATATAAATATCTTGTAGACCACGTGGAAACGTCATACACCGTTAGGTTAGTTGACTAACGGCAGAGCGGTCTCAGGATCTTTAAGATAATTATATTTTGAAAAATAGAGTCCTAGTAAACCATAGATTATAATATGCAAGAGGGATGTTTAAAACAATTTGTCAACATGGAATATATAAATTATTTTTGATTTTACTTAGGGGAGAGTCCCGTTAAGGAATTGGCATAAGGCCAATATATAGTATGCTAAAATATATACCGTTAGGTAATAGGGGCTGCATGCCCAATTAAAATATTTGATAGTCACAAATGGGCATCTCTCACTGACATATCGATCGGTTCGAGCTCTACATACTCATCTTTGACATGCTAACTCGAAAATTCTGGCACATACGTCACCACTTAAAGCAGATCGGGTTTAGGTGATATGTAATTCTTTGGATCAGTATGGATTTTAGGTTAACTTGATTAAGCATGAAAATGAATATTCTAATAGCGGAGTCATCCAATATTAGTAATTTTGGTACCCCGTACTATTTTAAGCGGTAATGTTCCTGTTATCCACTTTAAAATGTGCATGTACTAAAAAGTTGAGTTAGGAATTAATACCCCTCGTCTCTCACCTTCATATTTATATGGCATATTTTCATGGCAGTTTGAGCCACTGATGTTATATTTCGAATAAGCATAAGAAGGCTGCGTCAACTAAATACATATGGCTTGTAACAACATACGCTACTCTGCTTGGTTCATAATCTTTAAAGACTACTGGATAGTTAAGTAGCCAGCAGTTGAACATGTGATCTACTTAAATTATCATGATTTCATTAATTTTACATTATCTCTTAAACTGATGCATGAATTGACAATATCAAATCAAACGTCACAACCGGTTACTAGCATAAATGATGACAGTTTCAAATGTGATTGTCAAAACAATAGAACCATACAGTTTTTTGGTTATTCATATATCTGAATGTTGCCTTTGCTTCATATGTTTAGGTGCTCAATTTCTCTTGGTAACTAAAGATTTTTCTTCTAATGCTACTGTTAAAAATTATTTGTAATGACACTATTGATATCAAATTCAGGAATGAGTGCCTAGTGCCCCTATGATGACCATGTTCCAAGAAATGCCAGTATCTTTATCAAAAAATTTGATATTAAACAAAATAGTGCAGATTTATACAAGCCTCTAAAAAGAAGCATTGTAAAATCATAGTTTACTATATTTTGTAGGTATCTACGTGATCGAAAAGAAATTACCTCTAGATCAAAGATATAGGGAAGATCGTGAGAATAAAAATCCGTAGATAGTTCCGCTCCCGATACGCTCCAAAGAAAAATTTCCGCAAAGCTTCGCCGCAACAATAGATTCCTTTGCGCGTACAGGTTTAATTTTTGAGGGGAGACGGGATGAAAAGCTCAAAGAATTGAGAGCTAAGGTGCTGATAACGTGTTAGAGAGTAATAGGACTCAAGAGAGAAAGAGACAAGATTTCTTAGCAAAAGAATAAGTCGCCATAGCTAAGAGCCATGGTGCTCTATTTATATATCTCATAGTGGGGAGGCCAAAAACCTCTAGGAGACCAAGGGTCCCCATTACTCTAAGTAATGGGGGCCTAATGAATGGGTAATGAAGGAGGGGAGGCCAAAGGCCTCCCTCATTCATAACAGCTGATTATTTTTTGGTTTTCTAGATTATTTGCTCGTATATATATGTAAACTTGAACATTGATGATTCTCAAGGATGCGAAGAGGGAACTTTTTGATTATCATAAAGAGAATTTTTGTCAGTGCCATCCTATTTTCCGTTTGCCCTTCATAAATTTAAATTTACAAAATTAATCCATCACACGTACATTTACATGCGTTGGGAAATCTATTTTTGTTGTGAATGGGTATTTACTGGGTTGGTGAGTTATTGGGCCAACCCAAGTGGTTGGGCCCATACCCACTTGTATTCTCCCTCTTTGGCTATAAATATAGACTTGAGGGCTCTCCCCTCAATAGTTGATTCATAACACGTTATCAGCACGAGCCTCTAAAATTTTTTGTTTTCCACAAATTTTTTTCCGTTCGTTGCAAAGGCGAAGGCGAAGGCGAGACGGGAGATTGACGAGCGCGGTGCAAGGCTTCCTCCATCAAGGGTCGTCATCCGCGTAGGGCTTCGAGCAACCGTCGCTATATCCGGAGGACGGATATAGAGGTAAAAACTCTAAAAACAAGGTTTTTAATCATACGTATGATTACCCCTCCCCTAGATCTCACAAGATCGTCACGGGGATTCATCGTCGCCTTGAAAACGACGGATTTGTCTTCTCAAAAATCAAATTTTTTTTAGGGTTCTTGGATTTTTCTGTCAAACCCTAAATCAAACCCCGCTGGCGGCCTCACCGCCGCCCCCCCGGCCACGCCGCCCACCCCCCCATAGGGGGGGCGGCGCCGGCCTCTGCCGCCGCCCTCCCCTGCAGGGGGGGCGGCGGCCCCCCCCCCGTGCCCGCCGTCCCCCCCGCAGAAGGGGGGCGACGCCCCCCCCCCCGCCATCCCCCCCCCGCAGCGGGGGGCGGCGGCCCCCTGGCCACGCCCCCCTCTGCGGGGGGCGACGGCCCCCGCCGTCCCCCCCGCAGCGGGGGGCGGCGGCCCCCTGGCCACGCCCCCTTCTGCGGGGGGCGACGGCCCCCGCCGTCCCCCCCCCCCCGCAGCGGGGGGCGGCGCCCCCCCGGCCGCCCCCCCCCTCTCTGCGGGAGGGGGGGGGGGGCAGCGGCGGCGGCGGCGGGCCCCCCCCGCCGTAACCCTAACCCTCAGAAACAGAGAAAAAAAAACAGTGCTGTGGGCCTGAAGCCCACAGCAGATCTGTGGGCTTCAGGCCCACAGAACTTTCCACAAAAAAAACAGTGATATGGGCCTGAAGGCCACAGCAGATCTGTGGGCTTCAGGCCCACAGAACTCTTTCAAAAAAAACAGATCTGTGGGCCTGAAGCCCACAGCAGATCTGTGGGCTTCAGGCCCACAGATTCTCATCAAAAAAAAAATTTTGGGGGGAGGAAATAGGGCTATGAATGTGCCTCAAAATGCAACCAATTAGCCTAAAAATTAATTTAAAATGGGGATTCAAAGGCAAAATATTCGTGAAAAATCACGGTAAATTACGGGGGCAAATATCGGGCAGACAAGGGCGTTTTGGGGAGTTGTTGGGGACTTTTTTGGGACGACGAGGGAAACCTTTCCCTCTGACAAAGAAAATGTTAATTTTGGCTCTTAATCAATTTGATTGATTAAACCATTTACTTTACAACCTATGCATCGTAATCTCTTTTACATGCTTTACATCTCTGGCAAAATTATGTGGATATTATTTGCGTGGTTGTAAATTTTATTTAAAAACTTAATAATTAGGAAGATCCTGCGACCGCTCTGCCGTTAGTTACTTAACCTAACGGTGTATGACGTTGCCCAGTGGTCCAATAATTATTAAGTGATTAAATATTGCTTTATCCTCATATGAATAAACTGCCTGTGATGTCTGTGGATGAAAATGTTGATGAGCACAATATTCTTGCATGAATTGCTAAATGTGGTTTTTGGATCGGCCGTTTAGTACCACAGTTTATTTCCCGCACTTTTTCTTTTATTTTTGAGAGAAATTGTAGTGAGGAATTTATGTAAATGTCAAAGAAAGAAGACCTACTTCCATGGAGTCGGAAGCTACGCTTGAAGACGAAGATATTAAAATGGGACACACGGGGTTTCCAAAGTTGTATTTTCATTTTAACTCAAGCTGCAAATTTGTATAATTTGGACTGTGGACTTTTTGGACTCTTTCTTGTGGGACTGGCCGATCCACACATTTAGTTTTTCATTAAATATTGCTTCCGCATGAAAATGTTTTTCTGGTTGATTATTAATTCATGCATGTTTGTGCTCTGCTAGATAAATGGCTAAAATTGCAAGCGTTGACTTTGAAGTGCTGGATGCATCAGGCAGAAACTATCTAAGCTGGCAGCTAGATGTTAAGTTTCACCTGCGGGCCAAGTCCCTCATCACTGCTGTGACTGAAAAAGAAAATGTTAGCGATATAGAGAAGGCGCAAGCCATCATCTATATTCGCCGCCATGTGGACAAGACCTTAAAGGCTGAGTACCTTACGGTCGAAGATCCACTTGAGCTATGGACCGCCCTTGAGGACAGGTATAAACATCAGAGAGATGTCATACTCCCAAGGGCGAGATATGAGTGGGAGAACCTGAGACTGCAGGACTTTAAGTCCATTGCTGAGTACAACTCAGCACTCTTTAGCATCACCTCACGCCTGAAGTTGTGTGGTGAAAAAGTCTCAGAAGACCGCATGCTGGAAAAGACGTATACGTCCTTCCATGAAAAGGATGCGATACTTATGCAGCAATACCGTGAACGTAAGTTCACCAAGTATTCAGAGCTGCTGTCATGTCTTCTCATGGCCGAGCAAAACAGAGAGCTTCTTCTCGCCACTCACAATATGCGCCCTCCCGGCACTGTCCCCCTACCAGAAGCTCACCATACCTCTTCCTTCAAAAAGAAGAGGGACAATAAAAGAAAAGAAAGACCACAGAAAGGGGGGCAACAGAAAAGAGCCAAGGGCCCACCACAGCAGCGCAAGAATGAAGGGAAGCGCAAGTTCACCTGGCGCAGGAATGATAACAAGAAAAACAATGCACCCCCACCCAAGAGGGACTGGGAAGACCAGTGCCACAGCTGTGGCATGACAGGCCACTGGTCTAGAGTGTGCAGGACCCCAGTGCATCTCCAGGAGCTTTATAAACAAAGCAAGAAAAAGAATGCTGAATCAAACCTGGTGGCTGCGAATAATGCAGTCAAATTTACAGCAAAAGACTTCGAGTCAGATAATCTGCTTGATTAGCCTGTTATCATTTATCTTAGCATTTCTATTGTATGAACATTTTTATTTCATGAGAGCTTTTATGTATCTTCAATTCTGCTGAATAATATTTAGTTTTTCTGAATGCAAATGTTTACTCATTTTTTTAGATGGAATGCTCTCATGACTGCTTAGTAGACATCGCGTCAACACATACGATCCTTCAACACAAATGCTATTTTCATAGCATTATCCCATATAAGAGCCCTGTAAACACAATTTCAGGGCCATCGGACATAATTGAAGGTTCTGGGAATGCAACCTTGTTGCTCCCCAATGGAACAGAAATAAAAATAAAAGATGCACTTTACTCTCCGAATTCCAAGAGAAACTTACTAAGTTTCAAAGATATCCGTTTTAACGGATTCCACTTGGAAACAGCAAATGTCAAAGAAAACGAATTACTGTATGTAACGTCTCAAGAAAATGGAGTTAAAACCATTCTTGAACGTTTTGAGAGCCTCTTATCAGGCCTCTACCATACAAAAATTCGGAGAGAGGAAGCAAACCTGACGGAGCACCTGAAGTGCCCGATATCGGCCAAATTCTTACTTTGGCACGATAGACTTGGCCACCCCGGATCTGTGATGATGCACCGCATCCTAGCACAATCCCACGGGCATAACCTGAAGAACCAGAAGATTCTTTAGAAGGGAGAATTCCCTTGTGTACCCTGCTTTAAGGGTAAATTAATAACAAGGCCATCACCACTTAAAGTGGATATCGAGTCTCCTAGCTTCCTTGAAAGAATACATGGAGACATATGTGGACCTATCCACCCCCCTAGCGGGCCTTTTCGGTACTTTATGGTACTGATTGATGCATCTTCGAAATATTCGTATGTGTGTCTACTTTCAACCCGCAACTTAGCTTTTCCAAAGCTTTTGGCACAAATAATAAAGTTGCGGGCGCATTTCCCAGACAACCAAATAAAGAAAATACGTCTGGATAATGCGGGGGAATTTACCTCTCAGTCATTCCAAGAGTATTGCCAGGCAACGGGAATAGAAATTGAACATCCAGTGCCACATGTTCACACCCAAAATGGGTTAGCTGAGTCGCTAATCAAAAGACTCCAATGGATCGCACGACCATTGCTGATGAAATCCCAGTTGCTGGTGGATGCATGGGGACATGCAATTTTGCATGCCGCATCACTAATAAAAATAAGACCCTCAGGAGGTCAGAGTCTATCTCCAATGCAACTCGCATATGGAACGCCGCCGAACATCTCTCACTTGAGAATCTTCGGCTGCGCAGTTTATATCCCCATTGCACCACCACAGAGGACCAAGATGGGACCTCAACGTCGCCTAGGTATCTACGTAGGGTTTGACTCACCCTCCATTATAAGATACCTAGAACCCCAAACGGGGGACGCCTTCAAGGCACGCCTTGAAGACTGCAATTTTGATGAGACGTATTTCCCCAAAATGGGCCTAGACATCGAAAAGTCTAGTGCAAAGCAAATGTTGACGTGGGATACAAAAAGCTTGACCCACTACGATCCGGTAACAAGACAATGTGATGATGAGATCCGGAAGATCTTACACATCCAGGACACAGTCCATAGATTACCGGACTCGTTCACTGACAACCAGAAGATTGTCAGATCACACATCCCTGCTGCGAATACTCCAGCTAGGATTGACATCCCGAAGGATGGATGCAATCCACCGGCAGCAGAAGTGGCTGCACCTCAACAGAAAAGAGGCAGACCACCAGGCTCCAAGGATAAAAATCCAAGAAAAAGAAAAATATCCGGAGACCTTGGGACGATACCCCCACAGAGAAACGAGCTCGTGTCCATAACCTCTCCCCTCCCGGAATCCACTGCAGAGGAACTGCCGGGAGAAACAGAAATATCACTAAATTATGTACATACAGGGGAGGTATTGGACAGAAAGAGTACAGTCGTCGACGATGACTTCGCGTTTCACATTGCCATTCACGTCACCGGAAGCGATGATGATTATGAACCACACTCCGTTGCTGAATGCAAACGTAGAGATGATTGGCCAAAGTGGAATCAGGCAATAGAAGCCGAGCTGGACTCGCTTCAGAAACGAAAAGTCTTTGGGCAAATAGTCCAGACACCTACCGGTGTCAAACCTGTGGGATACAAATGGGTATTCGTCAGAAAAAGAAACGAAAATAATGAGATCGCACGCTACAAAGCTAGACTTGTAGCACAGTGATTCTCCCAAAGACCGGGTATAGACTATGACGAAACATACTCCCCGGTCATGGATGCGATCACGTTCAGATTCCTGATGAGCTTAACAGCAAAGGAAGGCCTAGATATGCAGCTAATGGATGTTGTGACTGCGTATCTATACGGCAATCTCGACAAGGAGATCTACATGAAACTTCCTGATGGCTTTTCAATGCCTGCTGAACTGAAAGATAGACCTCGGGACGTCTATTCTGTTAAGCTACAAAGATCATTGTATGGTCTCAAACAATCAGGAAGAATGTGGTATAATAGACTCAGTGAGTTCCTTGTTCAACAAGGATTCACGAACAATGAAGTCTGCCCTTGTATCTTCATAAGAACAAAGGGAAAAGGATTCGTGATAATAGCTGTCTACGTAGACGATCTGAATCTCATAGGATCTCCCGAAGAGATCACTGAGATATCTGTAAGCCTAACAAAAGAATTCGAAATGAAAGACCTAGGCAAAACCAAATTCTGCCTTGGCTTACAGATTGAACATCAGAAAGACGGAATCCTATTACACCAAACCACATATACGAAGAAAATGTTGCAAAGATTCCATATGGACCATTGCCATCCATTAAGTACACCTATGGTAGTACGATCACTGGATGCACATAAAGACCCCTTCTGGCCGCTGGAAGAGTGGGAGGATATACTTGGTCCGGAAGTTCCCTATCTGAGTGCCATCGGAGCACTACTATATCTGGCAAACTGCACGCGTCCCGATATAGCGTTCGCAGTAAATTTGCTTGCCAGATACAGTGCAGCGCCTACGCAGCGCCACTGGACCAGGGTAAAGCACCTTCTGCGCTACCTCCAAGGGTCTACAGATTTGGGACTCTTCTACAAAAATGGAACATCCTCTACACTTGCAGGTTATGCTGATGCAGGGTACTTGTCTGATCCCCACAAAGCAAAATCACAGACTGGGTACGTGTTTACCTACGGAGGGACAGCCATTTCCTGGAGATCCATCAAGCAAACCCTGACGGCAACCTCATCCAATCACTCGGAGATCATTGCCATCCATGAAGCAAGCAGAGAATGCGTATGGCTACGCTCAGTCATCCACCACATCTTGTCTACGACCGGACTGAAGACTGGAGACCTCGAGCCCACTACCATGTTCGAGGACAATGCTGCTTGCATAGCTCAGCTACGAGGTGGCTTCATCAAAGGCGACAGAACGAAACACATTTCACCAAAGTTCTTCTGGACGCATGAGCTACAGAGAGATGGCAAGATCGACATCAGACAAGTGCAGTCATGTGACAATTTGGCAGATTTGTTCACTAAAGCCCTTCCTACTGCTACCTTTAGAAAACTTGTACATAGGATTGGAATGAGACGCCTAAGAGATCTGAAAGCTTGAGAGCTTGTACAGATCAGGGGGAGTTTGACAGAGTTTGCACTCTTTTTCCTTAACTATGGTTTTTCCCACTGGGTTTTCCATAGCCAAATGTTTTAACGAGGCAAATCTCACCAACTCAGGATCCTGAAGTATTCACCCCATGTGAGACCCATACAGGCTCAGAATCCTGAAGTATTCATGAGCAGGGTCCACAACCATGGCTGGATAAGGGGGAGTGTTGTGAATGGGTATTTACTGGGTTGGTGAGTTATTGGGCCAACCCAAGTGGTTGGGCCCATACCCACTTGTATTCTCCCTCTTTGGCTATAAATATAGACTTGAGGGCTCTCCCCTCAATAGTTGATTCATAACAATTTTAGCATTAATTAAGTTATGACAAACAGAATATTTCAAATAATTTCTTTACTGTTGGATAATAAGAAGAATACGTAACCATGGCACAAAGCCATGGTTCTCTATTTATTAAATCAATAGAAGCCCAAAGGCCATAGGATAACCAAATGTCCCCATTAGTAGGTATAATTGAGAGTAATGAGGGGATAAAGATGAGGGGAGACCAAAGGCCTCCCTCATTCATAACACTCCCCCTTATCCACCCATTACTTTGGTCTTAGTGTAAATGCTAAGGGGGTAGATACTTCTGGATCCGGAGTAATCTTGTTTGCCTCGTTAAAACCTTAGCTGTGGAAAACACAGTGGGAAAAACCAACAGCTTAAGGAAAAAGAGTGCAATCCACAGGTTACTCCCCCTGATCCATACAAGCCTTATGCTTGTTTGTCTTTCTGCTTTCATCAGAGGTAGACACTTCAGGGTTCAGAGTTAAATGAGGTTGCATCATTAAAACCTTTGGCTATGGAAAACACAATGGGAAAACCCATAGCTAAGGGAAAAAGAGTACATCACTACTATCAACTCCCCCTGATCTGTACAGTCTTCAGGCTTGCATATCTCCTATGTATCTATACAATCATTTCCTATTCGTCTATACATCCATCATGTTCTGAAAGCAAATACAATCATTAATCATCTATACAAGTTTCACTCATATCTAGTGGCCACTGGAAAATAGTGGCGCTCAGGAGTGATAGGCTCTTTGAAGTTTGGTAGATGACTCCACATATGTATTCTTTTATTCAGTCTTCACTGTGTCTGCAAGGTACTGCTGGACCTGGCTGAGCGTACTCTAGACCTGCTTCTTGGATGATGAGTTTCTTTGAAAATGTAGACTTTTGAAAGATGATGTGTAGATCTTTAGGAGGTGGCCGGCCATATGTGCTTAGTTAGCGCGATGATCTGTAAACCTGCATAGGCGATATATATTCCTTGACCCTTGGAAGTTGCACAGAAACAGCTTATCCTTGGTCCAGTAGTGCTCTCCAGGGCAGCACTGTACCTGGCTAACAGCTTTACTGCAGACGTTCTAATAGAAACACGAGCAGTTGGCCAGATAAAGGAGTGTAACTAGTACACTAAATATATGCTCTTCAGGACCTAGGATGTCCTCCGCCTCTTCCAGCAACTAGAAGGCGTCATAAATAAGAATCCATTTTTAATAGATTGCAAATGGACATCTTTCTTCGTAAACTCTTGATGTATGAAGAATATGATAGGTATAAATGAATTCCACAACGAAGGTGTTTAATCTATAAGCCGAGACAATATCTTATTTTGCTTAGGTATTTCATTTCGAATGTATGCTTATGGCAATCAGATATATCAATTGTCTTTGCAGGAGATCCTATTAGATTTAAGTCGTCCACTTAGACGGCGACTAATACAAATCATGTCCCTGTTCTTTTGATAAAGATACATGGGCAGATTTCATTATTAGGGAATCCTTGTTCAGCAAGGAATTTGCTAAATATGTTATACCACATTTTTATGGATTGCTTAAAATCATATAATGATATTTGAAGCATTTATAGAGAAGACGTTCCTACGTCTCTCTTTCATCTTTGTGGGGGGGGGGGGTATAGTATACCCTTATGGAAGTTTCATATAGATCTCTATATCTAAATTGGCGTATAAATATGCAGTCACAACGTCCATGAGCTGCATTTCTTGGCTTTTCTAAAGATGTTTAGGCTTAGTTTGAAATAGGAAAATGATCACATTTCCTTCATTTCTTATTCATATGAAAACCAACTTATATTCCACTGGTTTTACACATTCATGTGTATGAACTACTGGTCCAAAGACTTTGCTTTTCAAGAGTGAGTTCAGCTTTACTCTTATTGCCTCGTCCCATTTTGGCCAATCTATGCGTATACGCTATAGAAAAGTGTGTTGAACGTCATCGTCGTATTCAGCGCCGTGAACGGCAATAGCGAAAGCAAAATCGACGACGACGACTGTGCTATATTTGTCTAGTACCTCTCCAGTACATACATAATATAATGATGTTTCTCCTATTGTTTCCTCTGCAGGGGAAATCAGGAGGGGAGAGCTCGCTGGTCTGAGCTCAGCATCCTGTGGATGGATCATATTAATATCTCCAGGAATCTTCCTTTTTCGAGGAACTTTATCTTTTGAACCTGGCAGGCGTCCTATTTTCAATTGAGGTATAGCCAATTCTACTGCCGGTGGATTGCATCCATTAAGGGGATGTCAATCCTAGCTGGTGTGTTGTCAGCAAGGACGTGTGAACGAACAATCTTAGGGTTGTCCGTGAATTTATCCGCCAATTGTTTTACTTTAGTCTGAATTTGAAGGATCGTCTGGATCTCATCTTCACACAGAAATAGTATGCAGAACATAACGAGGTTAGGACTTTTGTGTCCCATGATATGGTCTCAGAAGCTTCAGGATTCTTTAGGCTGCGTGCCTATTTTAATGAGACTTAATTTGCTCATTAAATTCACAGTTATCAAGACGTGATGCTATGGTGACAAATATTAGCACATCCAAACACTCTCAAATGAGATATGTTTGGTGGTGGACCATAAGCAAGCGGCATCAGTTATAAGATATGGCCATGAGAGGACCTTATCGTGATAAGCGATGCAAAATGCAGTATGGCGTATCCTTAAACATCCACATGCAACTGGGTTTTAACAATGGACGTGAAATCCATTAGAGTCTCTTTATCAGAGACTCTGAAAACCTATTCTGAGTATGAACATGCTGCAGAATGTTCAATTTCAATCTCAGTTGCTTGTCAGTAGTCTTGAAAGACATGTGTAGTGAATTCGCCCACATTATCAGCTTTTGAGAAAGCTAGATTGCGGTGGACAAAAAGGCACACATAAGACCATCTAGTAGATGCATCTATCAGTACAATGAAGTATCGAATGGGCCACTTGCGGGGTGAATAGGCCTACAAAGGTCACCATGTTTTCTCTCAATGAAGCCAGGAGACTTTAATCCCACTTTCTGGAGGGAATGTCTCTCTATAAGTTTTCCCTTTTGACAAAGGAGGGCAAGGAAACTTAACCTTTTGAAGAATCTTTAAGTTCTCCAAGGGATTCATTTGATGATGCATCCATCATCGCTGATCTAGGATGACCAAGTCTATTGTGACTGAGTTAAAAACTCTGGCAATGAAAGGCACTTCTGGTGCACAGTCAAGTTGGCTTTATATAGGATGAATATCTATAAATGATAGGGACCCGACGGGGTCCAACGAATCGTGCGTAGATGGTCTTCTGGCCATCCGTTTGACGAGTTATACAAAGATATTCACTATTATTATCCATAGTTTTCAAGGTATGTTCGTTTTAAACGAAATATCCTTGAAACTTTGAAGATTCCTATATGATTAAGGAGAGAAATTTGCATCTTATAGTCTCGTTGTATGTGGGAGCAATTTTAATGCTTCATCAGTGCATCGAGGCACTGTTAACAATATATCACACTTCATCTTTATATTTGAATGATAGACTTTATAAAATAAAGCTAAATATGCATTCATAAAGTTTTTTGTTTAAAAAGAAAATACAGATGAAGTAAACTAGTATTTAAAATGCATATATAAAAGCAAACTAATATAAGACTCAGTCGAGCAAGTCGTCGTGATCGAAGTCTTTTGCGGTCAGCTTGGTTGAAGGATGAGATTCAACTAAATTTGTTTCAGGACGAGGCTGCAGGCTCGCCTGATAAAGATCCTGGAGATTACGTGGAGTGTGACAGTTTCTGGACCAATGTCCAGTCATGCCACATCTATGAAACTTGTCCACCCAGTTCTTCTTGGGAATAGACGGTTGGCCATTGTTGTTACTTGTCCACGTATTCTTTTTCTTCCCATGGTTGTAGTTATTGTTCTGTGGATGTCCTCTAGCCGGTTACATCACAACTTTATCCTTGTAATTTCTGGATTTCTTCTTGTTCTTCGTCTTCTGGGAAGAAACAAGATGGGCTTCAAGGAAAGGAGCAGTCCCAGCAGGGCATATGTTGTGAGTGGTTAGTAACAAGGCTCTGTTCTGCTCCGCCCTTAGGAGACATGAGAGTAAGTCAGAGAATTTCGTGAAATGTCTTTCACGGTACTGTTGCACGATGATTGCATCTTTTTCATGGAAAGACGTGAACGTCTTTTCCAACATCGGTTGCTCCGAGACTTCTTCACCGCACAGCTTCAGGCGTGAGGTGATATTATGGAGTGCTGAGTTATACTCAGACACGGAATTGAAATCCTGAAGTCGGAGGTTTTCCCACTCATAACTAGCACGGGGCAGTATAACATCAATCTGATGTTTATAACGTGCCTCCAGTGTCCTCCACAACTCAAGTGGATCCTCTACTGTCAGATATTCGCCTTTTAAGGTCCGATTTTTGTGTATCCTATTGTAGATAATGGCCTTTGCATTATCTATTTCAGAGACAGATGACTGTGCCGCTTCAGGGGTCGCGGTTGAAGTAGCCTGGGCCGCTGCTGGGCCCGCAGGCGCAGTAGTAGGAGCCAGATTCGTACTCATAAGAGCCTTTGAGTGCAGGTGTAACATCAGGTCCACCCGTTAGCTCAGATAGTTCTCTACTGCCGCATCGAGTACATCAAAATCAACGCTCGCCAATATTGCCATTTATTTATGCAATTAAATACGCATACATTAATATTTGTGAAAAATAAATTCACGCAAAAATAAATAATTAATCAGTCATGTGGGGATCGGCCAGATACCCTTAGAAGTAAAAATGTTCAAAAAGTGTCCGAATACAGTCCATGAAGATGAAATACAAAAGAAATGAAAAATACAAATTGGAAACCCGTTTTAGGTCCCAGCATATTGCAGATTTCAATTTGGCTGAGCTCCGAGTTCCAGTGGTGGGATTTGTGCGTGCGAGATCGAAGCCCGCGGTCTTTTAGCATTTTACATTATAACCTCACTACAATTCCTCTCAAAACAGAAAAAGAAAGCGAGAAATGTAAAAAGTTGTATCAAAATGGCCGATCCCAAATCACAAGACTGAATTATTTATAACATCCACGTGGTTTTATATATGCTACAGGCAAATAATAATTTCACAACATCACAGACATTTCAAAATTCATCAAACGCAATTTATTGGATAAAAATATTAAATTTACGTTAAAAAGGTTACTTGGACCACTGGGAAACGTCATTACCCGTTAGGTTAGATAACTAACCCAACGACAGAGCGGTCTCAGGATCCTTGTAATCATTAAAACGTAAAATAATTTTTTTTATCCAATTAAAAATAAGGCGATAAATAATGAATTACATGTCAAATTCATTAACAAATTTCTAATTTGTGTCAAATACCCCATAAAGGGTTAATAAACCTCAATATCCTCACCCTGATTTTCCCTGATTTTTCTGGATTTTTCCAGAAGTTTTTTCGGAATTTTCCCCAATTTTTCAAAATTTTCTGGAATTTTCAGGGGTTTAATAGGGTATTTCCTGAATTTTAAATTAATTTAGCTTGCAGTCCAGAGGCCCGCAGGCTGACTAGTGGCTGCAGGCCCGTTAGCCAAAAAATACCCAATTATTTATTTTTAATTTTGTTAATAACTGGGCTTCTAGCCCATCAGGAAAGGCCCATGCCTGGAGGACCCCCGTCAAGAGGTGGCGGCCACGATCGACATGGCATGATTGGACATCGGTCCAGGAACTACCATCAACCGCCCTTGGATCGTCCCCCCACGTGATGGCACGCAGTGAAATGCGATTCATGTCGTTTCTTAAGACGCAAGTGACTGAAATTATGTCTTGATAATTAGTAGATGCAGACGAGCCGTCCATTTGGGTCTTAAAGATAAATTAGATTAAATAAACAACTGTATATGGAAATTCATTGTGATTGGGTGTGATGTTGTTTGATTAAGAAAATTCATTGTCCATATGCTCACATATGCATCATGCTGCCGGCGAAACAGCCCCCGGCGGCGCTCAGAAAATCGAAAGGAAACCCCCTCCGAGTGGGGGGTACGAAAGTTGGAGAATGCCTAACTATGGTCAGGATCCCGCGATGCCACAGAAATTTGGTTTGTTTGTTTGTTTTTAATCGTAAATTAATTAATGTAATCTGTTTTTAGCACAAATGCCACAGAATAATTGGGATATAAGTTGGTTTTCAGCATGCTATGATAACACAAATGCATGTAAAGCTTCTGTCTTCCCAATTATTCTGTGGACACAAATGATAAAACAGATGGTAAAACAGTAAATATGTGTAGTTGAAATATGATTGTCTAGTATATCTAGCTTAAAATTTTGCTATAGATATCTTAGAAAAACATAATCACAGATTTATCATGCGCATATAAACTGATGATATAGGGAAAAATTTACCTCTAGATCCGATAGATCTAGCGACGATCGTCGAAAAAGATTAGAATGAATCCCCTGATTCCGATGTCCCATGGAAAACGTCACAACGATTCGCTGCAACAAAAGGTTCCAACGCGCGACGAGGATAATTTGAGGGGATTATTAGGATAAGCTCAAGAGAATTGAGAGCTAAAGTGCTGATAACGTGTTGGATAATAAGAAGAATAAGTAACCATGGCACAAAGCCATGGTTCTCTATTTATTAAATCAATTAAAGCCCAAAGGCCAACCAAAGTTTCCCATTAGTAGAGATAATAGGGAGTAATGAGAGGATAAAGATGAGTGGATGCCAAAAGCCTCACTCATTCATAACACTTACTTGCAAATTAAAATCCCAAGTAGTTAAATATCGTCTCTGTTGGTTGCACGATAACAAAAAGACTGGTCGGCCCAGCCCAAAACGGGCCCGGTTCACATATCCGAAGCAATCGCGGATTCTCCGACACGAAAGAGAAATCACAAGATTCACAACGCGATCAATCGAGAACCCCCAAAAATAGAAATAAAAAGAAATAAGAGGGCGAAAACGAAAAGTCACGACACTGCAGCTCACAAGAACGAGCACCGGAGCCACTGACATCCATAGCACGCCAAAGATCTCGATCAGCAGGTACACATAAAATCTCTCTAAAACCTAAACCCCATTTCAATTCGCTCATCTCTAGGAACCCTAGAAACTTTCCCCCCATTTATTTCAATTTATACAGATATGAGCTAATTTTGCATGGCGTTGGATGCGGAACTCCTTGATAAATTGGATGTTTAACATATTTCTGAACCCTATCGTTCTGCAGAGATTGATTATTAGTTGTTAAGGCCGTCGCTTTGAATTGGGATTTTTTCTGAAATTCGACTACTGTTGGATAGAGGGTCAAGAAATGGGGAAGCCACTTGTATATGAAATAATCGAGAAGCCTGCTACCAGTTGTGTCATAGGAATCTGCACTGCAATCTGGTTCTACATTCAGAAGAAAAACATTGGGTATGCTAATGTGGGCTTGAGCTACGAGACGGCAGTCGATGGTCATTATTGGAGACTGATAACGTCGGCCTTCTCTCATATTAGCGTGCTTCATTTGGTCTTCAACATGAGTGCTCTCTGGAGCCTTGGTGCTATTGAGCAGTTGGGACACATTGGTTTTGGCGTCGAGTATTATCTCCATTATACACTCGTGTTGGTAGTTCTGTCAGGGATTCTGGTTCTTGGGATGTATCACGTTCTCATTCAGAAATTTAAGTTGGATTATTTCCGAAGAGTTACTGCCGTTGGGTATTCGTGCGTTGTGTTTGGATGGATGACAATCCTTGCCACGAAGCAGCCGTCTTCTAAGTTGAATCTGTTTGGTGTTCTCTCATTGCCGATCAGCTTTGCACCTTTCGAGTCATTAATCTTCACATCAATAATTGTTCCGCAAGCTAGTTTTATTGGTCATCTTTCTGGAATTTTGGTTGGCTATTCTATTGCATGGGGCTTGATTCATGGAATGAACAATTATTGGGCGGTTACGATGCTAGGGTGGATTGTGCTGGCCTTCATTTTGAGCCTGAAGAAGAGCGGAGCTTTTGACTTCTCTTTTATTGAGATAGAGTCCGTTACAGATTCTTCATTGCCAACCGTGGGGTTTCCTGCTTCAAATGGTAGGACTTTGCAGATGGAAGTTCTACCCGGTTTAGGTGCCGAGCTTGTGTAACTTTTAGATGACTGTAAATGGTATAAATAATATCGTTGGTTGGTTGTGTAAATCATTTCTTCGTGGCACATTAGCTTATCCGGGGTAGCCATTGTTGTGAATTTCCAGGTGGAACTCCATCATTCTAAGCATCAACTGTAATCATAGATTCAGAGCATAAAGTTTAAGAATGAGGTATCATTTATTCGCCAACAAATTTATTTCCTAGATGAAAATTAATTTGTTGTGTGATGACATTAACATTAGAATTTGTTTCTCAGTTTTGTTATACAACCGCGTGTAATGTATAACTTTGTCAATCATGATATGATGGTGGAATGAACATTCTGGTTTTAAAGTGTACATATGAGAACATGAATGTCTACAACTCTACATGTAATATAATTTACCATTTATTAATATTTTTGTTCCTTTTTGTTCATTTACAAGTGGGAGTGGAGATTGTCCTTATTTGGTTGGACACATTAACAAGTCAATGCCCTAAGTACACACCTTTCAAATAAGAGAGCTCATCATACTCGGTTTTCTATGGCTGAAGCTCATCGGCCACGGACTTCGAAAAATTCTGTGGCCGATAGAGTGGTGGCTAAAGGGACCTTTAGCCATAGATTTTACATTGTCGATTTTCAGCCACAGACTTTCAGCCACAGACTTTTCGTGGCTGAAGTATGAATAATTTTTTTAAAAACAAATAGCCACGAATTTGTCCTTGGTTGAAAAGGGAATCAGTCACAGAAAATCCGTGGCTGTTAGTACTTTCAGCCACGGATTTGACCCTGGCTGAAGGTGTTCTAGCTGAAAAGAGAACCAACCACAGAAAATCCATGGCTGTTAACACTTCAGCCATGGATTTGTCCATGGCTGAAGATGTTCGTGGCTACAAAGCAAATCTGCCACGGATTTTTCGCGACTGTTAGTGCCTTTAGCCAAACGGATTTGTCCGTGGCTAAATGTGTTCTATATATTTTAAAATTTTAAAAAATTAAAAAATCCCTACAAAATCATAAAAGAGCAGAAAAACCATTAGCAGTCAACACACAGATGTAAACAAGCTAACATCACTTCTTTTTTGATTCTTCTAAGCACCAAAGTACACAATATCACATATCTTTGGCAACATTGAATCAAAAAGATAAAAATTGCTCATTTGAAAATAAATCTAATCTCTATAGCTAACAACAAGCCCATGATAATTAGTAAACACAATTTTTTCCCTTCCTTTTTGCTAAAGAATTGAAGGGATTGCAAATTGTTTCGAGTGCGAGTGCTTCACTTGGCGCTGATGAGTACCATTGATGTTAACTTTCTCAAGCGCTGGACTTTGCCGATCTTTGGTGTCCTCTCTAGTGTCTTGCCTTGTTCCACAGGCAGAAGTTCAATTGAATGTATGCCTTTATGTCTATATGAACTTGATGAAAAGGTTGAGCTGTATGTCCTCATTAGCAGCGATCCCTTGGGTGGTGCACGCTCGTCAACTTTTTTCTTAAGCAATGTTACATCCTTAAATA